>JARHVA010006515.1:237500-487500 GCA_037957365.1 Torreya grandis | reverse complement strand
GTGGACATCATAGATGGTCATCAAAACATCTTTGATGACCACAAAGACATCAAATTTAACCTAATAAATAATCTATTTAAAATCAAAAGTTAGTAGACCTAGGTAGATCAATGGTTAGCATTGATTTGTATATATGATCTGATGGTGCAAGGTTATTGTAGAAAACCCAAAGGTCTCAAAACTAGGGAAAGACTACCACTTGGCACAAAAAATGGTTGAGCTACAACTATAAAGAGCACATAGCTCTTATGAATCTACCAAGTGGCATGCTCATATTCTATCATGTAAAGGATTGATGGTGAGAGTCATAACTGGACTTTTCAAAGATCTAGATTCAGTAAAAGATCAAGAAACATGCAATAAACAAATCATGTTAGATTAGTCATAGTTAAATAATGTCACTAGTTTTAAAGGATTGATACAATGATACTTGTCTTCGATGCATGTCTAATTTTTATTTTAAAGGTGACTAATCTAAAAAATTAATAGGTTATTCTCACAACCAATAAAAAGAGGCATATATAGTTTTGTAAAATGGCACATATATTTACAGTTTGTATACAATTCAAGCTATAATTGTAAAAAAAAATGTCTATCTTTATACACATGCACACGTTTCATATCTTTGGCAAAGGCTATTTTAAATTGATAACTACAAGTAGACTTTTATATGGTTTTAGACCATAGTTACAACTCATATTATGACTATCACATGTTATTACCTTGCATGAACTTGGAAGATGAGGCGGCCCCTTCTCTAAGTTTATATAAACAATTGTAATCCAACTTGGATTTTTGTCATAGAATTTTTGAATATAAGAGAAACATCAATTTTGATCATCAACAAATGTGTTTGTGTATTTTATTTCCAATTTATATGTAATTATTTATTACTTTCTTTGGTTTTATGTTATAATAATCTTTAATGTGCAAAAGTTGTAAATGGATTCTTGATTATTTTGATTGATGTACTAATCTTTAGATGTGCAACAACTATTGAAAGATTGGTAAATATATTGGTTAAGATAGTCAAGTTAAAATTGATTCATAATTTTGATTATGCATAAGTGTTTTCTTAGATGTAGTTTTTTTGTGTGTGTAATAGCTACCTCAAATACTTCACTAGCTTGAGCCATAATATTTTGATTAAGGGTGTGTAATAGTTGCTATAAAATGATCAATCTTTGTCTGAGGCCTGAATTTCCTACATCTTTATCTCCTTAGACTTATTAGTCATGTATAACTATGTGTGTGCAATTGTTGCTATAAATAAACATAGGTTCTGAGAGCACTTATCCTTTTAGAAACTAGCCAAGGAAGTAGTTCCTAAAAACCATAGAAGCCTCCTTTTCTTCCTTACCCTTCCCTCATTTTTGAGTTTGTTTTGATCCCTACCCATTCTAGATTAGAAACTATCCACCCATCTAACTCACTTAGGGATTCACTACCTTTTAGGAACCACACCTCCATCAAAAAACCTTATCAACAACCTACATGCCTTACTAGCTATTTTATCAATAGGTTGTAACAAACCGCATACCTGTAACTCATGCCCTAGAGTGAATTTTACCTCCATTAAGATTCTAAAATGTTAGAGGCTATCTCATTTGGTTTTGGTGTGCATAAAACACACACTAATAGTCTAATTAGTGCTAGAAAGAGGGAATGAACATTTAATTATCATTAACACAAGAGATCCCCCTTGTGAAAATCCCAAAAAAAATTATAAAAATTAGAAAACAAAAAAAATTAAGAATGAATTGGCTCAACAAATCACCCATAGATATCCTAGGTATTCAACATGATCTCCCCTATAACCCATTAAAATAACTTCTTAGGTTCCATTATAATCACCCAAGAGCTTCTGAAGGGCATCTTGTTGCTTACACATATGCTATGTATGTTATGGATGTAAAATTTGATGATGTAATCTATAGGTTGTTCCTTTTCACATTGGGAGAAGAAATGCATGATTGGCTTGTAGAGTTATAACCTAGTTCTATTACTAGCTTGAGTGATATTGAGGAATATTTTTTGATATGATTTAGTCCAAATATTGATTCTCATGTTTTAAAAAATAATTTAACATCTTCTATGAGGTTATTTATAGGTATGTAGGATATGAATTATATAGAATCCATCCAAAAAGAAATCTTGTTATTGTGCCCAAACCAAAACATAGTGTAAGGGTTTCCTTTTAATCCAGGCATTATGCAAAAGGAAGGAGAGATCTCAGATGGAGAGGATGATTGGATCACAAAGGAGGTAGAAGAGTGTATTTCAGCCATAAAGAAAAAGGAATCTATCAAGCTAAGAGAATTGGATCATGTTGATTTCATCCCTGTATTTGATGAGATAATTAAAGAAAGAAATGGTGGCAGTGAGGAAAGTGTCAATTTAAAGGAAAATTGCCAACCTTTGTAGTAGCTATATGAGATAGAATATGCTTAGGTAGAGATCAATTACGTTTCCTTGAAAAAGAAGATATTAACTTCAAAAATGGTTTTGATGACTATTATGACTACCAGTTTACATCAAAATATCTACCAGAAGACTTGTTTGATGAATATATTCCTAACTTATTCTCCTATGATCATGCAAGCTTCAATGTTGAGATTTTATATTATGTTATGCTTGAGGTAGATATGTATTTTAATCATGAGGTAAATGAAAAAGATATGTTGGCTTCCCCTAATAATTCTAATTATGTTTTTGAGCTCCCTTCTAATGAAATTAATTCACATAGATGAAAATGCCTTAATTTGATAGATGTTGAATTAAATTTAGTGCCTAATTCTAATGTGTAGGACACTATGGTTGATTATGTGATTGACTAAGAACCCCAGTATGTGTGGACATCAACATTACTCAGCATTAAAGTGAAGACCTTTGATTATACATATGATGCCCATGAAGTTGTATATCTTTTAAAGTATAAATATTCAAAAGGATCAATAACATGCAGTGGAGAAGATGATCCCTATGTAATTAATATTTAATGAATCTCTCACACCCCTAAAATCAAAAATAGTGAGCCCCAAGTAAAAAAAATTATTTGTGATTTGGAAATTAAAGAATTGATTAATTCAAATATTGAAGGTCACACTCAAATTAAGAGTTTAGATGAAGTTTTTGAGGAATATGTTGTTCATGATTATACTTATGATTATAAATTTATCTTTGAGGACCTTTCCCAAGAGGATGATGACTTTCAAGACTATAGGTCAGATCTAATATCTATCTTAGTAGGTACTTTTGAGGATTATTTGTCTTAATTAGGTTCTCCTAAATACATGAGTAGTAATGGTGAACTTTAAAAATATATATATCATAGGAAAGAGTTATTTATTTATTGTGTCTAGGATGTCCCGATGAGTAACCCTGATTTTTTGTTCTACAATATGAGGGAAAGGCTTAAAATTCTACTGAATGATAACAAGGATGTCCCTGCCTATTTTAGAACTTTAATGGGGAAAACCTTGTTATTATCAAAGAGTGAGAAGCATAACAAACAAATTTTCCAAATCTATCCCCCATCTTGTTTGGGTTTTATTTAGAGTAGGATTAGGTTAGGTTTATTGTTTTATATCATTTGTTTTCATTAGATTAATCTTTCCTACTTTAAATATTTTGCTTTTATATATTAGTTTCATATTTTCTGGATTAGATTTTAGTGATTTCTTATATTAGTTGTTCTTTGCTTTCTCTAACGAATGGAATTATGTTTGATCTACTATAACTAAGCTAAAAAAATCCAAACCAATTGATCTTATGACTTGTAGAAAAGGGAAAAATTAAAATCTTGACACTTTGGGACTAGTTTACAAATTAGTCATATTTTTGTGTTTTTGAGTCTTTAGGATGAAGGTAGGTAATCATGAACCATTTTGGATATTGTCACAATTGAATAATTTTACTAGGCATGTGGAAGTTTCTCTCAGAGTACTTCATACAAATTTATAATTTTTTTTGTTGTATTGGATCAAATGCACTTATCACATTAAATAATTATTATAAATGACAAATAATAGGTATAGGTGTGCTTGGTAGTGATGTTCTATTAATGCTTTATTTTATAACTATAAAAACTCATTAGGGTTCAATATTTTTTCTTTTCCATTCAATAATAAAAGAAAAAAAAAAAGAAGAAAAAACCAATGAGTTCAAAAGAGAAAAAGAAAATAAAAAGGCTCACATCATGATATAAGGTCAATGTACCATGCATCATGATTAAGAGAAAATAATGTAAAGAGAAGAGGAGCCTAAGGTATCTCTATCAGGGTTATGGATACATGGCTAGTATCAGAGCAATTACTA
Organism: Torreya grandis; assembly: GCA_037957365.1. Classification (NCBI taxonomy): domain Eukaryota; kingdom Viridiplantae; phylum Streptophyta; class Pinopsida; order Cupressales; family Taxaceae; genus Torreya; species Torreya grandis. The sequence goes on along the minus strand of JARHVA010006515.1, from coordinate 483,183 downwards.
AGCTTCCCTTATTTTTTGAGATTTAAGAGATACTAGAATGAAACCTATAGCTTCATCAAGCCTTTAGAAAACTCATCACAATAAGGGTTAAAGAAACTACATGTTTAACACACACAGATCCAAGAAATTAGAAGGAAAATATGTTGTGTAAATTAACTTAGGATTCTATTTCATGTTTCTAATTTAAGTATTTTTTTGTGGCACACTTCATGATTGATTTGAGATTACAAACCAAAGTTCTAGCTTCTTGAATACTCAGGAGTATTCCCCCCGTGATTTGCTATTTGTTGTACCAAACACCCCCTTTTCCATAGGTAAGTGGGGACCCATTTATTTTTTTAGACTATGGTCTTGAATTTGATCCCCCTCTTCTTTATGTTTATGAAAAATTCTGAGAAAGGACTAATTATTGGCCTTCATACTTTGACAAGATGGCATTGATATTGTGTTTTTATTTTGAGACTTATTTATATCGAGATTATTATATAATTCCTTCAATTATTTTGTCTAAATTATATTTATTAGACCTATCTTTATCAAACATTTTTACCAGAGCATTTGGTCTTTGTTAGGATTTTTATCGTGGGATTTTTGCCAGGGACTTATCTCTATCATGGACATTGTTGCAGATATTTTATTCAAAACAATCCCTTCAATGGACTTAGGTCTATATGATTTTTTCCATGAGAATTTTTCCCAATGAAATAGACTTTCCCTTTGGAATTTTTAACATGTCCTTTAGCCCTTTTTTGCATCCATTTTGCCCTTTGGCCAATTCCTTCAGGACTTTTGTCCTAGGCCCTCTTACCCTTTGACCCCTCTGCAATTACCTTTAGGACTTTTATCCCACACCTTTGCCTTTTCAAACCATTCCTTTAGACATTTTATCTAAGACATTTTCCTCGATCCAAGTGAATTCCTTCAAACATTTTATTCAAGACATTTTCCCTAAGGAAATGAACCTACCCTTAAATCTAGAAACAAGGAATTGGTCTAAACTAACATGAAAACACACTTGGCCATTGGAAAATGGTTTAAAAAAGGTAACTTGAACTTGGTCTTGGAAAATTTCTACATCTAAATCAAGGTCTCAGTGAACTTGAAATCTTGAATGTGGTCTAACCAAAAATCTAAACTAAACTAAAAGCAAACTAGGTATAGGTTTGAAGACAAAATTGAACTAGGTCTTAGTATAAGAACATGAGATTGGTCTCAATAATAAAATTGGTCTAGGATCAAAATCAAAATTAATCATAAGTCTAATAATTTTGGCTCAAAATAAAAGGTGCACTTAGTCTAGGTAAAATTTTGGAAACAAGCTTGAACTTGGTCCAAGTTAAAAATGGAACTTATATTTTTGAAATGAAACCTTAAACTTGGTTTAGGAAAAAATATTAAATTAAATTGAAAGAAAAATAGGTCTAGGTTTAAATATGAAATTAAAATACAATCCAAGTAACACAATCTAAATACAAAAAGTAAACAAGTCAAGCCCAAGTTATAGGTAACACTCAAGGGTAAACTAATTGTCCTTAGATCTGAACTTGAGAGTAGATTTCAAACTTGGTTTGAAGTACTTGGTTGTGAATGGACTCTAAATGAGAAATAGTCTAGACCAAAATGTACAATGTAATAATGTTTATCAAAAATAAGGCATGAATTGGTTTTTGATCTTTTAGACTAAGGTAAATGGGTTTGAACAATTGGATAGCATAATACTTCTTGGTGTAAATGTGTATGTATCATGTGTTTTGATGTTGGACTTGTTAGATTGTGAAAAATGGTTTTATAATCAACATACGAACAAATAAGAAGCACATAAGTACATTCTCTTATTTTAATAACGAACACAAGGTTGCATTGTATCCACCAAACTCTGTCAATATACCCATTTTTTAGAGGAATTAAGTGTTAATCTAATAAATAAAAGTGCATTATGGTAGATTGTTTATCCCTCCTTTGTCTCTCAATAACTTATACATGGCATGGGACTTAGAGTGCTGAAGAAACTTGACATTGGTAAGATAATCTATGGCAAGAGTGGATTTCTACCCTATGTTTTTGATGGCAAGCTAGTTGGTCTTGATATACCTTATGGTATGAGACTAATTTATAATTATCCATCAATTGGATGTCAAGTCATCTGGCTTGTTATAGAAAGGTTTTGGCCCTTTTGTAACCACTTCATCCATCAATTACTCAATGAAGTGCAATGTCTAGAATGTGCATGATCTAAGGATCCATTCAACTTGTTAGGTTAATTGATCAACCACTATCTAATCAAATTACATGCTCAATATATACCCCACTATATAAGTGGGTTTGGTGTGATGCTGGGAGATGAAAACCCAAGTCGATGCACCTCTGAAAGACTTACAAATAGGCAATGAAATCTTGCTCACTAAATCAAATAAAAAAGAAAGAAAGAAATGGTCATTTCTAAATCATCCAAGTTACTAAGAATGAGGAGATTATACATGATTTTATTTGGGTAGACACACAAGTAAATCAGAAATAAACAAGTGCTTGCAATAAATAATATGAAATAAAAGTGCTATTAGGAGCACCAAACCAATGTGGATGTTCTTTTGCTTAATCACCAAATGGAAGTGTGAATTTTTTTTAGATGTCCAAATTGAAATATGAGATAAAATTTAATTGTTTTGACTCAAAACACCAATCTTTGACCAAGGTCTTGCAATAAAAAATTGATTAGAAGTTTAAAATAAATGGTTTTAAGCCAAAAGGAGCTTGGAATTATGATTTGTTTAAGTCTCATCCTCAATACAAAATATTTTCACAGTTACACAGACTAATTTCATTGATAAATCTTTCAATTTTACTGTTAGGGTCCACACAAAGAGAATAAAAAACCAATCGAAATAATTTCACTATTGATTGAGATGATTTTACTAATACATTCAGTGATTTTGCTACTAAATTGAACAATTTCATTGAAGTTTGTTGCAATTTCATTGAAGATAACCTTTAGATAAAAAAAACAAAAATAAGTAAAATGATTTTGATACTAAAGACAACTATTTGACCATTGAAGCCAATGATTTCACTGAAGGTAACCTGTAAGAAAAAAATATAGTGAAAAGAAAATGATTTCACTGAATATTGTTATGATTTCATTGAAATCTAGGATGATTTCCTTATTTGCCTTGACAATTTCATCGATAAAGTAAACATTTTCACCATTAAGCCCTGTAGGTAGGAAAATAGAAATAAGTAAAATCATTTCATTGTTTTGGAATGATTTTACTAGTCTTTAGTAATTTCATTATTTTCTATGATAATTTCATTGATGTTTCTATCAAATTTGTTGATACGCAATCATGAATTCACCGTTTGCACTTGAACATGTTTTTGATAAATTTTTGGTGGAAAAGAAAGATAATTAGCTTGTTAGAAGGCCAATACTTATAATTATAAGAATGCTAAAGGTCTAAAATGAGTTGTGGGATGCTTTGAATCCTTCAAGAGGTCCTATCAGGCATGCCATTATGTACTCAAGGAATTCAAGGAAAATGTTAGTCTATACGTTAATAGAGTGAAAAAATGAAAAACACATCAAAGAGTAGCATTCCAAGCCTAGATACTTGGGGAAGTAAATAACAAAAAAATAATGTAAATGATGCAAAGGCAAGAAAAACACTCTTTACCTTTTTTGTAAATTGAAATTACAAGTTGGTCTAGTGGGATTGTGCTCAAATTTATGGGCAAAGAGTCTTCATTAATAGTGCACGTGCATCATCTCTCCTTATTCACCTTGGCAATTGGCTATGGAATTTGTTGATTATGAAGCTTTCTCAATAGATTTATACATAGTAAGTTTGGATTGAGAAGCTTATTTATAATGGTCATTCAGCCTTACTTTTATAAACTTTTGGGATGATTATGGACCATTGAATCAAGATCAAGATCAATGGTGGAGGATGTGTCCTCACACTCATGATTACACACACGGAGAGTAAGATATGCCATTTAAGGTCTTTTTTGAGTGTGGAAGAAAATTTAAAAGAAAATTTAGTCATGACTTCTTGGAGTATGTAAGAGGGGTTTAAGAGGAAGATTGTATAAGAAAAGTGTGAAAGATTGCTTGCACTCCTACTCTTTTCCATTGACTTTATTTAATGACATCACTTATGTGAGGTAATAAAACACTTTTGATTTAAGAAAATAAGATAATTCCAAAAGGTCATGGAATTTACTATTAGAGGAGGTTTAGGCTAATTAAACAAAAATTAATTAGATATTAGAAGAATGGGAATTTTACAATATTATTTTTTCCATCAAATATTCATTTAATTGCTTGTGATAAGATTTCTAAAGGTTAGTATTTATATAGGATGCATTTTATTAGATTAATATTGTGAGACAATTTTTTACCCCAATTAGGGATGTGTCACTATGATATTAGATTAAAATGATAGTTATGCGAGTAAATTGGTTTTAATACTAATTTTTGATCAAATTTATGTGTGATTATAAAAAAACACTATGAAATGTAGTTTAGAAACTAAAGTGGTTAAAATGAGGTGTCTACACAAATCACATCCTCCTCCTAAGACATATGAGCATCTAATATATCGAATAATTATTACATTTATAAGAACATCAACACCATGACTAATAATCATATTCAATGATAGTGAAATTAATGATGATGATGATTTAGATCGATATGTATTCATTGTTAGATATTACATCAAAAACCAAACAATAAAAAGTGTCATGATAACAAAGGATCAAGCAAAAATGAATGTGCAATGACACTGCTTGGAAATCTTGGATACACAAATCAAGATTTACAAGCTATGACAAGAGTGGTGAAAGCATTTTATGATTATACATAACATCATCTTTGACATCTAGTGATACCTCTCTAAGTTGGTTCAATAATAATGACAATTCCATTTCTAGTCTTATCAAGCATAGGGGACTTTAATATGCTATTAGGATACCCTCGAACACAAAAAATCCATTAGTACCATGAACAATGCATAGATGCCTCAAATGCATACATTGTAATCAAATGTTCAAAGTTTAAGGCATTTAATATGATTACCCTCTACAATCAATGGTAACTCCTCCTCCTCGCCCCGTCCCCCCCCCCCCCCCCCACCACCATAGTTTGTTGTGGCACCTATTCAAGAGCAAGATAAAATGATAGTTATGACACCTATTCAAGAGCATAGTATAGAATTAGTTGTTTCACCTATACAAAATCTTTGTATACAATTAGTTCAAAGGAAATTGGTACATCTTCATAAAAAACAAGTTTCATATCAAAGAGTTACTCAATTGATCAAATAAATATAAATATTCTTCAATGCCTCCTAAGGTAGCACCAAAGATAATTAAACATGTTTCACAACGAATACAAGTAATGGGACTTTTTCCTATGATACAACAAACTTTACAACATATTGTACCTTTGTGAGCTACACATTTGAAAATAGATTCTATGAGTAGTGATCATGATAATTATGTGACAACACCTGATTCTTTTTTAGATTCAGATACATCTACATGTAGCACTTTAGGGCCATGAAAAGTTATCTTCAACATCTATGATCCAAGCATGCACTATGGTCCTCCCATTGATGGGATCATAGGCTAATTTTCTTTCCAAATTATTATTTTTTAAATAAAAAAATAATATATATATATATATATATATATATATATATTCAAAAATACTTTTAAAAATAAGAAAATAAGATTTGAGCATGACATGAGATGTTAGTTTATTTATTTACATATGTTATTCATCACATATTTGATAGATAGCATATTTGTTTCTATATACACATACATTTCAGAGGTATATGAGTGTGATGTAGGACACACATTATATATGCATTATTAGATGTTGGTCTCCCTTTTACCTAGTGGCCATGCCTATACTAGAGGCATCTTTTTATATAGGTCACATTATAACAAGTTGTATCTAACTATGACCTCAAATATAATATTGAACTACATATCTTACAAGTGTCTTGTTAATCACTCATATTTTACATTATGCTACATGGATATGTTACTTTGATATAATATGATGTTAATATATATATGACTAGAATATACTAGTTTCACTTGTTATATGCTCCTTCAATGATGTTTACTTTCTCACATAATAGGCTAGACATTGATTGCTTATTGTGTGTGGCTCTTGGTCTTTGTGTGAAAATTGTTTGAACATTTCTATGAGATTTTGTTTGGAATTTGCAAAATTTGGACATGTCCATTACTTTTGGCCCTTGAATTATGTGTGCAATATTTATTTTTGTAACATTTAAACATGCCCTTTATTTGTGATATTATTAATGTTCTTTATGTGGGGCACTTGGCCTTGTTTGTTGCCACATATTCATGTCTATTATATGCAGATCTTAGCCTATTATATGGCATTGTGTGACATTATGTGTTGTGTTTGCTAAGCTTGATTAGTGGTGCCACGATATATATCATTCAATTTTATTACATAGTCTATATTAAAGATTGTTACTTTACTATGTTCTTCATTGATAAATCTATCTAGACATGACGTAATTTTCACATGATGACATGATTAAACATGATCACATATTTATCACATGATACAATTTTTTTTTATATGAGTGACTTGCATGCTACACCTTCATCTCAAATGGGGGCATCATAGTGGGATTGTATTAGAGTCCAAGCCTCCATGAATAAGAAAGTAATATTTGAGATAGAGTACAAAGTTCAAAAATACAAAGTATAGGTTTTTAAAGACTCAAAATAATGCTAATTTAGTTTCAATAATAGAGTATAGGTTCTCAAATGTTCAAAGAACTTAAAAAATCATGTATAATAAAAATATTGACACATTGATACAGATTTTTTGGGCATATGAAATGCATATGCACTCACTTTTCAAAGATTAAAAACATAGATTTATACACACTTGAATGCATATGCAAAATGGTTAAAAAATCAAAGTTACACATTGTAAAATATAATTACATTTAAGCATTTAGGTGCATAACATCCTAAAACATTTGGAAAAAATTCCAGGGGAATGATGATTATTCATGTTCATAGGCACATTTTCAAAGTTCAAATTTACAAGATCAAAGTTTAAAGGTCAAAGTTTAAAGTTCAAAATGCACGATGATTGTTCATGCTTATATGCAAATGTTTCAAAGTTTAAAATTGCAAATTCAAAGGAAAAAATGTTATTTCAATTCAAATATATGAGTAATGTAGTCATGATGGGGGCATGAATATATTTTATTTCCTTTAGATCATGCAAAAATAGAATCTAGATATGTTTCTAGTGTTTGATTTAATTTGTTATGGCTAATGTATGTTTGAGTCTAACAAAACTCAACAACTTTGGCATTAATTTAAGAATAACCATTGTGTGGTTCTATATTTTATGGCAGATGTTATAGGTATGAGTCTAGTGACACTCAAAGGCCTTGGTATCACTCATAGCTAATTTATCATGGTTCCATCTTTTTAGATTAGTACATTATGTACTATTCACTATTTATGAGTTGGAATAATACATCTTTCTAGCTTAAGAGCTTGATTAGTTTTTCAAAAATGAGACTTAATCACTCTCAACTTACCATTTGTTCAAATTATCCAAATGATTAAACAAGGGGGCATAGTTGTCTACCATAAATTACAAGTTATAAAACAATTTGGTTTCATCTCCATACAAGTGTACTTATTCCTTGCTCTCTTTTAAATTTTTAAATTTTCATAAGTTCAAGTTTTTCAAAATGGACACAATGAATACTTCATGAGCTACTAAAAAGTTTTCTAAATTTGAGTTCTCTACAATATTGAAGTAAATTTTCAAAGATAATTTATGTTTTACACACTCAGATTCAATTATTTCTCCTTTACTCTAGCAATTTCATTACTTGAATAAAGAGGAGGGAAAATATAGATATAAATTTGGTCATGGATACTTAATAATTCTAATTATTGACACATTATAAACCACATGAATTGTGTCTAATTATACGAATCTTATTCACCGTTCCTCTAAGCCATTTATCTATATGAAGGCAAACCCTTTGTTTGTCATCACTGCTACACAAAAATTTTAATGTAAAAAGTTCAAATTACTCATCACCCTCAGACTAGACCCTAATAAGGACATCTATCCTTGATATTTTGGTACAAGTTCATCTTACATGGATAGAGACATTGATGTGATCCTATCCACCTAAGTCGGTTGCACCCTGTGCCAAATAACGACTATTTTTCAAAATTTAAATCATTCTTTCAAGTCTTCTTACATGTTTCATAAGGTTGGATAAAGGAAATTATCAAAATATTCACCTATAAATACATATCAATCATCATTCATTATCCCCACTTTATATTCACTATGTTTCATCTTACACACTTCTGTACATCGATCAAATCTGCCCTATTCTCTCCAAATTCAAGATCATATATATATATATATATATATATATATATATATATATATATATATATATATATATATATATATATATATTCAAGGAACACATTTGCACATTCACTTTAGATTGGAGAACTATGTGGGTTTTATTTCCCTCATGAGATTATTGGATATATAGGTAATAATCAGTCATCAAAGGGATGATTGAGGTCAACTAAACCCATTACACTTAAAAAAATTTTGTTTTCAATCTATGAAAGTTCATTTAGGGTTAAAGACAAAATAATACATATAAAATATTCTACAAAGCATAATCCATTAGTGATATCTCAAATTGCTCAGTAGACACAAGTGCATAAGGCACATTGATATGTTTTTGTCACAATCAATAGGGACAAGTGCAGGTCAATGGGATCAAGCACCTTGAATTATTGTCCACTTATAGTGGTCCTATCTAGGAATATTATATATTTTTCCCTCTAATATTTAATTTTCATAATTATGCTTCTTTTTCTATTTTTCTATTAGTCAGTCATCACAATCAATTGGAATGAGCCTATAGTCAACTGATAGGAGTGACTTGTGTTGTAGTCCACTTAAAATGGACTTAACCACAAGTTTTTTATTCTATTTTTAATACTAAGCATGCATAATTATCTCTTTTACTGATGTTCACAATCATACCTCTGAAATAATCAACAAGAATCCCAATTTGAGATAAGTTATTTTATTTTTAAGTGCTTTTCTAAAATAATAGTTTTCCATATTTAGGATTTGTCAAAATTAGAATTTTAAAGTATTATACATCTTTAGAATTCATATATTCTCTAGTTTTACACTTATAATTACACAACATTTTATTGTATTTTATCAAAAATAGGGTAAAACATGTTTATAACTTGTCTAAAAATTTCTCATCATAACAAATTTGGTTTTATAGCAACATGGTTCGAATACCACTAGGTATAGTCATTTCTATCCTCACCTTTCAATTTATTTTTAAAAAATATTTACACATCCTTAATCAGTTCTCCTTGATCCTCTTCTTTTATTGAGGACCATTCCTCCACACCAGCATGTTCTTTAACTTCTTCCTTTATCTCAGAAGACTCACACTCTATATAGGTCACTGATCCTCTCTACATTTGCTAAATATATTATTTTAATTTATGGTTCTTCCATGGATTACTTAGTGGGGTATCACTTTTCATCTTCTCATTACTCATGCATATTAGTGTGTCTCATGCAACCTCCATAGATGAACTTGTGGACACATCAAGTATTTCTTGTGTTTTTATTTCATGAGATGCCTTTGAGGGTTCTTCACTCTATTTCAACCTATCTCTCTTTGTTAGTTAGGAGGGGCACAATTTTATTCCATATTAGCTTCCTAAAACACTCTATTTTTTTGATAGTCCTACACTTTATATGTCTTTTCTCATTGAGTGTGTGATGGCCATCCTCAAACTTATAACCCTTATTTTATTTAACCGTTGCATCTGTACTAACATTTTTTCTTGGTCTTTTCCTACCATAGAGGGTATATCTAATTTTTTTATTACTATGTATATTTTGACACTTAATTGACCTTCATGTGATTGTAGGGGAGGGTTGACAACACTCATGGTGTCTTCTTCATGTTTTACCTCCATAAATAGTACTTGGTCATGTTTCTATGGTGTGTCTTTGTATCATATAGTTGGGATTTGAGCTCTAGGATCAAGTGAGAGTGCTCTTATTATTGTCATAACCATATCCACTTGCTTATCTATAAATTTATATGGGAGAGGGTGCTAGGGAGTGATGATGGTGAGGACATATATGGTATTATGTGGTTTGTAATGGTGAGCATCAGAGTAAATTTTAGCATCAAATATTTGTTTTTTATGAATATTCCTATTTTTGAATTTTACTTTTGACAAATTTTTAGGGTCACTACATAGATCCAGATCACCTAAAATTTAGGAATATAAATTATTTTTGGGGTCAATTCGCCTATGGTTTACAATAATTTCTTAGTTTACTCTTCAATTTACACATATATAGTACATAAGCTACCATGGGTAACTATCAAAATATACTTTTGACAATCACCCCATGATATCAAAGAAGTATCCAATAGGTAAAAAGCCCAAATGGATTTACAAAACCCACACTAAAACTAAAGGACTGTAGTCGAATGGTAGCATTCAATCTACAACATTGAATGGAAGCACCGAACAATAACATTCTAGTTACATAACTAAATGACATTACTGAATGGTAGCTTCCAAATTATGAATGATAAAACTAAATGACGACACTGAATGGGATAACTGAATGATAACACTAGATGGAAGTACTGAATGACAACATTAAATGATAGTACCAAATGACAAATTTGAATGGTAGAATTGAACCTTAAGATGATGCTGCAATTAGGTAGTAAAACTGAATGGTGGTATCCACACTGCAACTAAATGGTAGAACCAAGGTGTTCCATCCTTGATCATCATGGCATTTGGTAGAAATGGTAAAAGGATAGGCCAATTATCAAAAAAATTGAGCATATTATATTATTTTAAAGAGCTAATGAAAAAACCCTCACAACCATAATGCACTTTATGCATAGGTACTTATTAATTTTTAAGTTTGTCTTAATTTTGATTTTAACTATTCAATAATATCAAAACAATTTTACATGCGTAAATCTCCACTGATCATGATGGTATCTCAGAATAAAGAATTAATCAAAATAACATGTTACCCCCTGAATATTATATTGATGATGACATGCCACCACTCAAAGATGCTTCTCTATTTTTTGATGATAATGATCATGACACTCAAGTGATAAAAGATATTGATAGTTCTCATCAAACACAAAGTTCAGCTGAAAACTCCACTTACTAATATTTACGAAGGAAGAGAAGTAGATGGATAATTATAAGGTCCATTAAGGTGGACTGGGAAATTACATTTCTATTCATTGAACTTGTAAAGCTTGAAAATGTTGATGATACTTCAATAGAATGCAGATGCACAATATGTAGCTAGAAACTATGAAAGGAACATAGAATGCAATGGAAGTTGGACACGATTGAAAATCATTATGAGAAAATATATGTGATAGTGAAGCACCTAGATGGATAGATAAAAAGAACACAAAAGTGGAAAAATGAAGAAGAATTCATGCATGTAAGATGTGCATACAAGTATGAAAATGACAAGAAACATCAAAAACATCTTGTTGAAAAAAGGGAACAATCAAATAAAATTTTGGAAAGTTATGCAGTCCCATCTAAAGGCCAAAAATATATACTTATTTATTGTATACCACATTCTAAAAAAAGGTAGACCTATTTATTATTTTTTAGATTATAATATTTTATTTCAACATAATGAATTTTTTGATATTCCACAATCACATTGTTTAGATAACAGTGCTTGGAAAATGACAAAATTTCTAGCAATGGTTGAGAAGAAGGATTTGAAATAAAAAGTTCAAAATTCACTATTCATCTCACTATCCATTGATGAGGTCACAACAATTGACAACACATCCTGGGTTTGCATACATGTTTATACTTTTAATAACTATTCAAGGTAACCTCATTTACTAGCAGTTCATAAAATGGTAGAAAATTACAATGCTGAAAATCTTCACAAATTGGTTGTATCTAATTTGAAAGATAAATCTGAGATGGATGATTATGTGATAACTACAAAGATGGTGTGTGTTGGGGCTGATGGTGCATCAATTATGCATGGACATAGAAATAGTCTGTGTGTTTGAATCCAAATAATAATTGCCCCATATATGATTCTAATTCATTACATGGCTCATAGGATGAATCTTATATACAAAATAGTTAACAAATTTTTTAATGTCACAAAAGTGGAAGAGCTCATTTTTGATTTACATACTTATATGTCAAGTATCCCAAGAAGATTTTTAGAGTTTCAAAAATATACAATAAGAGTAACTGATGGTAAAAAAACTATTAAAATATGTTGATACAATAGAGATTTCTATGTATGAACATGCATGCCTAATTTTAAAATAATATCCATCATTAGTAAGTTTCATTTATAAATATTGTAAAAAAGTTGACAAGGCAAAAAAATTGTCGTACCATTTAACAGATTTAAAAACATTTTTTACATTATGTGGAATTCTCTCAATGCTGAAGGAATGGAATTGTTTAATGAAACATGCTAAGGAAAGATCCATTTATATTTTGACTTCATATCACTGAGAAAATGAGTATGTCAATCTCTAGATATACCATACACTTTGAATAAAAAGCTTTAGGGCCCTATTTTTCACAGTTGGCAACATTTGATAGATTTAAAGAATTCTAAAAGCTATTTAAAATTGAATATCAATGATCATCTTTGTGTCATCATTAATGGCAAGGAGATACAAATGCACACTTTCTACATAAGACATAATCTTGTGAGATTTGAATATGAATAACTAACTATAATGCATAATCTATATGATACTATCAATCTAACACAGAAAAAAATGAGTATAATTTCACAAAACTTATCTATGAAGATCAGAGATTGTTTTTAAATGGATGATTTGTTGGAGGCCATGGTAGTTGTGAATCCTATATTTTGGAATAGTAATAACAGTCAAAAGATGATTAGCAATTTATTTCATAAATACATGGGTTTTATTATTAAAATTTTTAGTAAATCTATAGAGGTCAATGGAATTAAAATAAAAGGTATTTTTGGAAAGGATTTACTGACATCTCAATAAAATCATTTTGGAATCATAATGTTTGAATAGTATCTCCTTTTAAGCGAACCAATAGAAAATGGGGCAATTAAACATCTATGAGAAAATTTTTATCATAGTAACATTTTGTAGAAAAGTCTTAGTGAATATTTATAATTATATAAGTTTTGTCAAACAATGATTTTGGGTTCAGTGGAAGATGAAAGAGTATTTGGTGCATTATATTTCATTAAGTTAAAACTTTAAACTAGATTGGATAAAAATTTATAAACATGTTTGTAATTGTATGTTTCATGTTATGTTGTGGACATGTTCCCTTATAAAATAACTCTTGTAACATGGAGTTTTCTAACTGAAAGAAGATGCACCATTAATACAATGAAAATTAGAGAGGATCTGAATAATTACATTGAATATGCCACTAACACGTCAAATGCAAACACCAATGGTGATGTAGGATTATTTCAACTATCCAAGTATTAGTTGTATATTTATTACAATTATCATATTCTAAATTTTGATTTCATATCATTTTTGATATTGTAAAACATTTCAAATACTGAATTCTTTATAATTATTGATATCATTATCATGTGATTCTATGAAATATTTGATCCATTTTTATTTAATTGGTTCTTCATAATTTAAAATGGGTCATAATATTTTTCTATTTTTCCAAGATTGTATTATTAAATACATATTTTTATTACTTTTGAAATAACTTAAATTTGATATTGTAGCACCATATTAATAGTTTTAACATTAACTTTTAGCTTTAAAATATGAATTTTAAAGTCAAATATAGGGGTGATAGAACATGACAAGCCTATTGAACAACATGATCAAATTAAAAATAAAATAAAATAAAATCATGAAGATTCAAGTGTAGAACAAACCATAATAATTCCCTGAACTCTACATCTATAATAAATACAACTTTTCCATTATCTAAAAAAATGATAATAATTGAACAAGATGAAATCAGATCAAATTTAAATTCATGGTCACTCTAAATCTAAAGATAATAATAATTGTAGTCCACATCACCATGTTCCTGTGAATTACATCAACTAAACTCATATTTGTAAAGTGAAACTTAACATTGTCATTTTAAATTATTTTTCTAAAACACAATATTATCTTTTCAAATTTAATAATGAGTTTACAACATCATACAATTCAAATTTAAATTCAAATTCATGTTCACTCCAAATCCATAGAAAAAAAAATTGCAGTCCACATCATCATGTTCATTGAACTACATCAACATAAAATATGCATGTAAGATGATAAATGAACCATAACTCATTACTCAGTAAAACAAGACTAATTAAAACTTAACAAACTGATCATTACAAATCTAAACTTAAAATTGTCATTACATTGTTTTCAAATATAAGAGAGTTTACAACATTAAAAATGATCATTTTTTTGGTTTTTCAAAAAGACACCTCACTACTCAGCCACTTTCTCAACCATAACATCCACATTTATACCACCATCCTTACTATTCCCTGCCTCCACTTGATTTGTGCCATCCTTTAATATCCCTACCCTTTCAATATTCCTAGCTACAAAATTAATACAAGCAAGATTTTCTTTTGTTTCTTTCACAGTATCTCTTGTAGAAAGTAGATTTAGATCAACATCTATTTTTTGCATCAATAAAGCATCAAGATCTCATCCTAACTCCTTAATGATTTTTTGGAGTGTGTTGTTTTGGTTATTCAATAGAACAAGCTTTTATTTGAAATGAATGATATAATATAAACTTTTTTGTGTATTTTTTCAAATGCACATTGAGAACCTCCTCTTCCTTTTTCAGATTCTCATATTTTATTTGCAATTACATACAAAATCTTACTTGTAAAAAATAAATAAATATTAGCCCTTAATTTTGTAATAGTTCATAAAGTAAATCATTTAGGTGATTCATTTGAATAGTAAAATAACCTCTTTCTCATAAACAGATAAAGCATTTATGCTCATATTTGGATGTAGCACAGTTGGAATCACAGTTCTTTGAAGGTCATATAAAGCCTCCTAGTACAAGGCCATAATAAAATTTAAATAGGAAACTATGGAACAAGGATTGGTTATAAGCATAATTTGATTTTAACCTAATCCTAAAAGAAATAAAAGTGCACCAATCATATCTCAAATCAAAAAGAGTACAAAGACTGTAAATAATAACTCAATAGGGAATATCTATTAGTCTTCCCTATAATACTATTCTCGCAAGGAAAAATTGAACCATTGATTTAAGAAAAGGGTAAAAAATGTCATCCACATGGAGGCCCCTCTTGCAAGTATCTAAAATAGAATTGAAAAAATAGGAATGAAAAGTTAAATTTTCAATATAAAAAATAAATTTACATATCAAAAGTTGAATTTTTAATATAAAAAACAAAAATATTCGACCAATCTATAAGTTGAAAGATGACTCTAAATATTTATTATTATCATTTAGAGTCATATGGTTAGTGTTGTGGAATGGAAGCTCAGTCAAATTATGAATCTCTACTATCGAGGTACCAAAATAAATCAATCCAAAGTCAATGTTCACTGTGAATCTCATCTCGCTAGTGTCATAACAAGACATTAGTGATCTTAATATCCCATGGTATATTTCATACTGGGGCATGCAGAGCAGACTACCAAGGTTGTATTTTGAAATTGAATCATTGTAGGAATTAGGCTATTATACCAGTTTCAAAATGTCTAAGCATAACAAGTTCTTAAAAATATATTTTCTTTCCATGGTTGGCTATCTAACTATGTGAGTAGGTGAATTACTATGGGTGGGGTGATGGTGGATGAGAAAACTATTTATGCAAAATGTTTAAAATGAGGTAAAGGGTGGGTATTTATAGGTCGAGGGTGGTAACCAGGGAATCGACCTACATACTGGCTGCACGGGTCACCTGACAGCATCAAACAACCAACACGTAGTTGAACGAACTCCATGAAAACTAGTGTTAATACTTTAACCTATGACACATTATTTTTATTTGCATTCATTAGTTAATTATTATTTTAGGAAAACTTATCAATATGTAAAAGGTGGGATGAATGGGTGTGACTTTCCCCATTCATTTTATATATAGGGATGAGTGTGGCTCACTCAAAGAAGGTTATATGTGAGTTATATTTTATTGTAAGGATTTGAAGGTTTCCCCTTCAAAGTGGCTTATCATATATTCTATTATATTTCAATTATAATGTGATTTATTACTCTAATTCTAAAGAAAGTTCATTACAAGTGGTAGCAGAGTAACGACTTGGGAAACAAAATTATTTCCATTATATCTATCAACTAGTGTGAATTATTACACAATTTCTTTTATGGAGTTTGAGGATCATATAAGGAGTCTACAATAAATAATTTGAGACTAGAAGATTTGTTTTGAGGGAGTTATTTCATTTTCACTATTTTTTATAAAATTACTCTATAGTCCTCAATTTTTTAAATTTTTCACATTTTTTTACATTTATGGAACGATAAAAAAATTATATATTTAGTTTATTCTTTGTGTTTTATGAATTGAGGCCATCACAAGTGCCATATTTCTCGATCAAAGTCAGGTCAATGGTGAAAATTTGAAAATCAGGGTGGATACTAACAAGGCTATTAATGGTAGGACCACAAACTAGGAGTAGTGGAAAGGGTATTGAAACTCTAGAAAAAAATCTAAGAAAAGAAGATATGGAGTCTAAAGGTGGATCTATGGTTATGATATTTTCTAAAACTAATCATAAAGTGAGTTAACTAGAGTACGATATGAAGTCATGTAAGGGTTGTAATCAGAGATGATGAATAAAGTAGATCAGATCAATCAATGCTTGAATGATATCATAAACAAATTTGGTAAAAAAATTAATGTTTTTCAACATCCTCAAAACCAACCACAAATCATTAATACTCAATCCAATCAAGGTGGATTTTTGGGTCTAAATATTTCATAACCCAACCTGGGTGGATCTTCAAGCCACTCCCCAACAAATCTAAATCCACTGCATGTAATAAACATGACTACAAAAGTCAAAATGTAGAATTTTGATGGTAAGGATACCCTTACTTGGATCAACTAAATAGATAATTATTTTGATGTACATCATATCTCATGTGGATAAAAGGTGGTTATGACATCCTTGTATTTGGAGCCAGAGTAGTTTATTTGGTATCAATGGCTTTGCACTTAGAATAAAAATAAGTGTCTTACTATTACTTGGTCAATGTTCATGGATGATATCCAAATGCACTAATGTCATAGTGTAATAATAAAATAATTTATCCAATTACAAAGCTATGACAATCAGGTTCAATCAATCACTATATTTACCAATTTTAGAACTTATCTTTGAGGGTGGATGATATTTTAGATGACAACATGAATTATCTCTTCTTGGGTGGTATCAAAGATACAATCCAACTAGATGTTTACATGTTTAATCCAAGAAATGTATAAAAATCAATGGTATTTTCCCATAGGGTAGAGGAAATAGATATGGTCAACCAAAGGGATTTCACTACTATTGAAGAGTGTTTAGGTCTCACACAAACCTTTCCTCAGCCTATAATATTGACTCCTCACAAATTATAGAAAAGTGAGCAAAAGGATTATTTTCAATTGTGATAGCAAATGGAGCAAAGGTCATAAGTGTGTTGAGAAGAAACTATTATACATTATAGGGGCTAATGATGGTGAAGTTGATGCAACCAAATGTATTAAAGAGGACAACATGCCCGACTCAGATTCTAATAACATGTATACATCATATAGAGTTATTCAACATTGAGGGAAACATTATTTTGAAGTGAGGGGGCATGTTAAGCCCTTAACCTATGCAACACTCTTCATTTGTATTTACATTCATTAGTTACTTATTGATTTAGGTCAATTTATCAATATGTAAAGATGGGATGAATGGGTGTGACTCTCCCCATTCATTCTATATATAGGAATGAGTGTGGCTCACTCAAAGTAGGTTATATGTGAATTATATATTATTGTAAGGATTTGGAGGTTGGCCCGTCAAAGTGGTTTATCATATATTTTGTTATATTTTAGTTATATTGTGATTTATTACTTTAATTATGAGGAAAGTTCATTAAAACTAGCCACATTGAATGATAGTTTTAGGAGCACCATCTGACCCCACCATTCAGTGCCACTATTCAACATCAAAATTAGGCACCACCATTTAGAACAAATGCCCAACACTACCATTCAACACCACTATTTGGCATCATCATTCGGTGCCTTCATTCAACACCACTATTTGGTATCATCATTTAGCACAACCATTTAACACCACTATTCAACACTATTGTTCATCTCTACCATTTGATAAAACTATTCAAGAAAAACTTTCAGTGGTTTTGTTTGACATAGTCATTCAATTGAGTCACTCGGTTCAGCCGTTCGATAATATGGTTTGGTGATTCCATTTGACATCTTTCATTTGGTGTAATCGAATGATAGTACACAAAAATAATAATAATTGAATACTTTGTTTCCTTGTACTCCTACCAAATCTTGATGGATTTTCCATTGTGCATATAAGATTATCCATCACTGTGAATCAGTTTTCTAAGGATTCATGAAAGAATTCCAAGAGGTTTTCCTGTAGGGCCTCTTAAAACTATCTTTGGAAGGTATAGATATGATTTATGTCTGATCTAAATAAACACTCATCATTATATTTTGTAACCATCATATCTATGATGAAAAATAAATTCACCAGTGCTCTCTCCTTTATATGATTCCCCTAATCAGTTATGTTGATTTTTATTATCATGCCATTTATAGATGTATTTATATGGTTGGTTACTTGTTCTCCTATCTGTATCTCCTGTTCCTAGACCATCACTCCTCTTGTGGGTAAGGTCTTGTGAAATACACCATCAATACTATTAACAAAGAACTGTATTATTAATCGTACCTACCCTTTTTTATTTTCTCTAGTTTTTTCATGAGTTGTTTTTATAGGACAACATAGAGGTTATATTTCTACTGTGTCATCACTATATCTTATGCAAATTAGATGGTTTTGGAAATGGTTGAATATTTGTTTTTGGTTTAGTACACCTTTCATGCCAATACTTTTTTTTCATGTAGGTAAACTTACCTACACATCCTTGATTTTTATTATAAAGATGATATCATATATATAGGGTTCCCAATAAAAACACTATCTCCTTGACTATCACACTTCCCTTCTTATTTCATTTTTTCATGTCAACACTTCATTCATAAGGCTAGTAATGCTATGGATGAACCCTATTAAAATTTATTATGGTTGGTCTAAACATGGTGTGTCCCCATGGAATCTATTAAAAAATATTTTTAACACGGTCTCATGCATAATAAAGAAGGGGAATTTTTCCTGTGTATAATTTCATATTAGAGATCAAATGCATATTCACCTTACAATACAACTATTGGATGGTTGGGTCACAATGTAGCATCAAATATATATATGTGAATCCATAAACAATGATCTATCTCTCCCAGTATTGAGTGACTATACCTCTATACATTTTTTCAATGCTAAACCCTAAAGGGCATATTAGAAGATGCCCATACAAGATATGATAATAATGATTTCAATGAATGCTTCTTATACTTTAGTCCCTTCAATTTCTCCTATAGAGTCACCTATGAGGCCTCCATTTTCTCAGTATTTCCTTTTCATAACTTCCATATCTTAACTTTTCACCCTTAATTCTCTGCCTCCTACTTTGAGTTTTCATTTTTTTTCTTTTTGTGTTTTTCTATTTCCATCCTTCTCTTTGATTATTTTTTTTCTATTTTATTATTGTATTTTTAATTTCCTCTTCCATGTTTAACTAATATTTTATGATTCATTAAATTTATCTTATCATTTACATCTACTTTACCTAAATTTGATGTCACATTCACCTTTTTCCACATGCTACTTTTTGCCTTACATCTCAAATATTGATTTTTACTTGTCATGTCTTGTTGGCTACCACCCATCCAATCATTATTAGTAGTCAAATTTTTGGGTTTAAATAAGTTTAAAATTCATTTTTGTCATGGAAATAAGCTTCAAGTACACTTTTAGAGGAACACCCTCATAGGTTTTCACTCTACTGTACTAAGCTATCATTTCTAGTTTTTACCTTGATAAATAACCCCTCCCTGCATTTTTTTTAATATTTTTGTTATTTTTCCAAAATTATTCTCTTTCCTTTTTATATTTTTTCAAAATCATTTTAGATTCACACACACACACACACACACACACACACACACACACACACACACACACACACACACACACACACACACATTGTTAATGCATTGAAATATCCAATTATTGCATCCCACATTTAAAATATAAAAATGAGATCTATATTCACTATGAGACTACTCCTTATGGAGAACCTCTAGATGTAACTAGTTTTGTTTCCTATCAAGCAATGCATATCAATGTAAACTAAAAACATGAAATAACTCTTGAAGGGGAGAAAGGATAAGAGACATGAATTAAAATAGTGATGCAATAGAATGAAATTAAAGTAGATTATTATTTGAGGATACACATAGCTGTTTATATATGCAAGAAGGAAAGTGAACACAATATAAAGCAATTGAATGTAAGAGATGAGATCCAACTCGAATGTGAGACTAGAGTTAGAGAAGCAAAAAAAAATATAGAGGGTATACAAACAAGAAATATAAGATATTTTATCAATTACAAGGCATATCATGAAGCATACACTCCATTTCATTTAAATATCACATTAAAACTAAAGGCTTAGGTCTAAATTCTAGAAGTATAAGGACTTAACATGTATAAAAAATTAACCATTTGCTTAAATAAGATCATACAATATATAGAAGAAGAAGAGGAAGAAGCCATTAATATTAGTTTCTCATGTACAAAATTAGAAGAGGAACTAATTGGAAAGTTTTGATTTTGTCCATGTTGTCCAACTCTATCCATATTTGCTTATTAGAGCTTCCTTTCATACCCATGTTGTTTTACTTGATGTAAAAGTTTCAAATTTAACTTTATCTTGATTATATATTATTAAAATAAGAGGAAGCTTTATTTTTGAACATTTCAATAAATATTTTGGAATTTATTTTCTATCGACGAGAACTCTTTTAGATTGTAACATATTTTATTAAAGCTAACTTATAAGTGCTCTCCTTTTAAATAAAATAAAAACCTCTAAATTATCCACTCATAGCTTCTTTTATTTGTAGATAGCTTCACATTTTGAATGCTTAGGATATTTATTTATATTAGTGTGGTAAGCCTACTAATTAAATAAATCTTAACTCTCAAACATTAAATAAATACTTATAAAATCTTAGAGAAATATTTAAACTTAAGCCTTTATCTCTTTTAGCTCAAAGAATTAAATAAAGCTTGGGAATTAAATGGAGCTTGGTATAATTTTTTGTCAACACACACACACACACACACACACACACACACACACACACACACACACACACACACACACACACACACACACACACACACACACACACACACACACACACACACATTATTGACTTTTGTTTTATAGCATCTACTTAATTTATCACATATTTTTAAAACCTAACACCATTCACATAACCATTTTGTAATACTTATGATAGGGATTTCAACTTAATATCCATTGATAATTATTTAAGATTAATAAAATATGTGCCTATCCATCTTATTTTTAGCTTCTTTGGATGTTTTTAATTATTATCATACAAAAATAAATTATATTCTTGTCAAAACTCCTTTTTTTAGTTGTGGTCATGCCATGATTTTCACCAAATTTTGTTATCAACTTGATTATATGGCACAATAATTTTATTTATCTAGTTTTTTTTCAAAACTAATAACCTCTCTTTAACCGACTCATTATTCATCCTAAATGTTATTGTTACCGTTAAACTTGGTATAATTTTTGTTTTTTGTTATCCACATATTATTAGTTTATTACTATTATGTATGTGATATGCATCTCATGTGTGAGACACCCCCTTTTATGTTATTTATATTTACTTTAGTAACTAATTTTAGTCATTAATTACTTATGTTAATGTAGGTAATTAGAGTCACTGTGTAGTCATATAAAATGCAAAATTAGATGACTTAAGCATGGCTAATGACACCCAATCCATACGTCTTCCTACTTGCTTACACAACCTTTTCAGGCTATTCTTTCACTAATTCTTAGTCATCCACAGTCTTCCAGACTTAACCCTTAAAAATCCAGACAACTCTTTGAGACCTAGATCCATCCCCCCAAGTCTCATTCCCTTTGGATAATAATGCCCAATTGGGATAAGAGCACTGAAATCCAAGGTGTCCTAATTTTGGCACTATTGTCTAAGTTCATTTTTGGTCCCAATGATTAGATTCTCTCAAATCCTTATCCTTTTCCTTATCGGTCTAACATGAATTCATTTAACCCATGATCATTTAATCCCTTATAAAAATCCATTGAAAGTCTATTTAGAAGGGTTAGCACTCATTTACAAGAGAGAAGCAAGAATACAAGCAAGTACACTCAAACACTCTTCCCTATTCTTTACATACAACCTTCTAAGATCATTTCAAGCTTATTCAAACCTTTACACCAATACTTATCCATTTGAAGTACCTCAAATTTTGCATCTAGTTGCATTTATCATACATAATTACACCAAACACTTCAATGGGAGAACTATATTAGCTTGATCCCTCCTTAGAGTATTTGTATACAGGTAGTGTGCCCACACATGGGGTGTGAAGTATATCTAATGTATCCTTTACACACTAACCCCTTCTCTATCTTTTTAAAGTTTCCATTCAAGTTAAATCATAAAGATCTCCTAGGGCTTTAAATATTTAAAATAGATGCATAGTGAGCTCTACAGGCTTCTAGGCTTTGATATTTAACTGATAGGGTAACATAGGCCTACTAAACAAAATCCAAAAAAATCAGACCACTTAGACAATGGCATCAGAAAAGGACTAAAGTGCCAAAAAATAAAGTGTCCCACTTTTGATGCTTCTATCCAATCCAAAAATAAACTTCAAGATCTAGTTTTGATAGTTTTCCAGTCTTGCTCCTCTAGTATCACACCCTGTCTCAATCTTAATCATTTAGAATAAGCTAAGTTAGATTTCTTTTGTTTATTAATATATTTTAAAAAGACAAAAATAAAAATTTATTTGCACAAATCAATAGCTTAATTATTGCATATTATTTATTGATTTAATTTACTTAGACCTATATGTTTAATTAGAGATAAACCTCCATTATTCCCAAAAATAACAAAACACACTAGTAGTTGTATTTAAACCTAAATTTAGATTTGTGGGGATAGGGTTAATAATATATAAATAAATCAAGTGCAAGGGTGATAAACTAATTTATAATAGGCCAATTAATTACAAAATCAGATAAATAAATATTTAGAATTATAATACTAAGATATATTAAATATAAAAAGTACCAAATTTTGAAGATGTTTAATTGATTGTAATACAAAAGAGAAATGATAGTCGGGTATATTAGGCACAAGAAGATCTAGACTAGAAATAGGTAGAGAGAATACATGATCAATCATCATATTCTATAAATTATACTTCTATAGTCATAGACACTATTGTCAGATTTAAACACTACTCTGGCTATGATGTAGGTGTCTAGTATAAAATAATGATTGGATCTCAATATGACTAAATTCATTGTTTTGGGTTTTATTTCATCTTTTTGCTGATGTATTTAGATATGGGACACATACTATCACTCTTTTATAATTAATCAAACCGTAGCTCTTCACCTTTCCTCACCTTTAGAATGAGTTTATAAAATTGGGCTAGTTCACAATGTTAAGCTAACCTCAATGACCTCTTTGTCACTGAACGTGACATACATAACCAATACTCTAAGGAGGACCTCATACTTAGGTAGTTCTCCCCTATGTGTGGGAGTGTGTGTATAAAAGGGTGTAATATACTATATTAATATGCATGTAGTAATTTAGCTTGTAATTTGACAAATATTGCTCATGAGTTGATATTTTAATGCTTATAACCTTTTTTAAGATTGATGATAAAATAGGGATGGATATATTAGAACAAGTTAGTTGTGTGATTGATTGAATGAGCTTTGGTATGTGCTTTCTTGGTATTTTATAGATGATGAATGAGAAAGCTTAAACTTGTATTTATACCACACCTTTTAAAAATATTCATGATAGGTTTCAATAAGACAAAGAAACAGAGCCATAGGTTTTCAAGCATTTTCAATTTGGATGAATTTTAACAACAGATACGAGATAAAGATTTGGAAACTACCGTCATTGGTTGTGTGCCTCTATGTTTGGTGGTGCTCAAAGGGATAAAAACTAAGTATGGATATGAAACTAATAGTGAATGATGCTTATCAGGGTTTAATCTTTCTATGCAATATAGGAGACCTAGGTCATCATAATGATATGGATTAGACTAAAAGATAATAATTTAGGCACAATGAGATTGCAAATGCGAGTCTTTTAGTAGCAGGTAGGTATATAACTATAGGGTAGATCTCTAATTGATATTTATTAAATTTACAATATTAAGATGCTATAAATATTTAATTTTAGTATCTATATTTTCCCACTTAATTTAGTAATGCATAAGGATGAAATTACTAGTTTAAATTAAAAAATAGGTACCTGAGTATGTACAATGCACCTTATCTTTACTTGAGCCCACTTTAAGTAATTTTCTAGTGTATGACCTATAACCAAGAGCATTTTATAGTGTAAATCAATGCATATAACCTAAAATTTTAAATGTTTGAAAAGAAAGAGAGCAATAAAAGAGTACGCATGTATGTTGATACAACCATGTTGCCTCTTGATGCTTTAACTTGGTAAAGATGCTTCCTTATAAAGCATTGGAGATAAAAAGGTTTAAACCCAAAACTTGGAGAATTTAAAGATGGATATTGAAAGCTTTATACCCCCAATCCTATGTAAATATGGGTTGTGACACAACCATTGTGATCATTATTTCTTAGTTGCACAACTCTAGTGTGAATATATAATTCAGTGAGGGTGAGTGATTTAATCAAATGATCCTATAAATATGATGAGATTATATGATTTAATAACTATAATTTATAAATATAGTGAGGTTGAATGATTTAATCAATTCAAATTATAAAAGGAAACAACTATTATAGTAGAAATGGCTTGGTAATAATACATCTTCGTGTAATCAATGCATCCTAGTGAATAGTATAATTAGTAAATTTTAGAATTTTTGGTGCAATAGCATGGAATATACACCTATAATATGTCTTAACTAGAGTATATGTGTCATAAATTTAAAAATATCTATTTCAAATCTATCAAAAAGTGATGCAATGTATATGATTCTGACCCAAGAGTATATCTGAATCATGAAACTGAACTAGAAATTGTGAAAGTGTGAAGGTCATGTCTTTATGATATTACCCAAATGAAATATGAAGACATTGAGAAAGTTTTCAAGTGTGGAGGTCATGATATTATGACATGCCCCCACTAAATCTATAAATTATGAAAATGTGGAGGTCATGCTTGTATAACATGCCCCCAATGAAATGCTCTCCCTTTTGAGGTGAGGGAAATAGAGTATGGTAGTTGCATTACCTTAAAAGGATAAATTAGTTGTATAAACTATGTATGAATCATGTAACATATAGGGATAACATGTATAATTAGATATATAAATGAAATTCATAATATGTGATCTAGTCTTAAGATGTATGATATGAATCACGGCAATGTTTAGAGGGTAACAATACAATCTCAATAAAAAAATCAAGCACACACACAATAACACTCAATGTAATGAAAAATAATGGTCTAAAAAGACCTCATATAATGGGCATGTTTAAATGTCACACAATTGAAAGGGATGACATATTTAAATTCCCAACCAACATAGAATGACATATTCAAATGTTCAATCAACATACAATGACACATGCGCCAACAAACAAGGAATATGTTCAAATTTTCCACAATAAAGTCAATATAAAGCAATGGAATACACTAAAAGAAGTAAAATAATATCATAATAAACCATCATAACCATATAATACTAGTCCCTACATATGTGTGTTGGCAAATAAGGTTATGTAACACATAACATATCAAGTACTTTGTGAGAGATATAAGCATGGATATAGACATGTGTAAGCATTAGTATATAATCTCAAACATGATAATCTATAAATAATAATAAAATTTATGTAACTTATATCAATTTTGGTCAAAGAAGCAGATGCCCCAACACTATATGACATGGGTATAGGAGAGGTCTAACATGTGTAATTGCATATATCATGTGTTTGGGTATACTTGTATCACACTCAAAGATGTGTGAAACATATGTATATATATAAAATAAATGATATGTTATATACTAACATAAAACAAACAACATACATTCTAATGAACTAATAAACATAAGAATACTAAATATTTTTGTATTTTTGAATTATTTAAATGTTTTTGTATTTTCTTGAATGTTTGATTTTTTTGAGTATTTTTTTTGTATTTTTAGAATATTTAAAAATGATAGATTATGATCCCATATAATGGATACTCATATAAAACTTAAAACTTAGAATATGGTACATCAAACTGGTGGTACTACAAAGGAACATGCATAAGTGTGAAATATGGATATGTATAATTTATGGTACTATACGTATATATAATAAGACTCTATGGTTAGGGAGAAATAATAGGAGTATGGGTTCATGGAACCCATCATTTAGTGATCTCTAGTTTCTTTAGAGTAACATTAATTGAAACATATTGAGTTGCATTATTTAACTGAATATGTTATGTATAAATAAATGAAGATTCTTTAGAATCCAATGCATATCTCTAGTGTAATGGCCTCTCAAGTATGGGCCACCTAGGAAAGGGGATTACCTATTTCTTACCATTTGGTAGAGGATTAACCTTAGTAGGTTTGATAACTAGATGTCATAGAATAAACTTCTGCCTCAAGTGGATGTTCATATAGAATATCAAAAACTATGACTACCCTTTTAGTATGAATGCATTTAATACACCCATATAATATCAAAGGTGTTGCATGAATTTTATGTATCCAAGGTCATCCCAATAACATATCTAAGACTCTTGTATATGGTATAACTAAAATTATGGAAACAACATGTGTTGGACCAACCTGTAAAGATAAATTAATCTCACTAATAACATGTTATGATGTCTCATCAAGTGATCTGACCGTTTTGGTCAAAGGGTATGAATTATCATGTGTATCTCCAAAATGTGTAAGTAATATCATGGTACATACATTCTCATTAGAAAATCTATCGATCATAACATTATGTATAGAATTTTGGTCAAGATATGCTTGAATAAATAATGAATGAAGATCAAAGTCATCATCTACTATTTCACTATCATCAAATGTAATAAAACGTATTTGAACCATAGGAGATACAATGTGTATATAAATGCCAATAATCCCATATATTTTGTTCCCATAATGTTATGTAGTAAGATGTGAATTGTATGCCATTTAAACTTCTATATCTTTCTTAGAATGATCTTGAAAAATATTGTTAAATATATTATGATTTTGGTGATCACTAGATTGTGAACCTGAATCCTTTAGAGGATCATCAAAGTTAATTTTGTGGTCATCAATAAGGTCTTGGATCTTATTATTTAAGGTGTAACATCTATTTTTAGAATGCCTAAGAACTTGGTGATAGTCACAATATGTATTAACATCATATCATTTAGGTAGATGTCGACTCATATCAACCTCTATGTGGGGAGGGAGATGTAGAGATGACACTCCAAAATCTTCTAAAGTAAATAAGTTAGAGGCTCATGTAATCATGTAAATTACCTCTAGGTTCATTGGATAAGATGAGTCAATTAATTTGGTATGACACTATGTTGACCATTGTAGTTATTTCCTCTTTAGGCTATGTATATTTTACCTTATAGCTTAGTTTGATATGAAACTTGGTATTAGATGTAGTCGGTGTGTTTGATACATAATTTTATTTAATAAAATAAACTTCATTTCATAATCTTGAATAATATGGTATAAGTCATTAAAATATTTGAACTTCTTGAAAACAATGGACTCATGTAATGAGACATGCAAACTTTTCTTGAATGTATTTAAGCTCTTTATCTACCAATGTATTTGTCATTTTGGCTAACATTATTTTATATCTCAAAACATATTCATTGATAGGTTCATTGGTTCCTTATTTGATCTTTCTAATTTAAACATATGACATATTTTCAATGATGTTGATAAATAAATGTGCTAAAAATTGATCCACTAGAGGTTTGAATGCTCTCAATGATTGGATTGGTAAATCATAGAACTATCATAAATCATTGCCATTTAGTCCCCTTAGAAATAATTTAGTCAAAATTTTATCATTGGAGGCATAATCAAGGCATGCCACATAGAAATATTAGAGATGTTATTTAGGATCACCCTTTCCATCATAAAATGTGAAATTGGGTAAGATATAACTAGTTGGTAAAGGGTACAAATATATTTTAGGTGCAAGAGGATTATATAACATATTATGAATCAATAGCATGAGGATACTTTAAAGACTTTTGTTTAATATTGGTAGCCTTCTCTTCTAAATTTTTGATAACTTAGAGAATAAATTTGACTATAGACCCATTAGGATTAAGAGTAAATAGTTGATCATTCACCAAAGGGGATGTAAACATGGTTTGAGTTAATTTAGGTATTAAAATTGTCATTTGAGTTAAAGCATTTACTAGCCCCATGATATATGTAGTAATAGGATTTTGGTCCTCAAAGAACAATCATTTGAAAACTTAATCCGTGCCCCCATTAGATGTTGGAATCAATGATGTACTCAAGGGGAGATTTATTGGTATGGGTTTAGTTATAGTACCACCTAAGGATTCACCATCACTAGGTGAGGATGCCTTAGTCTTAGCATTTTTAAGGATCTCATCTCTTGTAACATACAAAAATGCATCCATTAATGCCATGTTATTGAGATGATTGAATAATGCTTCCTTATCCTCCATTTGAAATTTTTTATTTTGATTAACATTTTCTATTACTTAAAAATAGTTTTTTTTGAAACAAGAGTCTATGTTGGAATTAGCTACTAAGAGGGGGAGGGGGGTGAATTAGAAGACAACAACGTACATTCAATTCCAAAATGATTCCATCATTCATAAACTTGATATATTAACAATGAAATCACATACATCCAAAGCATGAACAAGATCACACATCACATCAACAAAACATCTACGTGGGAAATCCTCTAGGGGAATAAAACCAACTGAACCCTGCAAGATGGACTATAATGTTATAATGACAAGATCTAATTTAGATTAGTTGAAAATGATCAAGGAACTACCATCTATTATTTATTGAGACTAAAATCCCACAAGGTAATACAACACCTATCTAGATGAGCTTCGACAACAACTAGACGTTTAATAAGTTTTACCTTGCAAGGAGGTTGTAACCCCCTTAGATGTTGAGTAGCCACAATAACACCTATGAAAAATTCCACCTTTGAAATTATGTCTTCAACACCTAATGATGGATCATTGGTTATCACTCTTCACCTTCACTCTCCCTATTGGTCAAGGCACATTACATACTCAAACCAATACACACAGATTAGTAAGGACACATTACATATCCCAACTAACCCCACTCTTCAACCCTTCATTCTACTTACTTCAACACACATGTAACCTATAATAACTATATCATAACACTGAAAACATGATCAAATGGTCATATTCACAATCATCTCCAATCCTCAATCCATCCACCAAGTCACATGGCCTTCACCTTGCCTATGTTGACAACATACATTCTTTCAAACAACCTTTAGGGCTTATTTGCTTATTTTGCTTCTTCTAGGCTCATTAGGTCTAATGACCTATATATTCACCTGTACCAAATTGATCAGAAAAACATGACTGATCCTCTTCACTTTATGCATGGTCCTCAATAACATTTACCTTCTCTTTCAAAGGTTATCTCCTTCACTTGGCTCCACTCACATAGACTTTTCTCCAATCTCTTAAGTCTTAAAACCATCACATTTGGTTTCACTATTTATAGAGCAATCATGATCATCACCATATTGGTTAGCCAATAGGCATGCCTTAACCTTTAAGGCATATATCATATTGAGACATGAATCAAAACAATCCACATAGGTCAGCCATAGAATTTGTGAGTCACCCTTCAGGAGCTACACCTATCAAATAGGGCCTTGTAGCTCTTATAGGTCTCATGGAGACCTATTCAACTATTTAGCAATTAATTGATCAAAATAAGAACATATAACCTCTAATTGCATAGGTCCACTCCACATGACCCCTTTGACATTCTCAAATTATCATAGTCATCTCTACTCACCTCTGTATATGCTCAATCAACTCAAATAATGACCTTATCCACAGGAACACTATGAACGAACACATAGTCAAATTTTTTAGCATTATTCATACTCAAGATATATTTATCACACCTATATAATGCTCACAAATGGTCCACATGTATTCTAAAACACTACCTAATATCCAATTCATCAAGAGATATCAAAAGAAGCTCAAATAATCTTCTCAGGTCACTTGTAGAATATCCATGAAGACAATCAAATTTGAACCTTCATAACTATGAATATACACACTTTTAGATCTTTATATCTATATTTTTAGATGTTCTTTGAAGTCTTCTACAATTTTAATTTTTACACCATGAGAAAATTTTGTAGAGATCAAAAGATATGACCAAAATACAAAGCACTATTTTTTCCTTCACAAATTCAAATATTCAAATGCAAATAGTTATAGTTAAACCTCAGTCACTTGTTTATCATCTCATACTCTTACATATTTAGATCAAATTCACACTATCAATTTTCTTCAAACTTTAATGCATAGTGCACCAATGCTCAAACATTATACTTCAAACATTTGACCTCATCTCATGCAATCTGGAAACTTTGAACCCAATATGCACCATTGATCTTTGTAGATCAATCCTCACTTTAGTTATGCTATACAAATGTCAATTTTACCTCTTGAATTTAATACACTCCATTGATCTCTATCTGTATGATCACTTGCTCATCATTGATCTTTGGAATAAGCTTGATTTTTATCTTTGCTTAGTGTTAAACATTGAACACTTGGCACCATCTTGCTAATTACTAAAATTTTAGAGTAACATGCTCCATCGATGTTGCTCAAACTTAAAATTGTTTAAAAATGACTAAGGATTGGAACCATTTCAATCTACCTAGAAGCCCAACTTTACATAGTCATATCTCTTACCTCGCTTACTCACATGTTCTCAAATTTGGACCATATGATCTCCTCACATAGGAGAATCTAACCATGTGTCAAAATACTCTTGAAACCTTTGTATGAATGAGATATAATTCCATCAATTTTCTCACTCAATTTTTTTTGCCACAAAACCAATAATGTCAAGAATTACCTAGATGGCCAAATTTGCACATGTATCTTTTGAGACACTTCTATGCATGATCTAAAATTTAGAAAAAATAAAATAGGCATAAAAATTAACAAACCCATATGATAAAATTATCCTAAAACATTCACACGTGTGAGATATTCCATTACCAAACTACTTACTTGAATATTTCTTGCCTCGTGCTAATTTGGCTATGGGAAAACACTATTAAATTACTTGGGAGCCCAATTTTTCACTTGCATATCTTTTGTTGAATTTTAGCACATGATTTTAAATTTATAAAATATAAAATAAGTACTAATTTAATAAAAATTATATGACCAACTCCCCTTGTTTCATCCACACATGGCAATGGTGACATCAACAAACTGGCTACTCAGATTTTCTACTACTAGACCCAAAAGGTCTAGATGAAACTTATGGATTACCAGATGAATTATACTCATAAAAACAAGTATTAAAATCATATAAAACATATTATGTACCTATTTCACAACCTAAAAACATCATATTCATCCTTGAACATCTCTAACCATGACAAAACTAAAGATCAACCAAGCCAACTTCAAGCACACTATGGCAAACACATTGCACACTTTTTTATCATCACTCAGGCTATCAAAGAACTTCATCCAATCACCAAGACACCTCCATGACATTGTCATGACATCATTTAAAACACTCCAACAATATCCCCCTTTGTTATTGATGTCAACAACCACCATATAGCAATACACAACACACCTTCCTTCTCTCTCTTAAAGCACTCCCATAATAGGATCTTTCTCCCCTTTTGACACAATGATAAAGTGGGTAAAAAATAATATTGAGGACCCAAAAATACTACCAAAAAAATAGGACCATCTTGGAAAGAGGATAAAAACTTCCCCTTACCTTGAGGCTTCCTCTTCTTGCCTTGACATCTTCTTCTTGCCCCATGCCAATACTCTCCTCAACCAAGCACTACAAACAATAAATAAGGAACAAAAAAACACTAAAATATAATGAAAATCATCAAGAAATATTTGAGAGGGACTCACCCTAATATTTATAAGTCATTTCACATCTTGAGCATCATCAAATCTCCATACACCATGAGGAATCACCACACATACTTACTAGCCTCTTCTCTCAGGCCCCCTCAGGGTCCACCAATACAAATTCATGAAACTCACCAAATAGGACACATGATCTCAACTATCCTAAGAATTATCCTTGAACCACTCATGCCTTGATATTTTTTATAAACTGAGCAAAAACATCACATATTCATTACTAGGCTTGTCTAGACTCCTTGTAGCCTTACCTAGAACTTGCATATCCCACAAATTTTAGTAGACACACATTCAAGACTTAAAACTTCATATATAGATAAATATCATATTAACCCTAAATAAAACCAATTTTCATCACCTAACTCATCTTTTTCAACATACTTATTTCACAAACCAACTTGCTAATTAGGCCTCCATCTTGACAAAATTTTGAATAACTTGAAATCCACAAATATTTATATCTATATGAAGCTTGATTTGACAACCCATTTGGCTCATTCAACATATTCAAAATCCTCATACCTCAAATCAAAAGTCAAACCACTTTTCTATCATAGCCTAAAACCCTAGAATCTCAAAACAAATAGAGTAAACAAACCTCCTTTTGGTCAACATCTAGCTCTGAAACTTCTTCAATACCTAGAAACATCCATCACACATTTATGGACCAAGATTTAAGATTTCATATATTTTTGAACCTCAACTTAATATAACATGGATTTTGAATTGAAACAAGACAAAAAAAACCTTAGGAAAACACAAAAACCTCCATACATTTTTTCTCAGATTTAACTACTTAGTTCTCTAATCTTTGGACCTGACCAATTAAAAAGCTCCCCCTAACTCCATGCTTCACCTAGATCATGACATATTTAACAAGTCTTCAAATACCATCCAATCACAGTCAATACTCATATAGAGACACCTTATCTTTAGAACACTATGAACTTTTGTGGCATACACCAGTGTTCAACAAGCCTTTAACAAACTTAGAAAGATCTAGGACATAATACTATAAGAGAGGATTTCAACTTATAGGCTCACCTGACATCTACCACAAATTGATATGTAGATAGATATTTGAAACTCACCTTTACAACAAAACATCTAAACCATGATCAACAAGCTAACTCCTTCTCAAGATAGGACCACTGAGATTCTTCACAAGCTTCTTTTATCCAACAAATAGATATATAAAAAGAAAGCACAAACATACCTTGTTTTCATACCTTCTCATCAAAAAATATTTGATAGCCACCAAGATTCTTCTTATTGACAAGTGCCTCCTTAAAGCCTAGATAGAGACACCTCTTTAACATAGAGAGACTAAAAGTCCCAA
Organism: Torreya grandis; assembly: GCA_037957365.1. Lineage (NCBI taxonomy): Eukaryota > Viridiplantae > Streptophyta > Pinopsida > Cupressales > Taxaceae > Torreya > Torreya grandis. Next base: position 449,095 of record JARHVA010006515.1, on the reverse strand, counting down.
AACTCAAGAGACTCCCATATCTCCATATCTTTCTCTAACTTTCAATCCTATCTCATCATTCGATTGACTTTGAATAGATGCTTGATTTCATTCTTTGCTTTAGATTTGTCAATAAATGCTAATAACATAAACTCTTAACTTTCCTTCATTTCTAATCCTTTTTCCACCTTGGCAAACAATCCATGAAGACTCTTGGACTTAACATGGTTAGTCTCCTTAGTATTTACTACCTCAGGTATCCATACCATAATTTGAATATTCTCATCTTCCACATCCATCTCACCTACTTGATCCTTGAGCTTATCCTGATTTACAACATAGCCTTTGAGAGAAAATTTCTTATCATCCTTATGATTAGAATAATTGGCAATGATTACCTTTGGTTTCTACACTTGATTTTGTCCTTTCTTATACCTTCTAGGATCTTTATATCTTTTCTCATACCTTGAAGACCTCTTAACATCATTTGGATAGACTCTAGCAATATGTCCACTCTTATGATAATTAAAACAAATAACATCATTTAACATACATCTTGACTAATATGAGTTATGATTTCTCTAAGACCAATTGCTTCTTCTTTCAAGGCTCCATGAGGACTCATTCTTGACTAACTTCTTTCTACATTCCTTAGGTTTATAACCATACTTTATATATGTATAATAATGAACATGAAATAAACTAGTATACCTTGAAGCATTTGGTTCTCTAACAGACCTTATTATATTCATTTCAAAGCATGAATTCTCCTTGATATACTCAAGATTATAATTCTTCTCTTCTAGTTTATCCAAATTGACTATAACAAGCTCATGTTGACTCTTCAAGGACCCTATCTCAATCTTTAGCTGAGTGAAATCATCTTCTCTTCCTTTCAGGTTTGCATTTGTAGTCTTACTGATCCTCAAGAATAATGATCTTCTCTTCATCCTCTTTGACCTTGTTGTCCATGTCTTTCAATCTAAATACTTGCACTTCAATAGACTTGATCTATTCTTGATATTTCTTTTCTTCTTTCTTGGATGTGCCTAACAAACTTCCCTCAAGAGAACTAACTTGTTCTTCAAGACCTTTTATCATATTCCTCATTTGATGATTCCTCTTCTTCTACTCCTTTAGTTCACCAAGTACACTCATGAGCTCAATTTCTAGATCAACTTCTTCTTCCTTTCTATCATCTTCTATACTATTATGAAAAGCTTATTTGATAAACATGATGTCCTTTTCTTTTGAAAACAAACTTATCTTGGCATCTACTAGTTGAACCTTGAGATAATTGATAACATTCTCATCCTTTTTGGCATCTTTCTTCAAAGTACATATCTACTCTTCAAGTGCCTTGATCATAACCTTCCACTATTAGTTCTCTTTTTTCAATTGTTTAGCCATCTTGTGCTACTTAGGATCTCTTTTAAGCTGTTAAGCTTCCTCTAAAGGACTTGCCTTGATACCAATTATTGGAAGTAGATACTAAGAGAGAGGGGGGTGAATTAGTATATAAAAATGAACATTCAATTATAAAATGTTTCCATTATTCATCAACTTGATCTATCAACATAAACATGAAAGCACATACATCCAAATCATGAATAAGACCATACATCACATCAAAACATCTACGTGGGAAACCCTCTTCAAGAATAAAACCCACTAAACCCTGTAAGATGGACTATAGTTTTATAATGATAAGATCTAATTTAGACCAGCTATAATTGATCAAGGAACTACCATTCCTAATTTATGGAGACTAAATTCCCATAAGGTGCTACAACACCTATCTAGTTGAGCTGCCACAACAACTAGAACTTTAGAAAGTTTCACCTTGTAAGGAGGTTATAACTCCCTTAGATGTTGAGTAACCATAATAACACCTATTAACAACTCCACATTTGAACTAATGTCTTCAATACTTGATGATTGATTATTACTCTTCACTTTCACTCTCCCTATTGGTCAAGGCAAATTACATACTCAAACCAATACACACAGATCAATAAGGATACATTACATATCCCAACTAACCCCACTCTTCAACTCTTACTCATACTTAATTCAACACACTTACAACCTATAATAAATCTATCATAACACCAACAACATGATCAAATGGTCATATGCACAATCCTTTCTCTAATCCTCAATCCATCTACCAATCTCACACAACTTTCACCTTGCCTACACTCATAATACACATTATTTCAAATAGCCTCTAAGGCTTACTTGCTCATTTTCCCTCTTCTAGGTTCATTATTTCTAATGACCTATATATCGAATTGCATCAACTTAATCAAATAAGCATGACTAATCCTATTCACTTTCTAATGGTCCTTAATGACCTATACCTTCTATTTCAAACGTTATCTCCTTCACCTGGCTCCACTCACATATACCTCTTTCTAATCTCTCAAGTCTTGAAACCATCACATTTGGTTTCACTATTTATAGAATAATCATGATCATCACCATCTTGGTCGGCTAATAGGCATGCCTTAACATTTAAGGCATCTATCACATTGAGACATGGCTCAAAATAACCCACATAGGTTAGCCATAACATCTATGGGCCACCCTTAAGCAACTACACCTATAAAATAGGGCCTTATAGATTTTATAGGTCTCATAGAGACCTAATCACCGATTTAGCACTTCATCAAGCAAACTAAGAACATATAATCTATTTCAATTACATAGGTCCACTCCACATGACCCCTTTAACATGCTCAAATGATCACAGTCATCTCTACTCACCTCTGCGTATGGTCAATCAACTCAAACAATGAACTTATCCATATGAACACTATGAATAAACACACAATCAAATTCTTAAGCATTGTTCATACTCAAGGTATATTGATCATACCTCCATAATGATTACACATGGTTTTTGTGGAGTCTACAACACTCCCCAATAGCCAATTTGTCAAGAGGTATCAAAATAATATCAAAACAAGCTCGAACAATCTTCTTGGGTCACTTGTAGAATATACACAAACACATAGTCAAACTTGAAAATTATTAACTATGATTACACAAACTTTCATATCTTCAAATCTATATTTCCAAATGCACCTTGGAGTCTTCTACAATATTTCTTTTTACATCATGAACATTTTTTATATAGATCAAAAGATATAGCCAAAATACAGAGCATTGGCTTTTCTTTCACAAATTTAAATATTCAAATGTAAACAATCAAAATTAAACCTCAATCACTTGGGTATCATCTCATGCTCTCACATCCTTATATCAAATGCATACCATCGATCTTCTTTGAACTTTAACATATAGTGCACCGATGCTCAAACATTATACTTTAAACATTTGACCTCATCTCGTGTAATCTAGAAACTTTGACCCAACATGCATCATCGATCTCTATGGATCAGTCCTAGCTTTAGCTATGCTAGACAACTATCACTTTGACCTCTTGACTTTAATTCACACAATTGATCTATATCTGTATGATCACCTACTTACTATTGATCCTTGCAAAAAGTTTGATCTTTATCTCTACTTAGTGTTAAATATTTAACACTTGGCACCATCTCACTGCTTCTTGACATCTTGGAACAACGTGATCCATCGATGTTTCTTGAACTTTAACTTGTGTAAATGGAACCATTGCAATCTACTTGGAAGGCCAACTTTACATAGTCATATCTTTTACCTCGCTTACTTTCATGTTCTAAAATTTGGACCATATGATCTCCTCACATAATATAATTCAACCATGTGTCAAGCTACTCCTGAAACCTTTGCATGAGTGAGATATAAATCCATTAATCTGCTCACTCATTTTTTTTTGCCACCGAGCCAATAATGTCAAGAATTTCCTGGATGGCCAACTTTACACATGCATGTCTTTTGATGTAATTTAGTGCATGATCTAAAATTTATCACAAATCAACTAGCCACAAAACTAAATAAACCCATATGATCAACTTACTATGAGATGTTCACACGTGTGAGATATGATATCACCAAATTACTTACTCATCTCTTTCTTACCTCATGCAAATTTGGCTAAGTATGGATAACCACTATCAAACTACTTGGGAGCCCAACTTTTCAATTACATATATTTTGATGTGATTCAATGCATGATCTAAAATTTAGTGAAAATTAACTAGGGATTGATATGATTACAACCATATGACCAACTCCCCCTGATTCATCCACACGTGGCAATGGTAATGTCAGTAAACTATCTACTCAGATTTTTTGCTACTAGACCCAAAAGGTCTAGATGAAACCTATATACTACCAGATGAATTCTAATCATGCATAAAATTATTCAAAGCATATAAAACATCTTAGGGACATCTTGCATAACCTTATAACTCCATATTCATCCTTGAACATCTGTACTCATGCCAAAATTGAAGATCAACCAAGCTAACTTCAAGCACACTAGGACAAGCACATTGCACACTTTGTCATTATCACTTAGGATATCAAAGCACTTCATCCACTCACTAGGACACCTCCATGACATCATTGACAACACTCCAATAGTTTATTACAATAAAAAATTATAAAACAAAAAACTGTAGGTTAATTTAGGGTTTGGAAACCAAAAGTTAGGTTCACTAAATGTTTAACCCTAAATTTAAATATATGGGGATAAGGTTCATAATATATAAATAGATCAAACACAAGGGTGATAAACTAATAAATAGTATGCCAATCAATTTTAAACTCAGATAAAAGAATATTTTGAATTATACTATTAAGATATGTTAAATATGTAAAGTACCAAATTTGAAAGATGTTCAATTGATTGAAATACCAAAGATAAATGATACTTAGCTAGGTTTTTTGTACACAAGTATATCTAGACTATAAATAGGTATAAATTATGTAGGATTAGTACTCTAGATTAGTCATCAGATTTTATAAATTATACTTTTATAATCGTAGATACTACGATCAGATCTAGATACTACCATTAACTCTAGTGTTTGGCTATGACACAAGTGTCCAGTATGGAATAATGAATGGATATCTATGTGACCAACTTCAATATTTTGAAATTTTTATCACCTTTAGACTTATGTATTTAAATATGGGACACATGATATTTCTCTTGGCTAATTTATCAATCCCTAGATCTTCACCCTTTTTCACCCTTAGAATTAGTTTGCGAAAAATGGGTTAGTGGATGCACGGTGTTGAGTTGATTTCAATGACCCCTCTATCACTAAGTGTTACCTATAAAATAATCCAAAGAGGGCCCTAGACTTATGTAGTTCTCCCCTATGTGTCGGAGTGTGTGTGCACGAGGGTGTAATATACTATATAAATATGCATGCAATGATCTAACTTATAATTTGACAAATATCACTCATGGGTTGATATTTGAACTTTAGACCCTTTGCATGGCTGCTCCTATGGCTGATAAAGAAATAGGGATGGATAGGGCATAATAAATTAGTTGTGTGATTGACTGAATGAGCTTTGGTAAGTGCTTTTTTGGTATTTTTTAGATCATGAATAAGAAGGTTGAAACTTGTATTTATACCAAACCTTTTGAAAATATCTCACTGTAGTGTTCAATACAAATAGGCTGACTCATAGGTTGCAAAACATTTAAATATTGGATGGATTTTGAAAGTAAAACACTAGATAAGGTTTTTGACACTTATGTCGGTGGTAGTGTCCCTTTATGGCTAGTGGTGTCTAAAGGACTAGAAAATAGGTATGGATATGAAATTGACAATGAATGATGTTTATTAGGTTTTAATATTTTTTATAGTACAAGAGACCCGAGTCATTATAATGATATGGATCAGACCAAGAGATAATAATTTATGTATAATGAGATGGTGAATATGAGCCTTTTGGTAGCAGGGAGGTCTAAAACTGAAGGGTAGAGCCCTAGTTGATATTTGTTAAATGTATAAGATTGAGATTTAAAAAAAAATTCAATTTTAGTATCTAAAAGTTGAACCCCTTAGGTATTTTTTGTTTGGTATGTAGACAAGCTTATTAACATTATATGAAAAATAAGAAACTATCCTGAAGATTCACATTATATAAATTTTATTTTAATGAATAAAATGTAGTTTTCCATTTATTTATTTGTGCACAAATTGAAAATAGTGCTATCGATGGTAATGGATTTGTGAGAAAGCCTTAGAAAATACATGAAGGAGATGAAGAGGAAGCTTAAATATTTTTGCTTGAGTGAGGTTTTTAGAAGCTTCTTATTTGCCTGAAGGTTCACTAAATTATATTTTCTAGAGAGTTTTAAATTTAGTCTAGAAGTATGGGTTTTTTTAATTACATTTTTCCTATTAAGTGGGTCTACCAATACTCGGCTCACCTAAAAAGTGGTGCAAATTACACTAAATATTTCATGTGGTGTAAGCATTTAACCTTCTTCTATAGGTGCTAAAAATTACGTTGCTAGAGAAATATTGATTTGTCTTCTTATTGATTTTCCCACTTTTTAATGCTTGGGATGTGTTAAAATTGCAACATAAAATTGCTTTCATAAATAATATTTTTCTTGTTTTTATAATTGGATATATATTTTATATATATTTCTATTTTGTTGTCATAAAAATCAAGTGGAAGAGGGCATGTCAATGGTATCCTAGGAATGATTTAAACCTAAAGGCATTAGAAACTCCTTCAATGTGTAGGACACAATTACAATATGGTGTTAGAGTGTTAAAAGAGGTGTTATAATATGATTTGAAGTGATTTACAACAAACATATTTTGTTAAAAATAAGCATGGATTAAAAAAAAATCAATATCAAGTCTATTACAAATACTTTATAAAAATGTGGGTTCGAATATTATTGTTATTTTTTACTATCAAGTAAAATCAATCATATGATTTTTTTTTTGGGAAATATTGGGAAGTTTTTAAAGTAGTTATATAAAGGTTTTACAAATATGATTTCAGTATGATATATAAAGGAGTTGGAGACCTATATTCTGTAAAGAGTCTAATATTTTAAAGGTGACAAATTAGAGTCCAGTTAGAATAATTTTTATTTATTGAAGTGTGTGTGTGTGTGTGTGTGTGTGTGTGTGTGTGTGTATATATATGTATATATGTATATATATGTATATGTATTATAATGTTTATCAAATAAGCATTATAAATAAGTTAGTCAAAGTGTTGTTTTCTAAACACATCGTCTCCATGGGGTCATATGTTCTAACCTTTCTTCTAAATTATTTTACTAAAAATTATCTTAGAAGTCTTTGTTCAGAGGGAATATTGTACGGCATACTATCCTTTAAATTTTGGCATATTATCATTTAAATTTTTATAAATAATGTGTTATAAAGATGTAATCAAAGAAATAAAGGTGTTTCAAAATCATTTACAAAGATCCCATTTAAAAGCTATATAAAAATGTATTGAAAACTCAATGAAGGATACATTTTCAGTTTATTCTATACCCTAATAATTGATATGAGGTTGACAATAGGAACAACACTAGTTACATTGTGGGGTTTAAAAGTCCCTCAAGATCAATCTCACTGATAGAGCCTTGTAGAGACTCATTTTGAGTTATCTCCTAGCTCAATGACAATGATGCTTGTGTTAGATGACTGAAAGTGCATCATAGGGTTTCAATAGTGTTTAGGAAACACTTATCATTTCTAGATTCAAAGAATTCATTGCATGAGTTACTGGTTTTGATATTCTTGATATCTTTGGTGGAGTAGTGACAAAGCTATTGCCTATTTTCAAATGAAAATGTAAATGGTTTTTGGGAGAAATCATGGTGTTAAAGCCCAATTGTGAACATGAAATCAATCTGAACTAAGCTTAATGAATTATGATCAAAACCTAAAGTCTAAAGTCTAATCTAGCATGCATATTTACAATGAAAGCTAAGCTACAATGAACTGATCAAAAAATGAGCAAAAATAAGGGTAGGGAAGAAAATAAGGTTTCTAATCTTCAATCCAAACATTAGACAAAGTTTAAATTTCATCAAAACATGCACTCAAACCAATATATGACATGAAATTTCAAAGGCATAGATCCTATCATATATCAGGTAAATGTCTAAGGATAGTTGAAATAATGCATATAATAAAATAGATTTAATTTAAATATTTAATCCCATAGGCAAATTGCATTAGCACATCTACAAGAAAAGAAAGGAAAATGAAATGAATCTAAGATCTTTCAATCAACCAAGCACAAGGACAAATTAATAACTCTACATTCATATATGCACATCTAGAATCCATAAAAACCATTCAAATCTAAACTTTAGACTTGGTGTTTGAGGAAGTAGCCATGATAACAAAATACATAAACAAATACAAGACAATCCTTGCAGAATTCCCTTGCTTACATTAATTTTCTTGAAATTTACAAATTAGTTTTTTCTCTAAAACTCCCTCCCCTTTTTATGAAATGATAATACCCCTTTTATAGAAGACCTTGAGGTATGTCAATTAGTCACATCAAATGATTATTAAACAAGTGTCAATGAAAGTTGTCCTTCTACAATATTCTAGAATTAGACTATTTACAAATGGACTGACCTATAAGCAATGCGCTTTACAAGTTTGCACATGCTTTTACAAGATATAATATTCCTTTTTCAAATGGTATACATGTTTTATTACAAAAATAATATGCTAACTCAATAAATTTGACTTTGAGAAACTCCTATTATTACATTCCTTTATCTTTACTCCAAGATCTTCATTACCTTTCCATATTGATCATCAATTAGATTAAAGTTGATGATAGGCTCCATGAAAAGTTCTTCTTGATCTTCCAAATCCTTGATGTCTTTGTCAGCTCTGTCTAAGGCCTCCTTGATGCTTTTAGCATCACCAATCTTCTCCTCTGTAGATAGGGTCATGTCTAATATTATTTTGTTATCTACCCTTGTTTTTTCTTGGCTTTTGTTCTTCACCTCTTACATGAACTGAGTAGCCCTATGTGTAAACTCCTCATCTATTATAAAACCAATGGGAATAATGATAGTTGGGTCTTTGATTAGGCTACCCAATATATACATCATTTGGTTCTCAAATTATTTGAAATCCTTTGAAAGATCCTCCAAGCTCTTAGACCATTTATTCAAACCCTTGATATTCTCTATCAATATAACCATAGCCATATTTAAATGTGTGAAGCTAACTATTTTAAATTTAGAAATCTAGTCCTCTATCAATATATTGACCAATTCTTTTACCTTATTGTATAGACCCTACCATTGATTCTTTTAGTTCATATCCATAATACTTTCCTTGCTCACCATATCTTGTTTGGACTTTGTCAACATCAGAGAACTGAATATATCATACATAGTGGCCTCAAATTAATTGACCATATCTCCTAGAATAGACAAAATGGACTGCTCTTGCAAATTCTTCTTTTACTACTTCAAGTCTTTGATAACAACTTGCAACTATTCTAACTATGCTTGAACCAGCTCTAGTACATCCTTCTCAAATATTGGATCCTCACCAAGTTTCTATCCTTTCTCCTGGGTTAAATTAATCAAGGGCTCCACCTTTTGATATACAATCTCCTCACCACTTGCCATGACTATTTTCTCGATCACTCTTTATAAACCAGTAGTCTTTAGATCAAGCCTGACTCCAATTGAAGATTGGGTCAAATGTGGAACTAGGAATTTTACTTATGATTGGGTTGACTTGCTTGGGGTAGCCAATCTCTTTGCTTCTTCTTTGGTAGATCATTGGTTGGTTTTTAGTTATCTAGAATAATTTAGAATAATTATTATCCCCTGTATTCAAAGAAGTAGCTATAAACTCAATATCCTTGAACACTCATCCTTCAGCATTTGATGTTAAATATAACTCAACTTCTCACTTTTAAATATGTTTATGAGATGCCATTGCTATAATTCAAATTGAATTATCCTTTTGTATACAATAGTTTAACTCTTCAAGCTTAAACCAGTGAATCCAAGGACAAATTAGGGTAACCCATACACTCTTAGGGATTTTTGAAGGTTTATGTAGAGCTCTAATGATGATAAGCAAGTTCAAAATGTGAGATTTGATGACTTAGACTGCACATTTATACCTTCCACATGCTTGGGTCCATAATATGTCTGAATATGATGTGTTCTACTTATGTAACATTACCATGTCATGTTTCTCATTTATTTAAAATGTGACCATTTGTTATTTTTGGACATGTTTCATTAGCTCATGCAATCTTTAAGCTTGATTAATCTGCACCATTGATCTCTTAATATGTCCTCTAGTTTTGACTTTATTGCTAGCCATTGATCTTCAATCTAGGCTCATGAGGGTGTGTCACTTGGCAACTTCGTAGGCTCTTTGTGTACCTTATAAATAATATTCATCATTTGAATTCTCTTGCTCCTAGTGTCAATATTTTTGTTCAATTTATACTGTTTGAATTATTTACTTTTCTCGTACCAATGATCTTAAATCTATGATCCAATATGGGCCATTGATCTTCCTTTTGTTGGATTAAACTCATAATGTTGATCTACTGAATACATGGTTAAGCACAAACTATTGATCTCTATCTTTGTGCACAAGCTCGAACATGGGTCATTGACCTATTTGATCACTTGCTAAGATTGTGACACTTGTCACTCTCACGTTCCTTCTCAGTATCCTTGACTTGTTGACCTTTGCTTACCATCATATCTCCATTGCTCTATTTAAAGTGCACCATCGATCTCTAGGCTTGACTTATTGATTTTTTTTGGATTCACCGATATTGTGACATTTGTCATTCTTACACTTCTCCTCAAGTTCTTTGACATTTTGAATCAGGAAATTGCCTGTACACTATTGATCTTGATACAATCTCCCAAAATATTTCCACTTGGTGACACTAGGTTTAATTCATTCCTACCAACAATAAAACCAATAAGGTAAGGGTTCAGGAGTATAAATAATTAAAGATAAATTTTTAGACTAATGTTTGAGTTGTATTAACAAAAATGATTAGAGCTTAGATTAAAGTTTAAACTAAGTTTAAAATATAATAAAATATTCCTACATAAATTTGCCTCCATTTTAAAAATAATCCCACGTAAATATGTATCCATTTCAAAATAAAAGCTTAGGCTAAAATATTTAGACTAAAGTTTTTTTAATATCATTTAAACATGTATTTAATCAATCAATTGAGACTAGAGGTTAATATATAAGAATAAAATGAGAGCATATTATTTAACCAACTAAGGGTTAATTTTACATTGAAGCATTAACTTTAAACACTGTTTATTCAAATGGAACTCCATTAAACTTGCAACATGAAAGCACAAGAATTAAACGTTAGCAACATTGGATGAAGTCAAATAAAAATTATATGTAAACATGTCAATTAATCTAGATGAGAACCATGATATTCAAATAATGAACTCTGATTAATTTGGATGTCAATCTATAGCACGAATTTATAGAATTTGAACAAGGGTCCTCATTTTTCAAAAAATAGGGGTATGTTGACCTCAACAAATGGTGATTTCTAAGGGAAACATAACAATATGCTAGAACTCAGATACTCTTGGTTTAAATTAATAACCAAATCAATCATTTCACATGATCAAGTACCATTATTAAGATCAAATCATGATTAAAAAAAGTCTTACAAATGCAGAATTGGGTTCAAACATCAAAACTTAGTTATGTTGTGTGTGCTTTGATTCATTCACTAATTACCATGGAATTTAGAGAACAAATTTTAGATTTCATGACCTTAATCATTAACATTGACTTATAGCATATTTAAATATTTATTATAAATCTTGCTTTATGAAAAAGGAAGGCTTGGTCATTATTCTACTACCAACTATGCATTCATAGCCCTGATAGAGATACATTTGGCTCCACTCAAGGCATTGCTCAATTACCAACTAGGGGTCCATAGCCCTAGTGGAGGTTACTAGAATCACTTTTACTTAGAAAGCTTTCAAATTTTCAATAAAGCTCTTTTTTTGTATTTTTCAATTATATTTAGCTTTTAGCAAAAGTTGGGAACCATAATTAACCAAGTTTTAAGATTTTATCAAATATTTAATTTTCAAACAATCGTCCTTGGTTATAAACTTCATCCCAATAAATATTATTCTTTAAGTGATAACATGACTTTGCTCTAGTAATTCAAAATTTCACTCAACATATGTAATCCTTATTAGATTTAAACTTGGATCAGAACAAGGTTTAAGATTTTAAGGAACAATTAACCTAGATATTAATCCTCACCAATTTCTCAAAACTAGAACATCAAGCTCAAATTTCTAAAATCCATGATCAACCAATATTTGAGTCATACCTACATTATTGATTTGAGAAGTTATTTTGAGCATTTAGGATGGAATGGAGCTAGAAAAATGTCTTGAAAAAGACTTATTGAAATCAAGAGAATAAAACAAATAAAAGGAAACACACAACAAAAAAAATAGATAACAAAGAAACAAATATATACAAACACTATTTAAAAACAAGGAACATGAAAAGAAACTAATCTAAGCCTACCTACACTAACTCTAAATAGTCTTACAAGTTACTCCATAAATACTTCAGGTGGAACAATAGAGAAATAGTGCTTGAGGTATTGCCCATTAATTGGCAAAGTGAACTCTGCTCCGTGCAAATATTTGAGTTTGAAGGTGTTTGTCTCCTAATGTTTCAATAATTTAATAAGGGCCAATCCATAGAGGATTGAATTTCCCATGTTTTCCTTTTAGTTCAGATGCCTTATCCCATAAGAGAACTAGGTCTCCCTACCTGAACATCATAATCTTTGACTACTTGTTAAACCATCTTTTAGATATGGTTTGATGTCTACTAAAGTTGGTAAATGCTTCTTCTCTTGCATATTCCATTTGAATGATGTCAAACAACCTTGAATTAGCATAATCTTGATCTTCTTCCATATATTCATGTATGAACTTGAAGGTTGCAGTTTGAGAGTAATTGGAAATATAGGCTCTTGACCATACACCAAAATAAATGGTGATGATTTTAGAGTTTGCTTCACTCTAGTTCTATCTACCGAAAGATCATATTTAAGCAATTTATGCCATGTTCTTGGTTGTTGCATTGCATAATTTTTAATGGCTTTCATCAAATTCTTGTTTGTTGATTCTGAGACTCCATTACCTTAAGGGTAATGATTCTGATGAGAAATTAAAAATTATGTTGTTATCATAGTCCCACTCAGTCATCTCAATAGATATAAAGGTTGATCCATTATCACAAACTAATGATACTAGTGTCCCAAATCTTGTACAAATATTCTCTTCTAAGAACTTGATTACATCTTCAGTTCTACATTATTTGGTTGCTACTACCTCTGTCCATCTTTTACAATAATCAGAGTAGTAAGAACATATTTATGACCATCTAAAGAATTATTGTTAATCAACCCTACAAAGTCCAATCGCTATTGAGAAAAAGGTTTATCAATTAAGACTGGCCTTAATGGCATAACTACTTTTAGTTATTTGGTGTTGAAGATATGACATTAATGATACTCTCTAACATGTTTGTGTGTATCCATGAAGATTATGGGACAATAATATCCTGACCTTCAGGATCTTGTGAGATTTTTTTCTAGAGGGGTGTCCACTCCCAAGTTTCTCATGAAAAGTACTTAATATCTCAACTGCTTCTTCTTTTGAAACACATCTTAAGTATATTCCTTCATAATATTTTTTTAAGATTACCCCATCATTGATCAATTAATATGTTGCCTTGAGCCTTAAATCTATTTTTTACTCTTTACTCAATCTTTTAGGATAAGAACCATTGATTAGAAGATGAATAATTTCATCATACCAATCATTTGGTTGGAATTATTGTGGATCAACTTGCATGACACTTAATTTAGGATTGATGTTAGAAATTAATTGAATCAATCCTTGACACCTTACCAACTTGGAAATATTTATTTCAAGATCATACTCTTAGAGTATAGACATTTATTTACCTCTTATCTCTTCCAATTCACATTGACTAAGCATTAATTTGGTGGAAGGATCTGGCAATATTCATGCACTTTATTCCTAAGAATATAGTGTCTAAATTTTTTAACTACCTTAATTAAATCACATGCTTATTTATCAATCAAAGAATAATTTAAATCAGAATTCTTAAAATTAGTGCTCATAAATGCAACTAGGTGATTACACTTATCTATTTTTAAGTTAAAACAACTACTATAGTATGTTTATAAGAAAAAAATGATAAAAATTATTTGTAAAATCAAGACTTATCAACATCAATGTCTATCCTATTACTTCTTTAATGTATTTGAAGGCTTGCCTTGATTATTCATTCCATATGACCTTGGCATCCTTATTCAACATGTCATTAAGTGGCTTCAATATTTTTTCAAAATCAGAAATAAATTTTTTCACAAAAATGATTTTCTCAAATAAAGATTTTAATTCTTTTCTGTTGTTAAGGGGTTCTATTTTAGATATGGCATCAACTCTATTAGGGTCTATAGAAATCCCATCTTTGGTTATAAAATGTCCTAGTAACTTCCCTTATATAACACAAAAATTGATTTTTTTAGGATTAAGAGAAATTCCATACCTTCTACAATGTTCAAATACCTGTTGTAAATGCATAATATGGTATTCCTTATTTTAAAAAAATATAGTTAGATCATCCATATATATGATGATGCACTTACCTATGAAACCTTAAAAGGCATGTTCCATATCTCTTTGAAAATTTGCTCATGCATTTATTAGTCCAAAAGGCATTCTTTTGTAAGCAAAAGTGCCCCATTTTGTTGTGAATGCAGTCTTCATTCTATCTTCCTTGTTTACAAGTACTTGATTATAAACTAAAAAACCATCTAAGAAAGATATCATAACAGAACCACTAACAATGTGAATCACTTGGTCAAGAGATGGTAAAGGATAATTATCCTTTTTAGAAGATCTATTCAAATTTCTAAATTCTATGCATAATCTAATTTCTCCATTTTTATTTCTAACTAGTACTAAGTTAGCTACCCAAGTAGAATGTCTAATTGAAAACACTATTTTTGTATCTAATAGCTTCTTGACCTATTTATAGATTAATGGTTTCAAAACATGGTTGACAGGTCTTTGCTTTTATCTGAAAGGTTTATAAGCTTATTTTAATGGGATGGTATGGGTAATGACTTTAGGATCAAATATCTTTAAGTCTTTATAAGACCATGCTATAACATCTTTGTATTTGGTTAGAAAGTCTTTAGCCTCTTCATTTGTGCATGTTGTACCAACATTGACTAAGTGAAGTTGACCTTGGGTTCCCATGTCAACTATATTATAATCTTTCCCATTCACTTTGGGAACTTTAATAGATTTAGCTAGTTTATCTTGATCAAATAGTCTTTCTAAGGCAATTATGCCTTTGGAAATTTTATTGTCATTTAATTGAATCATCTTGCCATCCACTTTATCTATATCAAGAGAATTATCATTGACCTCATCAATAATATGAGAGACTTAAATACTCTTGAGTTGTTCATGAAATCAAGAATTTGATGATCATCACTAATTACTTGCAAATGGTTGACATTGCCAAGAACTTAGGGGCATGGAACCAACTCAATGATAAATTTTTCTATCTCAAAGTCTTGATTTGTCATGAGGTTGGCTATAGTTGAAGCTAGTTCATCAACAGACTTGTTATCTACTCTTGGAATTTAAATAATGTTAAAGACATCAAAGTACTCAATCAAGTCCCATACTTTAAACTTATATTGCTTAAGATATGACAATTTGCATTGGTATTTGCTTGTAATCGAATTGACTACTAGCTCAAAATCACCATTTACTAGTAGTTCTTTGACCTTATGTTTAATGGAAAATTATAACCCTTAAATTAAAGCTTTATACTCTACCAAATTGTTAGTGCAAAGACACTAAAGTTTGCAAGAAGCACTAAATTCCTTCCCAATGAGATTGATTAGAATAATTCTTATTTTAGATCCATATTTTCATCTATCATCATCAAAATATAATTTCCATAGGCTAAGCATATCATGAGAATATTTAGTCACAAACCTAGGGATTATCAAGAGTGTAAACTCCTAAATCAGAATTGACCATGTTGACCCTTTCATTTTTTGCATTGTATTCAATGATCATGTGATTCATTTTTGGTTCCCTTTTAATATGAATTTAATTGGGAACTCCCTTTCATAGCAGCCACATATGAGAACAATCAGTTGATATTTATCTATTTAAATACTTAGTCTAATCTCTACTTAGCATCATTACATAAGCATCTAGAATGTCCACCACTTGAATATCTATAAACTGCTATATCCTTGGCTCCAAAGCAAGCTACATATGAACATTAAACAATTCATCAATTAATTTAACCTTTGGTTTGTCTAATTGAGTAACTGCTATATCAGAGTTAATTGAAGGTAAACTAAGTTTTTCACAAATATTTTTTGACATGATATTTGTAGAGGCACCTAAATCTAATAAATAATTATGCAAGTTTTTACAAAAAACTTTAATTGTTAGTAAGAAAGGTGAAACCTCTACTTTGGTCTTACACATCACTACATTGGCATTTGCAACCTTTTATGATTTACTAGGTTTTTTGTTCAAAGATTCAAGCAACAAGTTTCTTTGTTTGGTAATTTGAGTCAACTCATGTAAAGTGATATTAGATTTAATATTTTTTCATATCCTCTAATGAGCCTCATAAATTTAATGTTTTTGTCCTCATCTATCATGCTCATCCTTCTTATTTATCATGTTTCTAAGCTAATTTCCCATAAAGTTTCTATCCTCAAATAATCATAATCTTGCAAATAGCATTATGTTTTCATAATCTTTGAATAGTTAGAACTGTCTTGAAATCAAGTATATAATAGTTATCTTCTACTATAAGATGCTTTTCTTTATAACATGTTTTAAATATGTTTTGAAGCAATAGGTGTATAGAATAGATCATCCTATATCAAAAGGGATCTCATCACATGGACACATCATCCAACCACTGCATAACCAAAGCTGCAGATGGATAGAATTTGATTCCTAATTTAATCGATTCCGAGAAATTATAATAACCTCCATGGAGCATAATAAAGACATGGTTGAAGATTGAAACAACTTTGTTTGTCCTAAGACAATATTACAAGATTCACATGAATGGTGATTTTTGTAAAAGGAACCAATTTATGTTATCTTATAATCAAATATTTTTTAGTTTGGAATGCATATTATTTTGTATAAAATAATCTATCCTATTGTATATATATAGGTAATAACAGGGTTGAGAAGGTAGTAGATATCAATTATAAAAATATATCATACATACATTTTTTGTAAGACAGTTATTATAATTTCCCTATAGTAATTCCTTGCTGTATTTTGATTAATATGAACAATCATTTATGAGTCTCTTTCATTATTTTAAGAGGAAGGGTTGAAGATGGAGTCCAAAAAAAGGAAGGGCCCTCTTTGAAAGTCTTTCAACAACAATCCAACCCATTAAATAACTAAGCATGTTATTTAGTTTATTTATGTGTTGTGTGTTTTATTTTTGAATTATGTGATTTTCAATCTTACATAGAATTATTTTAAGAAAGTTAAAGATAAATTAGTGTAATAATTTAATTGACATTATTGTATCCATGTTCAATTAAACAATCTATTTCTTGCATGGTTTTAGCATCTTAGATTATAATCAGTAAAAGGTCAAATTAGAAGATTGAGTGTGCACATATAATGACATCATCCTATCAAGTTTACATCTTTAGGTTGATAATTAAATGAAAGTAGAAGATATAGGTCTATGGTAAATCTCCTTGTTCATTTGGATCAAAATAACTATATTTGATTATGAATCTTCTGCTAGTCTTTTTTGGTGTCATTATTGGGGAAAGGTGTCACACACTTATAATCTTCAATCTTGATAGTGGTTATTTCTGGATGTTTATTATTTTTTATTTCTAGATCTTGTTTTTTTTTAGATTAAATATTTCCTATTTTTATAGTTTAAATTTTCTGTTTTGCAAGTAGAATAGTGGAAATTTTTAAAAATCCCCATATTACTAACCTTGTGTAGGTAGGGTGGAATTTTTTTTAAAAAAAATGGTTGATGTACATGCAAAGCGAAGGGAATTATATAGAAATATTTTCTCTTGAGTCATCAACCGTTACTACAAGATCAAAAATTCATCTTGTATCAGTCGAGAAGCACTGATAAATTTTTGAGGATCACTCACACTTGTCAATACAAGAGGTATAAAAAGAGGAATTTTGGCTAGATTGGTGGCACAAGTTGGATACCTTGAAGAGGTTCATACCCATGAAAGATACCCACATGTACCACCCTTGATAATTCCCATCCTTTCACCTCATACTTAGGAATCTAAAATTCACCTTCCCCCATCACCCAAATTTCCTGTTAAGGAGGCATTCAAGTTTATTCTTGCTTCTAGAAGGATTACCAGGCCAATAGAATCTTCTAATTTAGAAAGACTCTTTATTGAGACACAAGTTGAATCTTATGAAACCTATACACCATCCCCATTATATAAAAAGCCATATATTCCTAAGAAAAAAGATAAAGTCTATGTTTTTACACCCCAAGAAATAGAAGAATTGATAGGAATTTTGAGATGTGAGTTGTAACAACTTCTAGTCTAACAACATAAAAAATATTTATGGAGTTTCCTCAGGAAGAAAACACTACCAATGAGTCCATTACTTTAAAAAAAATTATCCTTACTCTTAATAGAAATGCACCTATAAAGAATATTCCTTACTCTGCCTTCCCTACCTTTAGGGAAAAAACATCTGAGGATCTAGAGACATTTCATTTAAAATTTGACATCTTAAGTTGTAGTTATGATTATAATCTAGATGCTAAGAAATTCAAACTATTTCCAGCAACACTTAAAGATGTGATGCTTAGATGGTTCATGGGACTTGGAAAGGATGCCATTTCTACTTGGGAAGAACTGAAAGAAAGGTTTTTTATGAAGTACTGAGACTATTTTATAGGTAAAAACTATAATATAGATGACATATTTAGAATGACACAAGCTGATGATGAGTCATTGGAAGAATATATGGAGATATTTCTATTCAGCTTATAAAAGTCCAAACAAGTTGCAATAGAGAAATAATCATTTAAGCTAATATTCCTAAAAGGAATTAGAGATGATTGTTTGGAGACACTATATTTAATGTCTGGTGGTGATGTTTCTACACTATCCTTTAATGAGCTAATAGTTCTATATACAAACTACTCTAGATCGACCATGAACAAAACTAGGGGCAAAACCCTTCTTGCAACATTTGTATCAAGATTGTCTAAAGGTGAAGTTAGCAACCTATTATAAGACATGAAGTAGGACATTATTAGTCACCTAACTTATTAGCATTACATACATGAAATAAGAAGGAAAAAAACTAAAAAAGCCTTAGCTGCCTATTGCCTTGAATACTAAAAAAAAAGGTATATTACACATGTCATTTTATGAAATTTTAGGTAGCTAGCATAACTGAAGAAATTATTAAAAAATAGAGCTACATGCCACAAAAGGAGATGAGAATCAAGTATTTTACATGTCCCAATGGAAACCATGGGTGCAAAGATCAGGTATGCCATGAAACTCTATGTTTTCAAATTTTCAATTCTCAAATAATCATCAATCTAGTTCTTGGATGAATATACCCAACCAAAATTGGCCCCCAATAAATTGGCAGCTACCCTAGAATTAGTTATGGATGCAACAAAATGGACAACCTCAACTTGGACAATTCTAAAACCAATAATGGATCTTTTCCCCTAATCTATGGCAATAGTAATGGAGAGGTAAACAAGGCTTTCTTCAACAAATACAACAACAATAACATCAAGCCTTAATGCCAAACACTCAAAAACCTATTAGAACTATTCAATTACCTACCCAACCCATCTCTAACCCTGATAATAAGTTGGTTCAACCATCATAATCCACCAAAATAATGCAATATCCAACATACACCTTAGATATCAATCAAGTCCAACTTCACTCAGGATGTGTTTTTCTACAAACCACCTCAAGCATAATCACAAAACATTTGAATAACCTGATCCACTTCATACTAATCCACAACCATCCATAGCCAATCTTGAGTCAAGTCCACTAGAAAATCAAAAAGAATTTGACAATCCTCTTTTTTTAGAGAGATTGAACATATCACGTCTCGAACCAGAGCCCAAATTTGATATCTTAGGATAACTCAAGAATGTGTGCATAAAAATACCACTCTTTCAATCAATAAAATATGTTCCTATCTTTAATAAGGTTTTTAGAGAGTTATGTTTGAAAAAACCAAGAATAAAGAATAAGGATCCTAAAATAGTCCAAGTTATTGGTCAACTATCAAATAGTATGTTAGGAAACATAATTCCCTCAAAATATTATGATCTTGGAAGTCTTGTAGTTAATGTTAGCAGCCATGGCCAACCCATCTCCAATACTTTAATTGACTTGGGTGAAACCATCAATGTGAGACCATGGAGACCATGTAGCAACTAAAACTAACAACTCTATGTCCAACACCCACCATCCTCCAAATGATCAACAAGTCAACTATTAAGCCTGAGGGGATTATTGAAGACTTGGTTATCATTGTGGACTATTGGAAGTATCCAATAGACTTTATTGTTTTGTAGCCAAAAATTAACTTGGGAGGTTATCCTCTCATCCTTGGCTACCTATGGTTGGCCACTACTGATGCTTTTATTTGTTGTAGGTTAGAAAAATGTTAATTTCTAATGGAAATGACATCAAGAAACTTGTTATCTATCTGCCAGCTCAACCTTCTCAAAATGATGGCCCAATGGCTTGGATTGATGACTTTAAAGAATCTATCTCCTTAAAAACTCTCTACACAATTGATCAGAGTCTAACTTTGTAGGCATAAGAAGACACTGTCTTTACTGGTATCCTAAAAAACACCTATCGACAAGATCCTATAGCCACAAACATTGTAAAATGTATACCATGCCCCCTTCAAAATACTTTTTCTAAAAATGATCTTGTTGAAATCATAAGGACCATTTGGACATTCCATCAATTACTTCCCCATCAATGCATATATGCTCCTTTAATAACCATTGTAAAAGTTATCCTCTCTTTAACAAAGCAAGTAGACATTCTGCTAAATAAACCTCTCAACATCAACACCTATTTAACATCCTAACAATAAATCCAGTTACTTACAATGATGAGAAAATACATAATAACATTTGCTTGAGACTACCATGACATGATAAGAATATTCCCAGATTTATGCATGCATCATATTTACATTAAGGAATAATATAAACCTATTCACCAACCCCAACGATGAATGAATCTTATAGTTAAAAACATTATCAAAACTAAGTTTTAAAAAATCTTTAATGCAAGATTTGTTTATCCTATTTTAGATAGCCAATAGGTCTCTCTCCTGGTTATTATACTTAAGAAAGGAGGCAAGTGGTGTATTTGTGTTGACTACCAAGAGTTGAATGCTATTACTAGGAAGTATCACTTTCCCCTTCCATTTATTAATCAAATGTTGGATACATTAGTAGGGAAAAATTATTTTTACTTCCTAGATGACTATAGTGATTATAATCATATGTGAATTGCTCCACAAGACCAAAACAAAACCACTTTTACTTTCCCTTGGGGAAACTATGCCTATGCTATCTTACCGTTTGGTCTTTGCAATGCCCCAACTAATTTTTAAAGGGCTATTTTGAGTATATTTTTTGATCTCTCTCATGACTATGTTGAAATCTACATGGATGATTTCACTATCTATGGGAAGACATTTGAAGAAACTCTTATCAACTTGGATAAAGTTTTTCAATGTTTCTAAGACCACTAATTGTCTTTGAGCAATGAAAAGTGGTATATGATTATGACTGGTGGGATTATGTTGGGGCATCACATCTCCCCTACTGGAATTCAAGTTGACCCAAAAAAGATAAGTATCATTAAATATCTATCCACACCAAATAAGTTGAAAGATGTTAGAAGCTTTTTAAGACATGTTGGTTATTATAGACGATTCATCAAGGACTTTAGTAAAATTGCCACTCCATTATTTAGATTGCTTACTAAGGATGTTGAATTTACTTGGATTAATGTTTATCAAATTGCCTTTTATAAATTGAAAGACCTTCTCATAAAAAATCCTATTTTGAGAGGGCATGATTAGAAGAAGACTTTTCACATCCACACAAATGCATTTGACACCACTTTAGGAGTTGTCCTCGGCCAAAAAGATGAATCTTTGAGTTATGAAATCTATTTTATTAGAAAGAATCATTAAGGGGCTGAACTCAACTATATAATAATAAAAAAATAATTTTTCTCCATCATCTATGCCATCAAAAAAATTTAACACTACATTAAAGATTACCAAGCATTCATCCACATAAATCACACAACAATTAAGTATTTAATGAACAAACCTACTATAATAGGAAGGATAATTAGATGGTTACTTTTACTATAAGAATTTGATATTACCATCATGGACAAACTAGGTAAGGATAATGTCATAGTATATTTTCTATCTCAATTGAGAAATGATGAGCACAGTCCTATTGTTGATGATTCCTTTTCTAATGAGAATTTATTTGCAGTAACTATTTAATCTCCTTGGTTTGTAGATATTGTTAACTATATTGTTGCATGATCACTACCATGACATTTATCACTTAAAAAAAATATATGATCTAAAAGTGTAGACATTATTTTTGGATTGTAGGATATCTCTTTATCACTGGGCTAGATTCAATTATGAGATGTATCTGAGAAGATGAAGCTTATGACATTCTTAGATCCTACCTTGATGAACCCTGTAGAGGTCTTTTTTATACCAAAAAAATTGATATAAAATGACTTACTAATAGATATTATTGGCCTTCTTTACATAAGGATTCCATGATGTATACCGATAGATGTAATCAATGTCAATGTATAGGGAAACTCACTCACTCTGATGAAATGCCATTATAACCACAACTAGTTCTGGAACCTTTTAATAAATTGGGACTAGATTTTGTAGTTATTATTGATCCTAAATGAAACAATAAAGAATATATTCTAGTGTGCACTAATTATGTCATAAAATGGGTTGAGGTCAAGGCCTTAACCCATGCTCAAGATGAGAAAGTAGCTGAGTTATTGCATGAAGAAATATCACTTGCTATGGAGTACCAAGAGAAATAATCATAGACCAAAGACCATAGTTCATATGAGACCTCATAGCCACCTTGGTAAAAGAATATGAAATCAAACACAAATAGTCTACCCCTTACCATCCTTAGTCAAATGGTCAAGTAAAAGTTTCAAACAGGGAATTAGAAAATATCCTCACTAAGACTATCAACCTGCATAGAAAAGATTAGTTAACTTGTGTTTTAGAAGTAGTTTGAGCTTACAAAATCATCTAAAAAACCACAACTAGTTTCACCCCATATAAACTAGTTTATGGTAAAAATTCTATTCTGACCATTGAGTTTGACCATAAAACATTAAGGAAAACACTTGATTTGGGCTTGGATCTTTCCTAAGCTCAAAAACATAGAATCATGTAGCCAGATGCACTTGATAAAATTATAAAATAAGCACTTCATCACACTAAAATAGTGCAAAGATGAGTGATTTGACATGATAGGAACATCAAGACTAATATTTTCTAACCTAGTGATTGGACACTCTTTTTTGACTCTAACTATAAGGATCATAAATGAAAGCTTTAGTCTAGATGGTTTGGGTGTTATGATATCGAGCAAGTTTTTGACAACAGAGATGTAAAACTCATGACCATTGACTTTATTAAATTTTGAATTCTTCATTAATAGTTATAGTTTCAAGTTATATAAGAAACTATTTTCTAAGGAAACTCCCACTCACCAACTTCTTGAAGAACAACTACCATATCTTTTTCATGAAGCAAATCAATTTGTTCTTACAACCAAAGGGTATTTATTTCAACCCTTCTCTAATATTTTTCAAGAGTAGTAAAGCTTCCTACAACCAAGAATAATCCATTCACAATGGCTTGGTTCAGGGTGAATAAAATCCTACCTCTTATGCTTCTATAATTCTAGCTGAGTTGGGACCGAAAAATCTAAAAGAAAATTTAGCAATGAAAACCTTTAGACATTGTTGACATATGTTATATCAGAAAAGTAGGTCATTGGATGATCAACATTCATTTAGAAAAAACTCTAGTAATAATACTTTTATTTTCATATGTTTTTTCTTACATATTCATTCTTTTGGAGTAGAAAAACACTTTCCTCTTTGCTATAGGATGGAATTCTTGCTGCTACATGATATTTATTATTACTACAAGAAACTTCTTATTGCTACAAGAACATTACTTGTTGTTAGACGAATTATTATCACTCCATCATGCATTGCATTTCTCACAAACTATTTTTTATTCTAATCAAATACCATCAAATGCTAGTACACCTCACATCCACCACTTTGACTCATTATTCATGCATTAATGAAAGGTATTCCTATAAGTACTAAGGTAATTATGTTATATTTATTTCATATTATAAGTTTTAATTATTACTAAGATGATGGGTCTTAATAATATTAGAACACTGCCATATCTTCTCTTTATCACACCATCCCATGATATATTCTCTTTCATTGATTGACGTGACCATTGAAGCATTATTTTCACCACCCCTTATCATTTCCATGAGCCATTCATGCATGTTAACTACATATTTTGAGGATAAGTGACCATTTAAGTTTGGGGGGTTTCCCATAATTCAAATGGATTGTCTCACTCTTTAAACAAATCACAAACAATCTTCCCAAAGCTACAAAACCCTTGATATAAGAGTACAAACCCTATAACTAAAATTCCATCCTATAATTTGGGAGGGGACTTGCTTAAACATGAGCTGATTGATATCTCTCTTTTGATCAATAGATCAAACATCTTGGTCCTATTTCAAAATGTAGGATGGACCCAATATTTTGAGAGGATACATGCTCTTGATCAAGGAATTGTATAAGAATTCACTAGCTCATTGTATAACAACCTACCTATAGTGAGAGGAATGGAAATAAAGCTAAATTAAATCATCATCAATAAATTAAATAGATTACCATGAATAAGAGAATTATGATAGGAAAATTTTGATGCTGAGGTAAAGAGGTATAAATTCATTAGAGGAGATGAAATCTTAGAGACTTCAAAATAAGGCACTGCATGGTTTTCATTACCAGGAAGATGGGCTAGAGTTGTTGTGTCCATCTTTAGATATTTCACCTTCAAAGGGAGATATTCCATGCTACATAGAATTCACTTCAAATTCATGAATCATTTACAACATGGCATTGAGATAAATATCTCCAACTTCTTGATTAACATGATCACAAAAATGGCAAAGACATTTCAAAGAGGTAATCCCAAAGTTTTCTCCCACCATTGTTTAATTTAGTTAATTATTCAAGACTACTTATAAAGGGTTAGGCCCAATATAATTTGGGAATATTTTCTCCAAATACCTAGACATTTAAAAATTAATAGTGAAGGAAATGAAGAAGAGATAAAAGAGGAAATGGAATCATAAGAACCTACAGAAGAAGATCTTCTTGTAGCTCCATAAGAACCTGTAGAAGAAGATATTCCTACAACCATACAAGAACCTATAGATAAATATCTTCCTACAGCCACACAAAAACCTTCAACAAAGACAAAACTTATAGAAGGGGATTCCATAAGTAAAGAATCTAAAAGAAGGAAGAAGAAGCTCATTCTCCAACCTGACTTTCAAGAATCTGAAGAAATTCTATGTTCCCCTAAAAAGTCTAGGGTCACATCTACTCCTCGCAGATCCCATAGATTAAGAGGAAGGATGAAAGGTAAACCAAGAACTAAAACTTCTTCTAATATAAAAATTAATGAGGAATTTGGAGAAAAACAAACTACCAATAGTCATAAATCACTAGAGGCATTTAGTTTTGATAACCTAGAGACTAACAAGGAAGAATGTTCTCAAGAAGGCAATAAGGAGACAGAGCAAGCATAACATAGTCCTGAAGAATTGCAAGAAGAACCAATGAAAAAAGAGGTAAAATAAATAGAGCAACCTACCATACAAGTGGAATTTCCTACTTTGGAGTAATCCCTATAGGAAATAGAGCAATTAAGGAAGAAGCTACAAGATCAATTAGGAGGACTAGATGCACTTGCTATAGTAGCTTCTTAGCTGTGACTCTTTGTAGAAACCCTTCCTACAGTCATTGTTTCAAAACCTTATATAGTAGAAAAGTAACCAAAAAAACCTATAACTATCCAAGTTGTCAGGTATAATTCCTTATCTATGGTATCTTATAAATTGATGAGATGGATAGATAGTCAGTATGAAAGTTTTACATAATTAAAAAAGGATAATAATAAATTGAAAGAAGAGGTTAGGTTGAAAGAAGAAAGGATCTCAAAACTACAGAAGAAAATTGAATATCTAGCTAGAGATCATTGATTACAAGCCTCCTATAAGGGTATATTCAATTTATCTTGAGGAATAATGGCATAAGTCTAAATTCATGAGAATTTACTGTGACATGATTTATGAAGGAATTGCTTCTCTCTTTTTCTTTCAATTATATAAATAAATCTCACAAGAAGAATAAGCAAAATTTTGTGAATTTTAACTATGTTGTGCCTCATGACAGGGAATGAAATCCTAACCTATATGTTGGATATGTCCTTTTAAAGTCATTTTCATCATATCTTTTAAATGAGCATAGGAGAGGATGAGAGATGATTGAATACAAGAAAAAATAAAGGGAAAGTTAATTGCTTATCAAAAGAGAGTCAGTTGCACCTGAGATTGTGTTGACAGAATGAGATAACATTATGCTATAGAAATAAGTTAAGGATTAGTTTATCAAAAATTGTGATGCATCCCAAGATTTTTACTTGGGGTTGAGAACTTATATTGGACCCAAAGTAAATGAATCCTACATATAAAGATGGAATGAGCTCACTCTCGAGATAAAAAGGAAAGATCCATATCCCCCTTTCAATTTAAAGCCAACATTTGATAGAGTCATAAGATATATTCTACTTGCAGGTGAAATGGGATCTCAACTGTTGAGTATAAAATTATAGATCCATCTATTTTGGTATCTTATTCTAGATTGGTAGTATAAAATTCCATTAGATGAAGCCAAGGAGGTCAGAAATTGGTAGCTATATGAACAATGGTGAAGATTTTATGCTCACCTATCAAGTGGTATCATGGAGCATGTGGATTTCATAACTATTTATGAAATTGAAATGAGCAAGTTTATTGCTCAAGGATGAGCAAGGTCTTGATTTGGGGGATGTGACGAGTCCCAAAAATACCATATTTTTATCCTCATCTGTCATGCTCATCCTTCTTGTTTATCATGCTTCTAAGCTACTTTCCCATAAAATTTATATCCTTAAACAATCATAATCTTACAAATAACATTATGTTTTCATAATCTTTGAATAGTTATAAATTTGTCTTGAAATCAAGTATTTAATAGTTATCTTCTACTATAGGATGCTTTTCTCTATAACATGTTTTAAAGATGTTTTGAAGTAATAGGTATATAACACATACCATCTTGTAGCAAAATGGATCTCATCATGCAGAAACATCTTGCAGCCACTACGCAACCAAAGATGTGGATGAATAGAATTTGATTCCTAATTTAATTAACTTGCAAAAAAGATAATAACCTCCATGGAGCGTAATAAGGATGCGATTGAAGATTGAAATAGATTTATTTGTCCTAAGGAAATATTGTAATATTCACATGAATGGTAATCTTAGTAAAAGGAACCAATTTATATTATCCCATAGTCAAATGTTTATTAGTTTGAAATGTATATTAGTTTGTATAAAACAATCTCCCCTACGCGCGATTGTGTGTGTGTGTGTGTGTGTGTGTGTGTGTGTGTGTATATATGTATATATGTATATATATATATATATATATATAATATATATATATATATATATATAGGTAAAAATAGGTTTGAGAAGGTAGTAGATATCAATTAGAGAAATATATTAGAAGTACATTTTTTGTAAGACAACTATTATTATAATTTTCCTGTAGCAATTCCTTGCTACATTTTGATTAATATGAACAATCATTTTTGAATCCATTTCATTTTTTCAAGAGGAAGGATTGAAGCTAGATTCAAAAGGAGGAAGGGCCCCCTCTGGAAGTCTTGTAGTAACAATCCAACCCATTAAATATCTAAGCATGTTATCTATTTTATTTATATGATATGTATTTTATTTTTGAATTATGTGATTTTCAATCTTACATAGAATTATTTTAAGGAAGCTTCCAAAGATAAAATAGTATAATCATTAAATTCATGTTATTGTATCCATATTCAATTCCAGCATTGTATTTTTTACATAGTTTTAGTATCTTAGATTACAATCAGTAGAAGGTCAAATTAGAAGATTGAGTGTGCACATATAATGATGTCATCCTATCAAATTTACATCCTTGGGTTGATAATTAAATTAAAGTAGAAGATACATGTCTATGGTAACTCCCCTTATTCATTTAGATCAAGAGAAGTATATTTGATTATGAATCTACTGCTAATCATCCTCAACTATATTATATCCACCCCTAATAGAAGAACTAGATGAATCAACATTATTCCTAGAGTTATTTCCCTTTGGAGGTTCTGGATTATTATCTAGTGTGGGATCAAGAGGACTATCAAAGTTGTTTGGTGGAGCTAAACTAGTCAATGGTTAATTTTATTCTCTATTTATTAGTGGATAAGTCTTCTTCAAATACTATTGAAAAGCATGAATCTCCTCTAGAGTATCCTCATGTTCATTCTCATCTTGAAATGAGAAATCAAAAGTCTCCACCATTAGAGTTGTGTTAGCAGATTTAGATGACTTTGAAGAATTAGATGTAATTATAGTATTATATTTCTTAGGTCTACCTTCAAATGTATATAAATCATCTTGAAATAACTCAAAATAATTACAAAATTCAATACAATCTAATTCACCATGCTTTGAAGTGTTATGAACTCTACAATATTCAGTTAAAGCCACATCACATATGTTTATTTTAGGAGTGTTCATATTGATAAATGACTCATTATTGTTATTTTTTTTATTATGAAACTTGTTTGTAAGCCTATTAAACCTTTGATAGGAATAATTTTTGTTGGAACTTTCCCTAAAATTACCTGCTTGTCTTTGCAACTGAAGAAAATCAGTGCTCAATTTTTGAACCATTTTGAGTATGGAGTCATTTTCATTCTAAGGTGCCTTTGAATTGTAAACTTTAGTACTACTACTAGTTGATGGCACCATATACCTTTGATCTTGGGAATGATATCCACTTGCAGTTTTATTTAATAATCTTAGGTTTTGACCAAGATGAACATGACTCAAGGGCAATTAGTTTAAAACTTGTGTTTGATTTAAAGCAAGCATGTTTTGATTAGCATTTAGAATGAAATTAAATATAGGGAAATTATGATTAACATTAGAAATAACATATGCTAATTGATCTTGGGGTTTCATTTGATCACTTATCTTAATAGCTTTAGCATAGGCTAAGGCCAATGTATCTATAACTCTAACAGATCTTTAAAAAAAATAGAAGTCATTGGATCTAAAACATACTTACAAATCTTGGAGGTAATCTTGTCTCAGACCTTGACCTAGTTCTTATTCTTGGTAGTTTTAGCTTGTAAACTCTGAATCCTACTCAAAATATGATGTATAGACCTTATCTTTACAAAGAATAATGATTAAATTTATACGTTAAATAAATTTTGCATAAATTCATACAAACCTTTTCAAATAATAATTATCTTTAACTGAATTAGCTTAAATATACCTCCAAACTTGTAAATATGAGTGATCTTTACACTTCTAAGTTTAAATGAACCCAAATTTGTAAAGAATCAACCAATATTTTAATACAATTGCTATCACTAACCTCAAACACATCAAATTTACAAAGCTTAAGCTACCTTTGCAACAAGTTATCATCCATCTTAAAAGAATAGCTATCTTTAACTAAATAAGCCTAAATATTGATCTAAAGTCATGAATATCAATGATCTTTACACAATTCAAGCTAAGAAAACACAAATATACAAAGAATCAACTGATCTTTGAATAAAATTCACTAAAATTAGATAAGACACATCAAATTCACAAAGCTTTAGCTAAAGGCCCTCCTTTTATCACCAATTTGCATCCATATTGATGATTGAAAGTGTATCACAATTTCAATAATGTTTAAGAAACACTTCTCATTTTTAAATTCAAAGAATCCATTACATGAGTTGTTGGTTTTGATATTCTTGATATCTTTGGTGGAGTAGTGGCAAAACTAATGACTGTTTCACAAATAAAAGTGTAAATAGTTATTAGGAGCAACCATGGTGTTAAATCCTACTTGTGAACATGAAAATAATCTGAACTAAGATTAATGAATATGGTCAAAACCTAAATTCTAAAGTTTAAATATAACATGTATATTTACAATGAAAGCTAAGATATAATGAATTGATCAAAAATAAACAAAAGGAAGGGCAGGGTAGAAATGAGGGGTTCTAATCTTTAGTCTATACATTATGACAAAGTTTAAATTTCATCAAAACATGTATTCGAACCAATATATGACATGAAATTGTAAAGGCATAGATCCTATCATATATCAGAAAAATATCTAAGGATAGTTAAAATAATACAAATAAGAAACTAGATTCAATTTAAAGATTTACTCGCACAAGCAAATTATATTAACAAATCTACAAGAAAAACAAGAAAAATGAAATGAATCTAATATCTTTCAATCAACCTAACATAAGCACAAATTGATAAATCTTCATTCATATATGCACATCTAGAATCTATAAAAACCATTCAAAATCTAAATTCATACCCTGTGTTTGAAGAAGAGTCATGATAAAAAAATACACAAACAAATACAAGATAATATTTATAAAATTCCCTTGCATTAATTTTCTCCAAATTTACAAAGTAATTTTTTCTCTAAAACTCCCTCCCCTTTTTAAAAAATTGCAATAACCCTTTGTAGAAAACTTTGAGGTATGTCAATTAGTCACATCAAATGATAATTGAACAAGTGTCAAGGACATCTGTTCTTCTACAATATTCTAGAATTAGACTCTTTACAAATGGACTCACCTATAAACAATGCACTTTACAAGTTTGCACATGATTTCACAAGATAGTATATTCCTTTTTCAAATAATATACATGTTTTGTTACAAAAGGAATATGCTAGGTCAACAAATTTGACTTTATGAAATTCTTGTTATTACAGTCCTTTGTCTTTACTCCAAGATCTTCATTTCCTTGCGATGTTGATAATCAATCAGCTTGAATTTGATGATGGGCTCCATGAAAATTTCTTCTTCTTGATCTACCAAATCTTTGATGTCTTTGTTAGATCTATCTAAGGCCTCCTTGATTATTCTAGTATCACCAATATTTTCCTCTACAGATAGGGTCATGAATAATATTTTTTTATTATCTACCCCTATTTTGACCTAGATTTTGCATGAACTAAGTAGCCATGTGTGTAAACTCCTTATCTATTATCAAACCAGTGGGACTAATGGTAGTTGGGTCTTTGATCAGGATACCAAATATATGCATCATCTCATTCTCTAATTGTTGTAAATCCTTAAAAATATCCTCTAAGCTCTTAGACCATTTTTTCTAAACCTTTATCTTATCTATCAATATAACCATATCCATATTTAAATGTGTCAAGCTAACTATTTTAAATTTAGGAATCTAGTCCTCTATCAATATATTGACCAATTACTTTACGCTATTATATGGACCTTACCATTGATTTATTTGGTTTATAGCCATAACACTTTGCTTTCTCACCATATCTTACTTGGACCTTATTTACTTTAGAGAGATGAATATGTCATACATAGTGGCCTCAAACTCATTGACCATATCTCCTAGAACAAACAAAATGGACTGCTCCTATAGATTCTTCTTTTTCTACTTCAGGCCTTTGATAATAAATTACAATTATTCTAACTATGTTTGAGCCAGCTCCAGTACATCCTCCTCAAATATTGGATCCTTACCAGGTTTATGTATTTTATCTTAGGTAAAATTAGTTAAGGACTCCACCTATTGATATATAATTTCCTCACCACCTGCCATGACTATTTTATCAATCACTCTTTGCAAACAAGTAATATTTGGATCAAACTTGACCCCAACTAAAGATTGGGTCACATGTAGTACTAGGATTTCTAATTATGATTGGGCTAAATGACTTGGGGTAGTGAATCTCTTTACTTATTTGGTGGATCATTGGCTGGATTTCAATTGTACAGCATAATTTAGAACAATTGTTATCCCCTATATTCAAAGAAGCAACTACAAACTCGATGTCATTAAATACTCATCGTTTAGCATTTGATGTCAAATATAGCTCTACTTCTTATTTTAAAACATGTTTATGAGACACCATTAATATAATTCTAATTGAATTATCTTTTTGCACATAATAGTTTAACTTTTTAGGCTTAAACCAGTGAATTTAGGGATAAATTATGGTAAATCATATACTCTTAGGGATTTTTAGATGTTTATGTAGAGCTTTAATGATGGTAATCAAGTTCAAAATGTGAGCTTTGATGACTTAGATTGCATTTGGATTGCACATTTATACCATTCACATGCTCAAGTCTATAAGATCTCTGAATATGATGTGTTCTACTTATGTGGCATTGCCATGTCATGCTGCTCATTTATTTAAAATGAGATTATTTTCCACTTTTGGACACATGTCATTACCTCATGCAATATTGAAGATCCATCAGTTCACATCATTGATCTCTTAATAAGTTTTTTAGCCTTGAATTTATCACTAGCCATTGATCTTCAATATGAGCTCACAAGGGTGTGCCACTTGGTAGCTTTGTGGGCTCTTTGTGTACCTTGCAAACAATATTCATCACTTCAATGCTCTCATACCACATGGTAGAATTTTTTCAATCTAGGATCTTTGAATTTTTGACTCCACTTGAACCATTGAACTTGAATGTATGATCCAATGTGGGCCATTGATCTTCCTTCTGTTAGATTGGACTCGTACTCTTGATCTACCAAATGCATGATCAAACACAAATTATTGATCTCTATCTTTATGCACAAGTTTGAATGTGGGCCATTAATCTAATTGATCACTTTCCAAGATTGTGACACTTTTCACTCTCACATTCCTTCTCAGTATCCTTGACTTATTGACCTTTTCTCACCATTAGATCTCTATTGCTTTATTAAACGTGCACCATCAATCTCTAGGATTGACTTATTGATTTATTTTGGATTCATCGAGATTGTAACACTTGTCATTCTTGCAATGATCCTCAAGATATTTGACATTTTGACTTGGTAATTTCTTGTTCACCATTGATCTTGATACAAGCTCTCAAGATATTTCCACTTGGTGACACCACATTTAATTCATTTCTGCCAACAATAAAACTGTAAACTAAGGGTTCAAGAGTATAAAGAACTTAGGATAAAGTTTTAGAATAAGGTTAGTCATATTAATAATCATAATTAGAGCTTAGACTAAAGTTTAAACTAGGTTTAAAATATAATAAAATACTCTCATGTAAACTCTACTCCATTTTAAAAAGAATCTCACATAAATATTAACCCATTTAAAAATAAAAACTTAGGCTAAAATATTTAGAATAAAGTTTTTTTAACATCATTTAAACATGGATTTAATCAGTCTATTGAGACTAAAGGTTAATAAATATGAATTAAATGAGATCATATTATTTAACCAAGGGTTAATTTGACATTAAAGCATAAACCCTGAACACTATTTATTTAAATGGAATTCTATTAAACCTGCTACATGGAAACATAAGAATCAAATGTTAGAAACATTGGATGAAGTCAAATAAGGATTATATGTAAACATGTCAATTAATTTAGATGAGAACCATGGTATTCAAATAATTTACTTTGATTAATTTTAATGTTAATTTATAGCACAAATTTATATAATTTGAATAAGGGCCCTCTTTTTTCAAAAATGGGGGTATGTTGACCTCAACAGGTTGTTTCATGGAATTTTTATTTTGGTATTGTTCAAAAAAATTTCTAGTTGAATTTAATGTTTATGTACAAATTTCTAGATTTGATTTCTTGATATTAATGATGATGAGTAGACTAATTGTCTAGTAGTGTTATATTGCATAGACTTCTCTCCTCCCATCTTAATGGGGAAGAGATTGTTTTAGTTTTGATTATTATTAGTGATTGTACATGCTAATAGGGGTTTTAAGCACCATTAGTGTTTGAAAATTGGTTATATTTGTCAAGAATCAGGGAATGAGTGCCATACATAATGTAAAAAATTATCATTGAGACAAGGATTAATGTGGTTGAGTATTCCCACAATGATGCTCATATTGCATTATAGGTACATATGATTAGAGGGATGGGTAATATTAAGATGATGTTCATATTTGTGCCAAAAAGTGTTATAGAGCATAAGGTGCATGAAACTCTAGTTGCATTTGTAGTCAATATGTCAACATAATTTTATCAATGCTATATGTACATAGGTATAATTGATATGTTCTGGTATGTGTTGTTAGATAGATTTAGAGTTATTCTCTCCAAATAATCTTTTGGTCCCATTTAGATGAAGGGGGGTTTGTTGGACCTTGTGATTATAATGTTAATTGTTTGTTAGTGTTATGTATGAGGCATGATTCTCATGTGTGACTTCCTCTTTTGTGTTATTCATATTTACTTTAGTAATTAATGTTGGTCATTAACTAGTTATGTTAGTAATGTTAATGTGGATAAGTTGAGTCACAAGTAATTAGACATGTTAGGTAGTTTGTGTTTGGTATGTAGAAAATATTAAAGAGAGTGTATGAAAAATAAGAAAATATCTCAAACAATTTTATTATGTAAGTTTTATTTTGTTTAATAAAATTTAGTTTTCCATTTATTTACTAGTGTATAAATTTATAATAGTAGTGTTAGAACTTGATGGTAATAGATCTGTGAGGAAGCCATGGAAAAGTTGTGCAAGAGATGAATATGAAGTTTTAAATTTTTTACTCAAATGAGGTTTTTAGAAGTTTTTTATTTGCTCAAAGGTTCAATATAATATTTGTTGGAGTGTTTAAAATTCAATCCATAAGCGTGGGGTTTTTAATTATATTTTTTTCATCTAAGTGGGTCTCCCATACTCTGCTTACCTAAAAAACATTAGAATTTCCTTTGAAGATTTTGATGTGGTGCGAGTATTCAATATTATTATAGAAGCATGAATAACACTACTATTTTGTATTTACATGCAAAATAAATTGTTTTATGTTGCCAATAAGACATTATAAGAATTATCCTCTAACAAAAACATTTCAACTATAAAGAGTGTCTTTATGCTACAAATGAATTTATAATTTATAATTTCCTAAAGGGTGTGATAATGTGATGTGTTGGGCATGATTTATGTTGAAAAATGGCTGAAAAATGCAAGGGAAATATTATAGTCTTTACCTAGGTGTGTGTATATTGTTAGACAAACATTGATTTGTCTTATTGGTGTTTTGTTGCTTTCTTATGCTTGGAATGTTTTGAAATTGTAACATAAAATTGATTTCATAAATAATATTTGTTTTTTTTAAAATAAATATTATATATTAATTTGTTTTATAGCCATAAAAATTAATGAGGGTGTGAAAATTACAATCTGGTGTGAAAGTATTGATTGATTTAAACTTAAAGGCATTATAAAATCCTTCAATGCATTAGGAACAACTAAAAAATATCATCAAAGTTTTAAAGGTGTTAAAATATGTATGCACATAATATTTTTCACTTTATCATTTACTAACACTTTCTCTTGTAGTTAATTATCAAGCACCAGTCTCCCTGAGTACACGCCATAAAGGGTGCACTAAGAAAGGGGTGGGTAGGCTCATGGTATTTTATGAGAGATGTTTTTATCTATGTCATGATCATATAATTCCTATTACCAATCTAGCTTTGTTATTTTGTATTTCTATTTACCTCCTTCCATCCTATCCTCATATATTTGTGTTTGTTTCCTTATATCTTATGAAATTAGCCAAGATGATACCATCTGTTTAGTGCCTTTTCCCTTCCTATAATATATTAGTGACCTCAATGCAATTTTGAGCTTGTCTTCTAACATTTATATTGTATCAGCTTGGCCAATACCATTTAGTGTCAACCGACATATTTAAATTGTATCGACTTGACTAATACCATTGGTTTAGAATTTAGGGTTGGTTTTAAGAATTGTATATATATATATATATATATATATATATATATATATATATATATATATATATATATATATATATGGGCCATTTTTAATTCCAAACATATCATATACACTCTATTTGATCTGATTTCACTTACATTTATGCCCTAAGTCATATTTGGAGGAGTTTGTAGTCTAGAATCTTGTCTTGAAGGAAGTTTATCTTGTGGTAGTGTTTGAAGCTCAATAGGAGTTGAACCAATGAGCTGTAATAGTGTTTGGAGTCCCCAACTAAGGATATCTAGGTCTTATTATGTTTAAAGTCTTCAACACATAACATCTCTTGAAAATATCCACTTAATCCAAGGGGAAGAGTGATGCTCGATGAGTCCACAGTAAGGTAAGTATTTCTAACTCTATACTTATTCCTTTATTTACTTAGTAGATATATTTTGCTTGTTGCTTAGTGAAAAAATGTGTGTATCCATGTCTAAGTTATCTCCACACCTAATACTAGTGTGGCTATAGGATTTCTTAGACTTGACATATTCCATTTTAGGTCATCTAGACCTCCATTTTATTGACTATGACTCCTTACTAATTATTATAATTCTAAACATTTCCCCCCCTTTAGCTTAGTTTACTTTATTTTCATACATACTTACATTACTTACTTGAAAATTTACTCTCATATAGGTATATTAAGAGTTATTTTCTTGTGTCATAGGCTTAGGTTTTGGACCTTTTATTATTGTCATTTATGACATAGAAAAATCTCTACTAGATTTGCATATTTTATTAGTCATTACAAAAACTAACCAAGTATCTTGGGCTCTATTTGATTCTTCTCTGAGTCTGAGTCTATTAAGATATGATAGTTGTAGGTTAATCATAACTATGTATACATTATGGTGAACTCAATATGAAACCTATTCTAACCTTCACACCTTTAGCCAACTATATTAGCTAGCCTGATATAATTTTTTCCATTCTGTAAACTACATTTACCAACTTGATATATTTTCTTTCCTATTTGTGAATGACATCATCCAACCCAAGTCTGTTATGTGTTTGTATAGACTGTATCTGCCAACTTGATATAGTTTTGTTATGTATTTTTAGCTATATCAACTATCCTGATATAGTTATGTGTATTTTATTTCAACATAATTTAGTTTCTAATTATATCAGCTAGCTTAATAATATTATTTGCCTATTTATTTTAATTCATTGAATGTTATAAATTGGTTTTTAACATTGATTTTTTGAACTTTATTTTCTCTTTGTTTGATTTTTATAGAAACTATGTTCTAAAATTTTTTAAACTACATAGAGAATTGTCATTTCTGGCTAAGTAGGTGATCTATTTTACTGGTGCTATGAAATGAGGGGTATTACCCCAATACCTAGGCCTTAGAAAACACTATACATAGAATTTAGTTTCTATGTACCTCATGGTATATCATAAATAATTAGAATTCCATTTTTATTAAACTTAGGAAACCAACCATCCTCTTGGTTTTGTGGTGTACCTAAAAGGAACATATCACCTAGAGAAGTTACTCTGATAATACCCTTGGAAATGAGGTTAGGGGGTTATAGACATAGTTTAGCCTCTACAGTTAATGCTCTAAAACATTGGGATGACACTATTCAATTAACAAGAAATTATATCTAAGAGTCATCATTTCAATCAAATCATTTTAATATATATCCATGATCTTATTTTGAAAAATTAGTTAGGTGCAATTTACTAATTGATTTGCTTACTATATTATAGACTGTATTAGCCAACCCAATACCATTCTATGTTTCATGTCATAGTTTTGTCAACCAACATAATATAATTATCTATGTGTATGAATTATACTAGCCATTCTAATATGATTCCTTACGTTTATCTCCTTGATTGCATTGGCTAGATTGATACAGTATATTTTGACCACTCTTTAACCAACTATATCAACCAACCCAATACAATTTTTTTCCTACTTTGTTGCATTAACCAACCTAATATAGTTTGATTTTACCCATTATTTACCTTCTTGATTCTATTGACCAACTTGACACATTTTGATTTACCTAATTTTTAGCCTATTGCATCAATTTTTTTGATATAGTTAATACTTGGTAGCGGTTAGTAGTGCTAGCTTTTTCTCCTTGTAAAACATTAGCTTGGTTAATATAGTCATTTTTATAGACTTAGAAACTAAATGCATAGGCCTAATTGATACCTTTTTTTATGTAATCAGTCACTTTTTATTATAACTTTATAACCTACTTAGCTGAGAGGATCTTTCCTGAACAAGTTAGCAGATAATTGCAAATACATAAAATAAACTATGAAAATTAGCAATAGATTAACTCAAATAAGCAGAACTAAATTACAATGGCTGAATTACATAATCATTGGCCTCTTTTAGGGGGAAACTTACTTTGAGAAATATCAATACAATAAATTTGTGGATGTCTTCATTGGCCTCAACACTTACTTTTATACTAAGTCTAATCTAAGCAACTACTACTTATGAATGTGGAATAAAACAAAATGCTCATGGGATGACTTACAAAGCATATGCATCCATAGCAATGATTATACTAAAAATGCAAAGAGAAGGGGTATCATGGGTTCCTAACATCCCATCCCTCTTAGAAAAAGATTTGTCCTCAAAGATTCAAATGTGGGAATTGGTGTTGTATCTAAAATTATGGTTCCCATGTGGCATCCTCCGGTTGCATTCCATGCCATTGAATTAAAACCTCTGTGATGGAGTGGGAGTGAAGTTGATGTGTCCACCTATCTAGGATTTCCTTTGGATTAATAAGGATGGATCTCTCATTATCAAGCATTGGTAAAATAGTTTTTACTCTAATATTTGTGCGAAGAACTTTTTTTATACAAGAGACATGAAATATTGGGTGAATTCAGGATAAAGGTGGGAGGTCCAACTTATAAGCAACTGACTCAATCTTATGGAGAAATTTATAGGGTCCATATAACTTGGCTATAGGTGAAGAAAAACCATATCATCAACTTGAAAAGTGCACTCAGAGTAGTGTTGATTAGTCTATTGTTTCATTCATTTTTTTTCCATATGAAGATTAGCCTATAGGGTGCTAAGGATCTGATCTTGGGTTTGGAGAAACATGTCAACCACTTGAACTAATGAACTACTAAAGGTGTACAAAAAGAGAACTGATGGTGCTTGACCATAGACTACCTCATATGGATTCATTTTAGTTGAGGTATGGTAGGAGGTATTGTACCACTATTTGATGAGGGGAAGCCACATTTTCCACTGATGTTATTGTTCTAAGGTGAAGAAATGAAGGAAAATTTTCAAGCATTTATTGATAATTTCAGTCTGGCCATCCATTTGTGGATGATACCCAAACTCATATTTAGTTAAGTGTTGGTGCGTCAAAATAGTTCCATCTAAAAATGATTGGTGAAGGTTGTATCATGATCTAAGATAATGGATGAAGGAATGTCATGAAGATAGAAAATATGGTCCAAGAAAATTTGTTCAATTGTGGAGGTAGTATAGGGGTGGTTGAGGGCACAACAATGACTATATTTGGAGAGATGATCAACCACAACCAAGATCAATATTTTCCCTCTAGATTTAGGAAGCCCTTCAATGAAATCCATAGAAATATCTATCAAAATCCTGGTAGGTATGGTTAAGGGTTTAAGAAACCCCAGATGAGTGTGGTTTCACCCTTGTTGTATTGAAAGTATCAAATTTAGCCACCATCTATTGAATTGCCTTTTTCATTCCCTTTTGAAAGAAGTTGCATCATGTCCACTCATAAGTTTTGAGAAACCCTATGGATAGAGAAGCATGGAGTTCATAGAATACAACCTGTTGAAGATTTATGCTTTGAGGAAGCACCAAATGACCTTTGTATCATAGAGAAGTACCATCCTAAGTATAATGAAATACACCATAGGGATTAGTGGACAACTATTAAATGATTTATGATAAAGAGAAGTTATTGACATACCCTTATTGTATAGTGTCGAACCAATTCAAAATAGGTATGAAAATAGCTAAAAGGGAAGCTTGGTCTGAAAATGTGGAATATAGAGCATCAACCATAATATTATCCTTACCCTTCTTGTAAGTGATCTCATAGTCATAACCTATGAGTTTTCTGACCTATTTATGTTGTGATGGGGTGGAGACTCATTGTTCTAGAAAATATTTCAGACTCTAGTGATCAGTTTTGATGCAAAAATGATTCCCTAGTAGGTATGGCCACCACTTCTATACTGCATGTAAAATGGTCATCATTTCCTTTTCATAAGTAGAGAGTGCTATATTATTCATAGAAAGAGCTTTGCTATTGAATGCAATGGGTCATCTTTCTTTGAGGATAACAATACCAAGTCAATTACCATAAGCATCACACTCAATAGTGAAGGTCTTGGCAAAATTAGGCATAACTAGAATAGGTGTAGTACAAATAGTTTGTTTCAATTTTTTAAATTCAAACTTAGTAGCTTGTGTCCATATAAAAGCATATTTTTTAAACGTAGTTGTTAGTGGAGCTACAATATTCCCATAATCCTTGAAAAACTTACTATAGTATCTAGTTAGTCCCAAAAAACCATGGAGGCTCTTGAGTGTCTGAGGATGAGGCCAATTTACCATGGCAATTATTTTTTCAAGATCCACCCAAACCCCTTGGAATGAAATAATATGCCTAAGATAATCCACTTTGTCCTATCTAAAAGTGCATTTGGATTATTTTGCACAAAGATGATGGTTAGAGAGAAGTTGCAGTGTGAGTTCCAGATGTTGGAGATGCTTAAACCATGTTTTACTAGAGATGAAGATGTTATCAAAAAAGACCAAAATGAATTTCCATAGGTAGGGCCAGAATATTTTTACTCATCAATGCCTAGAATGTTGAAGGAGCATTAGTGAGGCCAAAGGGCATGACCAAAAACTCATATTGGCCATCATGCATGCAAAAATTTGTCTTAGGGATATCATCCTCATGAAGCCAGATCTAGTGATATCCAGAGTGGAGATCTAACTTAGAGAAAAAATGAGCACCATGAAGCTCATCAATAATATGCATTGGGAACTTATATTTTATGGTGATGTGATTAAGTGAATAGAATTCAATGCAAAGGCACCATGACCCATATTTTTTCTACACAAGGAGAACTAGGGAAGAATATTGGTTGGTATTGTGGTGAATAATGCCTTGATTCAATAAGTCTTGAATGAGCATCTCAATATTAGTATTTTTCTAAAATGGGTAGTGGTAGGACCTAATGTTGGGAGGAATGCTTTTAGGAAGGAGTTGAATATGGTGTCCTCTAGCCATGAAGGTGTTAATCCCACTAGTTTGGCAAAGACACGTGCATACTTGTGCAAAATGGTTTGTAGATCAGAAGGAAGAATAGAGATCATTGATGGTTGTATTTTATTGGATTGGAGCTAGGCAATGACATCATGTCAATTATTCTTAAGAACATTTTCCATGCAATGTAAACTGATGATGCTAAAGTATCCTAGTTGTAAGCCTTTCAATGTGTGTTTTTGCCATTATCTAAAAACTGCATCCATTTAGCAAAATCCCCTAAGATGGGTCCAAGTGTGCATAACCATTGGGCTCTTAAAACAACATCATATCCACCTAAGGGCAAGGAAAACATGTTAGAGCATAAGTTATAATCT
Organism: Torreya grandis; assembly: GCA_037957365.1. Taxonomy (NCBI): domain Eukaryota; kingdom Viridiplantae; phylum Streptophyta; class Pinopsida; order Cupressales; family Taxaceae; genus Torreya; species Torreya grandis. Next base: position 407,075 of record JARHVA010006515.1, on the reverse strand, counting down.
CCAATAAAAATAATCACATTGAGACACTTCCCTTTGCAAGGTAATGTGCCCCCATTGGCACTCATGACTTCAAATTTGGAGAAAAGATAGACAAAACAATAAGTTTATTTGGAAATCTGAGGGTCAATGAAGTTATGAGTGCTACCAAAATCAATGAGTATTGTGAGAGGGAAATTCTTGAAGTAACACCTGACTCATATGGTTTATGGAGTGGTGACTCTTGTTAAGGCATGGAGAGAAATATTTGATTGGTCTTCCTAAGAATTAGGTTCCACAATCGGTAGAGATTCTTCTGGATCATCTATTATATCTTGAACATCTTCCCCATCTTTAGTTTCAGGTGGAGAGTCCACATCTAATAGGTAGATATTTTACTCAACATATCGATGTCTTTAAGTGAATCTATCATCATAATTATAGTATAGCCTTTTTTCTCTATGGGCTCACATCTCTGCTTCAATCAAATGCTTGATAAGAGTGGTTTTGGGGGCTAGCATTGTTTGAGATCATTGTGGAGTTGTATTTTTGAATGGAGCAAAATTAGATTTGAATCATTAATGAGTTGTAATCTTATCCTCTACCAATTTAGCCAACCCTAGGGATTCTATCATCATGTTGGGATAGAATATTTTGACCTCAGATTGAATTACATCCCTTAGTCCACTGACAAAACAACTTCTAAAGAATTCATAAGACAATCCCTTTGTGTGATTGGCTAGTTTTTCAAATTCTATTTGATATTCTCTCATGGTTCTTGTTTGGCAAAGTTTAGTGAGTGCTCTTGTGAAGCCATCAAAAGCACTAAGGCCAAACTGTTGTAAAATGAGGGTGAAAAAATTGGTCCAACTAGGTTTATCATGAGTCTTGGTATACCAATGATACTATTGAAGGGATTCAAGTTCTAAGTGAAATGATGCAAGTGGAACCTTATTGACATCAAAATTATTATGCAGGCTAAAATATTATTCTACCCAATAGATCCATCCAGTCAGATTTTCATCATGAAAATGAGGAAAATCAAGCTTCAACCCACTAAAATTACTAGAAGAAGAAAATATGGTATCAAAAGAGGACTCTGGATGCCGTTCGTTGTTGAAGGTGGTATGTTGAAGACTGAGGTCAAGAATTTTTTCATTAAGATCTTTGATGTGTGTCTTGAGGGTGAAAATTTCATCCTCCATATTTTTTGCTCTTGTTCGGGTTACTACCATGACCTGACTAAAATATTTTTTTTTACAATGGGTAGGAAAACTAGAGTTAAAACATGTTTAGTAAGGCAATTTTTTAATTTGGGTGAATTTAGAAGAAGTAAAGGTAATTTTACTAAAAATTTTTTGCACAATGGGAGTATGATTGATAAAGGCGAAGTTAATATTAAGAGTGAAAATGGAAAAGCTAAAAAATTTATCACAGAGGGACAAAGGAGCAAAAAAGGGAGATGAACACTATGAAATTTTTTTGAGGCAAATGGACAAAAATAGAAGTTATAAAAAAATTCAAAAAATGAGTAAATTGAGATTTTTAGGAATTAAGATTGAAATCGAGATATGGGACCTCGAATAAAACATGGGGAATGGAATTTCAAGTGTCCAAATAAAATTTAAGAATCAATGGGGCTACATATGGAGAGATATAGAAAAAAATGAAAAAAAAAATTACTTATTTTTTTCCTGATTTTTATTTTCTATCTATCTGTAAGTCTTATGAGAATCTACGAATAATTTTTAAAATTGATAGAATGGAGATTTCCTAGTTTCTTGTTTCTATAAATTATCTGGCTGTAAGTCCTTTAACAGTCTACGAATCCTCTAGTGATGGATTTTTTTGATAGTCTACTAAATTTTTTTTAAAACTAATATAAATGGACCCCAAGTTTTAATGGTTACCTAAGCGTTTAAATATATCACTCTAATCACCAATGCCATCTAAAAGAAAACTTCTCTCCAAAAAAAATTTGGCCATAGGTTTACCTCTCAGTGATAGCTCATGGTTTTCTTCACGGATGGGAACTACTCAATCAGGAAGGGGCCATTGCCTATTTTGCTGGCAAGTCCTCTCAATGGGCTAGCTAATTTGGGGTTCATGTGGTACTCCTCACAATGAGTTTTAGGGCTTTCATCCAAGCACTTCTCATAGTTATATGATCAGGTTTTTACCTTGAGTTGAAACAAATTATTGTGATATAAAGAATTACTTTTTGACAAATTACTTAAATGGATTATGCAGCAGAATAGAGTTAAAACTTTTTGAAGGAAAAAATATTTTATCTGTAGGAATCACTCTAATACCAGATGAGAGGATCCTTCTTGAACAAGTTAGCAGATAATTATAAATACATAAAATAAACTATGAAAATTAGCAATATATTAACTCAAATAAGCAGAACTAAATTACAATGGTTGAATTATAGAATCACTGGCCTCTTCAAGGGGGAAACCTCCTTTAAACAAGATCAATATAGTAAATTCATGGATTCCTTCATTGGCCTTAACACTTACTTTAATACTAAATCTAATCTAAGAAACTACTACTTCTCATGAATGTAGGATAAAAAGAAATGCTCGTGGGATGATTTACAAAGCATATGCGTCCATAACAATTATTATACTAATAAATTAAAGAAAAGGGTTAGCACAGGTTCATAACATCAACATCATGATGTCACCTATTAATATCTTTCTTTTTATCCTCAACCCATTCAGAATATACATGATTTGTTCTTTTCTTCCCACCTTGTCCGCCATTTAAGATAACTCTTCATGGTGCTTTCCAAAAATCTCTCTAGATTTATTGAATGCAATATGGTTAAAACCAACCAATCTCAAGATCTATACGATTCTTAACCTTTTAATAATCTTGATGATAACACCATTTACACTCCAAATAAGAGTTGTCATCTTAATAATATTTCTTCATTTTCTATGACAGTTGGTGTAACCAACAACAATGTTGGGAATTCTCTTCCCACAATTAATGTTGGTAATCTCCGTCTTAATAATTATAATCAAAATTCACATCTCGATACAACTCAAGTCCTTGAACAAATAGTCCAACAAATAACCCTTATGTAAGATTCTAGTAGCTTTCAAATGCTCCAAATGTAAAACCATATTTTTCAAATGGCTTGTCAACCTCAAGTCATTATGACTCAACTAAATAAAAATGTTATTCCCTCTCCTTTTAGAGATGTCAATGGGAATATTATCCTTCAACCTCTTATGTATAACAAAATGCTCCAACATCTTCAAAATAAACCTTCAAATCCCTTCATTATGTTTATAGACATCAGAAATATCTCTCCAACTATCACATATGATGGGTCTGAAGATCATGCCATATTTATTAAAATCTTTGACAATCTCTATAAGGAATGGGTTCAAACTAATAATTTTTCCACTATGAAACTTATATCCAAAACATTTATTGGAGATACACTAGAATGGTGTGATCACCTTCCTAGAAATTCTATTACAAAATTAGAGGATTTGGTCAATGCTCTAATTAAAGAATTATAACATAAAGATTTTTTTAAGAATATCCTTAATTATTTCACTAATGTTAAGCAATCTCTTAATAATGTTTGAGTAGGTTATTTACCTTAGCTCATGTTCACCTATGTATTTATTGTTCCCACCCACTTATGTGTATATATTTCATTTATATTGTTTAATATATTATGATATATTACATATTTATCTCTGAGATATATGGGGATAATTTTTAGTTGTATCTATTCTTGAGAGATAGTTATCTCTTACTCTTAGGTTTGATCTCTAGCTTGATCTCTTAGTTATGATTGACCACTTAACTTGATCTCTTATTTAGAATTGATCTTCCTTACCTGTATATGCAAGTCTCATTCATTGTATTTGATAAATTTTTTGGAGATGTAATATATGATATAACTACTCTTTGTAATCAATCTATAAGTTTATTATTTTTTATTTTTATTGTTATGAATATGATGTTATGCTAACCCTAAGATATTGTGGCTTAGAATGCTTTTTTTTATTCCTTTCATGGTACTAAAGCCTTTAGGTGTTGTATTCATCCATTTGTGATTTTGCTACAAGGACATTTTTTTATTTCATATATCTAGTTTGGTAGGAAGATTTATGTGTTTTTTATTACATGCATATTTTTTGGAGTTTCATGGAGAAAATTTGAGTTCTTTATTGTATCTAGGGTGTTTGAGAGAGCTAGATATGTCATTTACAAGTGCAAATTTATATTTTTTAATATTAAAAAACATGACTTTTATTCTACAAACTGCTCTCTAACTATACATAATCATATCAAAGTATTTTTAGGTTTTGTGTGCCTTGTTTTAACTTTCTAAATTATTTTCAATTTCATTGAGAAATAAAAAAGTTATCATAGTTTTACTAACTACTACAGGAAACAAAAACAATATAGTAGGAGATAGTTGCTTAAGATTTTTTTTATTGTTTTTTGATTAAAAATATTACATTGTGGGTAGATTATTTTTCAATTTTATAGGCTTGAAGATATATGTGGTTCACTTCCAGTTCGAATGAGTGGTTGGAAGACTATGTTCTTTTTTTTCTTCATATTATTTTGATTTATAGTGCCATGTTTATTTATTTGACCCATTTATGATGGAAAATATATATTAATTATATATTTTGATTGGCAACTTAAAATTGAGTGATTTTTAAAAAAAAAGTGTATGTTTTTTAATACACGATCTATTGGTGTCATATATTTTGTAAAAAAAAACTAAATTATAAAGTGATAAATTTTAGGGTGCTCATTATTTTTGTTAGAAGGCATTAAATTGTCAAGAGGAGATCTATTTTTTGGGAGGGTTATTATTTTTCTTCCTAACTTTATTAATATTTTTTGAAAATGGATTCCCACTTCTTTTATCCCTTAAAGAACTCAAAGTACAACACTTATAAGATTAAAATGAAAATACACTTATAATAGAAACACTTATGGAGAATGGTGCTTGATGGCATTCCCCACTTTTTAGATGAAAAATGTATTTCTTGGATTGAATACATGAAAGATGAGTCTCTTTGTTTGATTAGCCTCCATGTTTATACACTCTAAAATCCTATGTCACATGTGACACATCACCCAAGAAATTTTAGCACAACTTTGTAGCCTTATTTGGGAAGGATACTGAGTCTTCTAGGTCTTTTGAACCCTCTTTTTCTCCACATCCTTCTATTACACTTCCTTATCCTATTATAAATGAGGATTTTTTTTAATGATGATACAAATATTATTTATCTTATTAGTGAGGGCTTGTATTTTGATGGTTATTTAATTGAGACACAAATTACTACTCATTTTCATTTCACTAATCTAGAGAACATGATTTTTGAAGATGTGGCACCTCTACCATCATTTTTTAAGATCATGGATGAGACACCATCATGACTTCTTGAGGATGAATTTTATTGTGCCATAGTGGTTCCTTCATCACCTACTCCTCTTATTTGTGAGGATATGTGTTTAGACAATGATTTTTGTGAGGAACCTATTATTGTTGCACATTCTGATTTGGAGCTTGTTAGTGATCCTACTATTGCTATTGCTAATTTTTCTATGATGGATCCAATTATTAACATGATTGGTTTTTTTGAGATATATACTCTTGTTTTTAGGTCTTACACACTTATCTCTACGGGCTACACTGATAGAGTTCTTGACAATGACTTACAAAGTATTGTATATATAATTAGGCCTATTCTTTGGCAAGGTCACCATATCATTAGTGTTTTTATAGGTGATGTATATTTGGGACATCATAAGCACACAGAATAGTTGGATTTTCTTCCTACAAGGAGAATTCATTTTTATGTACATGGGACTCTTTCGCCTCATATGGAGATGGCTTCTTACATCTTTGCCATCTATGCAAGATATATAGTACGGATCTTTGAGTGGGGTGAAGGAAGTTATTTTTAAGGGGGATTATATATAAATTATTTCCTTCTTTTCTCTCTTTTTGAGTAAGGGGGAATTTTTTTCCTATGGGTTTTCTCCCCTTCTCCACTTTATGAGAGATTGTTTCATGGATATTTTTTACATGAGTACTTAATTAGGCCTTATTATCGGGACTCATATTATGGATACGCCAATTTATTTTTATCCCCTAAATTCACTTAAGGGGTGGGTGTTATATTAATTTATTTACCTTATCTCATGTTCACTTAGGTATTTATTATTCTCACCCACTTATGTGTGGATATTTCATTCATCTTGTTTAAGATATTACGATATATTACATATTTATCTCTTAGATATCATGAGGATAATTCGTAGTTGTATCTATACTTTAGGGATAGTTATCTCTTAGTCCTAAGTTTGATCTCTATCTTAATCTCTTAGTTATGATTGATCACTTAGCTTGATCTCTTAGTTATGATTGATCTTCCTTGCCTATTTATGCAAGGCTCATTTATTGTATTTGATAGAAGTTTTGGAGATGTAATATATGATATAGATGTTCTTTTAAATCAATCTATAAGTTTATTATTTCACATTATTATTGTTATGAATGTGATTTTATGGTAACACCTAAGATCTTGTGGTTTGGAATTCTTTGTTTTTTGTTCCTTTCAAATGAATCTGCTCACACTTTCAACAAATGATGAAAGTGTTTGGCTCATAAAGCAGACCATAACAGGAGTGATGATAATTTTTTCAAACTCTTAGTTACCTCTCTTAGATATTTTATTAAATACAAAGTTATGATTATTTGTCCCCAAACCTTAGAAGAAGCCATCGATCAAGCAAAAAACCAAGATTTCATGTTAAACCTCAACCAATTCATATCTCCAAAGAAATTCACCCTAACGATATATAAATATATCCTCTTTTGCAACAAATATCATGAAGCCTTTGATTGGTCATATAAATACATGCCTACCATTGAACCTATAATATCATCACATATACAAATGCAAAACTTGTGTGTCAAAAGCAATGGAAGTTGCCTCTCGAGGTTTACATCCTATGTGACAAAAAAATTATCAAGATCTTAGATGATGAGTTCATTAATCCTATAGATTAATCCAAATGGGTATCTAACATTATTATTGTTCACAATAAAGTCACTGTGATCATTCACATCTATATTGACTTTTGAAATATTAACTTGGCATGTCCTAAAGATAACATTCCTTTATCATCCATTGATGCCATTGATGATTCCACAACCAACTATGAGATGTTATCCCTCATGGATAGTTTTTCTAGATATAATCAAATTCACATTGCTCATGAGGATCAATATAAAACTAACTTTACTACCAAATGTGGAATCTATTACTATGTTAAGATGCTCTTCAGCCTTAAAAACTTTGGGATAACTTATTAATGACTGATGACCTATATATTTCATGGTTTCATACATAAAATAGTAAAAATCTATGTGGATGATGTTATTTACAAATCAAATCATCATGAAAACCATATTCATGATCTTGCTATCATCTTCAACCATCTCATCAAATTCAAAGCAAGAATAAATCCTTGCAATTGTGTTTTTAGTCTCATATTCAGAAAGCTCTTAGGATTTTTAGTGTCCTTGTGAGGGATTGATGTAGATCTTGAAAAATAAATTCCATTATTAACATGCCTCTTCCTCGATCTATTCCTGACATTTTTACTTACCTTGGGAAACTTAGGACAATAAGATGATTGTCCCTGAGATGGTTTACCACATCTATTTGGTAAGTTCCCTCCTTTAAAAATGTGTTTTTCTTGAATGGACTGATGCATGTCAAAAATATTTTGATAACATTAAGGAATAATTAATTCATCCTCATAATATATGACCACCTTATAATGATCATCATCTCATTTTATATAATCATCTACCCCCATAACTATTGGGGAAATGCTTATAAACTAAGACGAGTTAGGAAAATAAAATGAAATTTATTATATCAGTCATGCATTGATAGATTATGAGAACTGTTACACAAAAGTGGAAGACAACTCTCTTGAAATCTATTTCATATCTAAAAATATTTTGAACTATACGATTTATCAAATCATTTATGTCATTGTCCATTTTGATCCCCTTAGTCCTTTCATATCTAAAACTTTATTTGCTAGAGATAAAATTGGCAAATGGATGGTACTCTTAATGAAATTTGTCAAGCATAGTAACCCAAAAATTTGTGAAAGGCCAAGTGATCTCCGACCAAATTTTCATCACTCCTACTCCAGCTAAAAGTTGCCTTTAAGACATTCTTAATGACAAAGAACTTATTTTCCTCAAAGATATTAACCAAGTTAATTCTCTCAAAGACTACTTCCATAATTTCATGACTGATCTTGAGGCACATACTCTCAAAAAACCTATATAGTAGTCCTTGAACATAAATCCAAATTCATCATAGAAAAGTTACCTAGAATTGAAATTGATCTGCATGAAGAAACTTAGAAACTTCACTTCGATAGAGCTAAGTGCCTTCAAGGAGTTAAGGTGAGTTGTGTTAGTTGACCCTAATATAATAATTATTCTTCTCATTTTTTGATTAAACTTCAATGTAATTAATAACATCATTAAACATGAATCTCTCATCATTGGTATGCAATAAACCATAGACTTAGACTTTCCATACTTACATACCTTAAAAGATTCACTACTTATATGTTGTCAAGTTAGTGACACATATCAATGAAAAAGTGAATATATAATTCCATACCATTAGCTTGTCTCTACTCTTGCCAAATAATTTGCATCTTTCATCATCAAATAAATCCCATGAGAACAAAATGCTATTACCAATTCTATTGCTTCATCAACTTCTCTTTTTTATCTACATCAAGTACTGCATGACTCATAGTTCCTCATTTACATGAGGAAATAACCATCTATTCTAATATCCAAGGATGATTCTCTTATTGTCCATATCTAGGACATTACTTATTGAAAAATCTCATGGTATAAAGATGTTATATAATTCATTGAACATTATACTCATGCTCTAGAAGCTGACTCTTATGTAAAGACTATACTCCACAAACAAGCTTGCAAGTATGTCCTTAGTGTTATTAATTGAAAGAGCTTATACACTATTAGAAATGAACATAGATAGATTAAACACACTAAATTATATTCAATGTATTATGAAAATAATACATAGGTTATTATATAGCCATAGCATTAGTAAAACAACTTCTTACTAATTAAGAAGGCATAATAACAAATGACCTGGTATAGAGTCATGGGTATAAAAAAATAACCACTAAATCAAACTAATCTAGGTAATATCAAAATTAATAATTACCATAGTAAATCTACTCATATGAATACTAAATTTTCCCAACATTACACACCTTAATTTTTACATGGTAGAACACATCTCATTCTCAAACTATAATGTGCCACCAATGGAGCTGACCTCATGATATTGATCCAAAATAAAAGGCACTCTTTGTCAACCTTCTATGGTTTTCAACATGTTTGCCACAAACCTGGACATGAATAGGGGCCCTTCAACCTATTCACCTCATGTAGTTTTTTGGATCACCACTAACCTTTTCAAGATCTATGAGTGCTAAAGTAATTCTTGATTAGTACTCTAATATGTTTTTACATTAGAGGATTACATAAGAATAAATCACATATTCAAGTGAATATGAATGAAACTCTATTCTTATTACAAATCACACCACATAAAATGTTTAAAAAGTGAAAAAAAAAAATGAGGACCAAGTCCTCATCACCTCTTGTAACCATTGTATGTGATTTTTACCACTCAATCTTGTACATCATAGATAGTCACCATTACCATTGGAAAACATCCTCAACATAGTCATTTTGGCACAATTTATTTGCCACTAATCCATATGTATGGCTCCATCGCTAGCATCTTGTGAGAGGATGTTATTTATCCTCCAACCTCATGTGTCCTCCATCCTCCTATGTCTCACTGTTTACTCAGTCGATGAAAATTTAAGCTCAATAGAATTTTCACTACATGTCATATTTTTAATAAAAATATCCCACACATATAATTAACACATATGACTCAAGACATTAGGTTCACCTGATAATGCATCCATACAATTGAGATAATTTTAAAAAAAATTATGATAGTATTGATAATTAAGATTACTTATGAATAAAAATTTGAATCCAATCTCTAATTGAATTAAATGATACTTTATAGACTTATACAACAAAAATTTATTTGATATAATTGATTTACAATAAAATCTGACATAGAATAATTAAATATGACTTTTATAAAATCCAATGACTATGAATTGGATTTTATAATGACTATTAAATAGATATAAAAAACCCTAACTAATTAAATATTAAAACTTAAAAGCCAATATTGAAAATACTACACCTAATATGATTTTTACCATGATTTGAGAATGAACCAAGTGAGGACATGGTCTTGACAGTCTTGACTGCAAGTGGCATATGCTCTTGAATATGAACCTCTTTGAAATACCAAATACATAGTGGAAAAAGAGTAGAGGGGTTGAGTTGGGTAGAACAACTATGGAAGATGTAATGGTAGGATCTCAATATAATGTCATTATAGAGCGAGTCAAATATGTCAGAAATAGATTCAATAGAGTTTGATGAGTTGATCTCGATAAATTTTGAGCTTAGGAAAGTCTGTAGATGAATAAATAAAGAGTGGCAAGTTTGAGGCACCCTACAATTAGTGTTGAGGGATAGGCATCAATGATTTTGGATAAAATTTTATCTTCACTTTATTTACTTTCTCCTTAGTGTATTTGCAGTCACAAATCCAAAAAAAACTCCAAACAAACACTAGATAAACCATAATTAAATTTTCACACAAAATAATAGTTCTCAAACTTAAAGAAGACTTCTATTCTACATTCACACAAACTATCACAGGGCTCATGAATTGGGGAAGAAATAAAATCAAGTACTACCCCTATATGACTTTTATGCCATATCAAAATTTCATTCGCTCTGCTACCACTATTATTAATTGAAATAACTTATACACTATTATAGATACACAGATAAATTAACACACTATATTATATTCAACATATTATGAAAATAATACATAGGCTATTATTTATCCATAGCCATAGCAAAATAATTTACTACTAAATATGAAGACATAATAACAAATGACCCAATATAGAGTCATGGGTATAAAAAACTAACCACTAAATCAAACTAATTTAGGTAATATCAGAATTCTTAATTACCCTAGTAAATATACTCATGTGAATATTAAACTTTCCTAAAACTTAGACATAACATCCTTTATTATTGTAACACTGAAGATACCCTACTTTGTTATGTTACTAAAGATGAAGTTCTTATTCTTATTAAGCAAACACATGGGGCATTTACATAGCTATTGTAGTGGACATGCCAGAACCCATAAATTCTTATGAATGGGATAATTTTGGCATGCTCTCAAAAAATATGCCATCACTTTTGATATAAAGAGTAATCCTTGCCAAGTCCATGATGATTTAATCCATTTTCCTCTAGTTAAGCTTCAAACACTTGAATGCCCATGGTCATTCCCTATGTGGGGGTTATATCTCACTGGAAAGTTACCTAGGTTGCAAGATGGACATGTATTCATCATTACCACCATATAGTAATTTACTAAGTGGGTATAAGCTATGCCCCTTATTAATTTTACTGAAATTACTATATCCAAATTTATCCTTAATCAAATCATGTCATTTTTGGATTCCTCACACCATCATATTTGACAATGGTGGGAATTTAAAATGCAAAAACATGAAGCTATTGTGTGTAAAATTCAAAATTACACCCAAATTTTTGGCACCTTATCACCCTCAGTGAAATAACCAAGTTGAAGCTACCAAAAAAATCCATAACAAAATCTTGCAAAAGACTATTATGGATTCTCGTTTGGATTGGCATATCAAGATTTACCCTGCACTTTGGGCCTATCATACTAGCATAAATACTACTACTGGGGATACTCCATTCTCTTTAGTTTATGGCTATGAAGTTGTCTTTCCACTAGAAGTTGAGTTACCCTCCTTGCACATTTATCTTCACAACATCATTCCTAAGAATAACTTTGTGAATCTCATTTTTATGCTTTAGATCTCCTTAACAAGTGATGGATGAGTGTTTTCCAACATAGTCACTATCACAAATTTCACATATCTAAACAACATAACAAAAAAATTACAGTTTGTAATTTTGATGTTAGAGATTTAGTGCTCAAGTTGGATTACACACACAACAAAGAGAGAAAGTACACCCAAAAGTGGTGGGGTCCTTACCTAGTTAAAGACATATTTGGACGAAACACATATAGATTATAAACAAATGAAGGACATATTCAAATAACCTGCCAATGCTCAAATTTTAAAGAAATACTTTTATTAGTTATATGTTCTTAAAGTTTTATTTTTTATATTATTTTTTCATTTTCCTGTACTTCTTACTTGCATGATTATAGTTAGTTTTATATATATAGTGGAACTAACATTTCTTGAAAGTTTAAATTTGAATTTCATTCTACAACTAACATTTCTTTAATTTACACACCTTTAGGTTCTATTACACATTAGCCCTAGTTTACCTATCTTTTTTCATTAGGTATTTTGTCTCTACTTATGGCCCTTAGATTTCAGTTTGTGAGTTGCATTGTAGCACCCTAGTGGCTTTCCTCACAAACATATACTCATATTTATGTCCAATATTATTTGCTTAGCCATTTTTTGATTTTATCCTTATGTTCTATACCAATTTGGTTCCTTTACTTACACCTCTTGGATTTTCATTTTACTATTTGCATAATAAGACCTTAGTTAAGGTCCTTATTACAAATGCCCACCATTTCAGTTTCATAGTTTTCTTTTGCCCCAACGTTAGCCAAGTGTCTTTCCTGAAAGATTAGGCCATAGTCAAGAGTAGTGATTTTTATCACTTCTAATCAATCATATTCTCTTATAGTAAAACTATATTAGTCTATCACATATCACATTTCTTATGATGATGAATCATGCCTACATATCATTTTACAATCCCCCCTTACAAAATATTTTTGGCAATTGAGGCAACTAATTTGTTCTATGATCATTTTCATCACACCCTATCTTTCATATCATTTTGGGATTACCAAGTTTGGTTTAAAGATTGCACTCATTTATAATGTGCAAGTCTAGGAGTTTTTTTATACCATTTACTTTAGGTTCTCCATTATTTCCACTAAGTGTAATCTCTCTTGTGATAGTCATCTTTAACACCTATATTTGGTCTTCCAAATCCATATGAAAGAGGACTAATAAAAAATCCAAAAGAGTTAAAAGCCACATCATAATAAAAGACAAAGTTAAAAGATAAATTAACCTTAAAAGTTTGATCACTCCAAAATATGTGATCTTTGTTTGGAACATTTATTATCTTAGTTGAAGATCAAATTCCACAGTTAGCCTCATGATTGAGAAGGGGTGCAGTAGGCTAGTAGACTATGATAGGGGGTCTCATATAATTACATCATTATATTTTCCTACATTTTTGTGTCATCTATCTTCTCACAAAAGTACTCAATCTTCGTAGTGTACTAAAAACTCCATAAGGGGCCCTGAGAAGTAGTGAACATGTTATGGGAAGGTAGTATCCTTTTAATTTTCATGCATATTAGCATTCATGTGATGATATTTATACTTCAATAGTTATCCAAAGGTCACTTTATTAGGTAGGGTTCTCTAAGGCCACTAAGGTTGAAAACCCATAGTCTTGCCAACTTGATTTTAGTGTCTTGCTTCCAATCAAGATCATGTTTTCACCTCAGTGCCTCCCTCTTTACCCCTTGACAAGTAGGTTTGTTTCTAAATATTTTCTAATTTTTGTACTTATTATTCTCCATCTCTTTCATACATGGTAGGAATATGGAAGTTTTAGTTTATCCATGTTTAGAATAGAAGATACATCTTATAGTTATTGTGATATGCTCTCTTGGTTATTGCATTATCTTTCTATGAGTTATCTTAGTTATGTTTTGGAACCTTGAACTTTATATTTTCCTTTTTAAGGGCCATCTAGTCCTATTTTTCCCATTTCAATTTTTTTCCCATCTTTATTTGAGTTTGGTTTGTTACTTTTCTTCCATTGATGTTGCTACCATTTAATAGTTCCATGTGTCCTTTCTTTGATTTGTATGTTTAATTATCTTACTTTAGATGCATTTTTGGGTTTTTCATATATAAGTAGCCTTGGAATTTTGACTTACTAATTTTCCCTTAGTTTTTATTTAGTTTCCTTGGTCTTTTGGTTTTGACTTGGCCTTTGTGATCCTATCTTGCTAATTTTCTAAGTGGTTTAATCATTTTTGATATTTTTCCATTTACTTTGATCATCCTACATTTGCTTTTTTTACTTATATCCATTTTTAGCTTTGTATCCCTAGGGTTTATCAAATCTAGTCACTATGTCCTCCATGATTAAGACTATGGTATTCACATGGAGCCATTGATTGATAAAGGTATGTCATGGCATGTATATGGTACTTTTAATTATTCATTTTTTAACATTTATTTCCACATTTCATTTCAATTATTTCAGTTATTATTTTGTTATGTTCTTTCCCAAAGAACCATATTATGTTATAGTATTATGACACATGATGAGATTTGGGTGGGGTGTATGTATACATATATATTATTCACTTTATCATTTACTGATGCTTTCTCTTTCATTGACTTATTGAGCATCAATATCCTTGAGTACACACCTTAAAGGGTGCACTAAGAAAGGGGTATGTAGGATCATGGTGCTTTATGAGAGATGTTTCTATGAATTTCATGATCATATCATTCTTGTTACTAGTCTAGGTTCTTTAGTTTGTCTTTATATTTACCTCATTCCATCTTATCCTTATGTAGTTGAGTAAGTTTATTTTTATCATACAACATCGACTAGGTTGCTACCATATATTTAGTGTCTTTCCCTTCATGTATTGTATTAGCCAACTCCATGCAATTTGACCCTATCTTCTGACATTTGTATTCGTATTGGCTTGGATAATACTATTCAGTGTGGGTTGAGATCTTTAGATTATATCAACTTGATAGATATCACCAACTTAAAATTTGAGGTTGGGTTTAGGTATTGTATATATATTATAGGGGTCATATTTCATTTCAAATATATCATATACACTATATTCACTTTGATTTCACTCACACTTTTTCCCTAAGTTATATTTTGAGGAGTTTATAGTCTAGAATCATGTCTTAAATGAAGTTTGTCTTATAATAGTCTTTGAATCTCAATAGAAGGAGTTGAACCATGGAGGGGTCATAGTCTTTGGAGTCTCAAACTAAGGATATCTAGGTATTCTTCTTGAATTTGAAGTCTTCAACCCATAACATCTCTTACAAATATTCACTTGAACCAAGGGGGAGATTGATGCTTGATGAGTCCTTATCAAGGTAAATATTTATAACTATTTACTCATTCCTTTATTTATTTAGTATATAGATGTTTCTTATTGCTTAGTGAATGCATGAGTGTGTATTTATTTTAAGCTATTTGCGTTTCATACAAAAACACACTAAGAAAATAAAATTATTTGAATACAATATGAGAATATTCATAATTCACTAATATGTGCTAAACTATAGAAATTTACCTATTTACACATGCACAATAAATATAATAAAATAATGGGTAATAAGGGTTAAAAAGAGTGTAACTTATTTCATGCTTTATTTTGGACTATGGCAGTGACTAAAATCATCTAATGATAGTAAACAGGCTTTGTGATGTGTTTGCTCTATATTTTGACTATTTTTGCCTCCTGGACACTTGTGTCAGGTTATCAATACTAGCATCAATGTAGATGTCTATGGTAGATGTATGTGTATAGCCTAGAATATGTATTGGGATGAATTTATATCTTTACCTAAGCTATACCATCACCTACATATCTATCTAGTTGTTTAAAAAGTGTTAGGATGTATGTTGAGTCCAATCAGTAAGTGAAACCCTAGATCCATTTAAATATATCTCCCATGACTTGGGATAAAATGGGTTAGCATGTGAGTTGATCTAACCTGAACAACTCCAACTTTTTTTAAGTGTTACCTACATAGCCATATAATTTGAATAGGACCTCAAACTCACATGTAGTTCTTGTAAACAAGTATTGTAACAGAGGGGAGGTTAGTCTTATGTTAGTTTAATAAAACAAATAAAATGAACACACTAAATTCCTAACACCTCTAGCCTAGACACTAGGGAGAGCTTAGGTAACAAAAATAAATGAAATCACAACAAAAACATAAAAGAAAACAAGTCTTTTACTTTTGTTGGAGCTTTAAATGGCTTGATCAGCTTGTGCATCAAGAAGTCTTTGACAATGGAGGTTGCTTGGCTCTTTTTCTCATTGGTACCTTGGATTTGATGTTTCTTGGCTCAAGATTTGGGTATGGTATCACTACTAGAATGAGGCTTATGGAGGAAATATTGCATAATAACTCTACAATATCCAAGCTTAGAAATGAAGGGGTATGGATTTTTATTTATAGTCTTAAGAATTAACTCTCACCCAAGGTGAGTTAAGGTTGAGTTTAGGATTGGAATGGGTTTGAACTAACCCCAAGTGAATTTAAAACTAACTCTAATTGAGTCAATAGTTGTCAAGTAATTATGATTTATAATGACTAGGCATGGCTCTCAATTTAAATATTTTAAGATATTTTTAAAGAACTTGACAATTCATAAAGGTAATGATGAAAGGCTTTGATATCTTAAATTTTGGAATATTTATTTTAGAGATTCATTAATTACAAATGGATAATTCAACTAGGCATTTAATATTGTTTAATTTTTTAATTGATTTTGATTAACCTTTTTAATCTTTCAAGATTTAATCAAGTGTGTAAGTGCCCCACTGAATAAGTCTATAGGCTAAATTGATACTTGTGATATTGTAAGGTGATTAGGGATGAATCTATGAGAGGTTATTATTGCATATAAGCTAGTATCCCAAATAGGGATGACTCAACATGATTATGAGCTTTGATGAATGATGTACAAAAAAGTTGGTACATTAAGTGATTCTTAAGCTTAATTTACAACGGTTGGTAGGAATTAATTTGAAGTTTAGTCTAAATCCAATTGTGGCCATTTTTAGGTGTCTATAGTTTGCCTTTATTTGAGAAGGTTTTTCAAGCTATAAGAATAGTAACATCTTCTTAAAGAATGAAAATGTCCTGTATGCTTATGACTTCAACAATAATAGATGAGCTTTGGATGCCCCCTTGAGGGAGCGATTGACAAAGATGGTCAGTGATCGGTCCCTCAAAAGAAGGAAATGAAAGGACCAAAAGGTAAAATGAGGTAGAAAATACTAATTTACCCATAGGTGGTTATAATCAATGTTCTGATAAGCTACCTTGTTTGGGTAGATAAACATGATGATTTGCCCATATGCAGTTACAACCACTGGCATAATATGATAAAAAGATAATGATTTTCCCATAGGTGGTTATAATCATCGGTACAGGTGGGATAAAAGATAATGATTTTCCCAAAGGTAGTTATAAGCATTATCAAAAAATGATTAGGTTAATAAGAGAATGATTTGACCAAAGGTGGTTATAATCATTAAAAGGGAAAATATTGATTTTCCCATAGGTGGTTATAATAATTGGCAGGATAAAAACATGCCCCTATTGGGAGAATAGAGATAATAGTTTTCCCAAAGGTATTTATAAGCATTATCATAATGAAAACATGCCCCAATTAGGTAGAATAAAGATAATTATTTACCCAAAGGTGGTTATAACCCTTAACCTCTAAATAGATCAAAACATAATGATTTACCCATAGTTATTTATAATCATTGGTTGCATGGGCGGAATGATACACAATGATTTTACCAAAGGTGGTTAGAATCATTGGCATCACAATTGGGATAAGATACAATGATTTGACCAAAGGCAGCTATAATCATTAGTCGAATGAGTGGAGTAATATGGTAAATTAGATAAGGTCGATTATAAATTCAATCCATATTCATGAGGCAAGAGTAAGTTGGTACATAGGAGAAAGATGAATTTAGACAAATTGATAGTATGGAGATGTATGTCCTAACTAGCAAGGATTAAAATTATATCATGATTTAATTACTCTGTGTGTGAGGAATGATTTGGGTAAATTAGAAATTTGTCAAGTGCCAAGGATAAGTATCACTGCCACATTGCTTATAAGATTTCTCAAGCTGAGTTTTATTGTAGTATGTGATGATAGGCATCATGATATAAAAAACCATGATAACTTAGCCAAAATATGCATAAAGACTAACACATAATCTAATAAATACTAGAAAATAATATTCTAATGATAAAAAACCATGATGATAATTTTAGTGAATTAATATGGATGGACTTAAGTATAGCGCACACAGAATCACCCAATGAATGCAAATATACTAAGTCAAGGCACAATAAGAAAGTAAACAAATAGAAAGACAAAACACAAATAAATAAAAAAGAAAGGTAGAATAAAACAAATGGATGAGAACAAATATGAACAAACACAAACAATGAATAATCATAATGTTAGTAAAAATAACATGACACAAACAAGAAGATATAAAATGCCCCAAGGCTATAGGAGATAATGACAGAAACAAAATGGGAAAATAGAAGAAAATGAAGGGGTAGTCGAGCTGACTCCAGATGGACCAGGCAAGTGAATGTTGCCTACATAGTTCAATATATGTAAGGTACAACAAAAAATTTAGGCCAAATGTAGTTCTCCCAGGATATGAGATAGAATAAAATGATGAGAAGAGAGCATGATTGATATTATAGAGGAATATGGGAATAAGTTCTCAAAATCACAAGAGTGTGGGATGTTAGGTCAATAAGGATGGGGAAATTAAATGACAAGTGGTTTCTTGTGAAATAGCTATGACTCCTAGAATCCTTAAGACAAATAAGTGGTCAATGTGTTTTTTAGGATTTTCTAGGTCTTTTACAAATGTTTTTGAAATTTTCTTAGGATCTCAACTCAATTGAGAATTATGAGATACTAAACAGTCCAAATTGTAAAAAAGGGAGAGCATTCAAACTTAAATTGCTCGTAAAATAGTGAGAGTAGATTAAAGGGTGACTAATTTGACCTCAATATGAATTGAGTGCTACCTAAATAGTCCCAAAATGGGACCTCAAGTCATTTTAGTTCCTCCTTATAGTAGAGAAATCTGACTAGTTAGCAAAAAATTCGATAAAGTAGGCAAAGTAGGCAAATGACACAATATGGCATATGAATGGTAAGGTGGGAATTCAAGGCGTGATAAAGGTGTTGTTCCTAATTTTCCCATAGGTGGTTATAATTAGGAAACAATGACATAGGTCAATGATACTAAGTTTCACATAAACGGTTATAATTAGTATCACAACAGAGGGAATCTGATTTACCTAAAGGTGGTTATAATCAATAATACTCAGAAGTAAATAAAACAATAAATAAAGGATGAAACTACCAAACCATTTTCATATTGGTCCAAAAATATGACCTCTGTCTAGAATACTAAATCAACTTCTAAAACTTGATTTGAATCCTCTTACTGAATGCACCCAAAGAACCAATATAACAAAACCAAGGTTAAAGGGATTAGGTAGGGAGGCTAAAAACAACCTTGGTCAATATGAAAGTTATGGTAGAATGGTATATGGTATGGTATAAATTATACTATCGATATTATTTTACAATGGAAATAGGCCTCATAAACAATATTTTTGGTCTCTCAAGTGAAGTAACATTTGAGGTGTATAATATTCATCGGCTCATCAAGTTCATCCCCATTTGGAGTAGCAAGCCTATATGCTCCAGAGCCATAATTTGAAACAATGATATAAGGGCCTATCCAATTAGGTTTGAACTTTCCCTTGTGCTTCTTATTGGTTGTGGTATTATGTTGGTTTTATTTGAGAACAAGATCCCCAAACTTAAACTCTATGTGTTTGACCCATCGGTTGTAGTGGACACAAAGTCTGTTCTGGTATGCTTGAAGGTTATTAATAGTGGCCATGTGTTTTTCATAAAATAACTCTAGCTCTTGTAGGTGATCTACTTGTTAATATTCATCATCTAGGGCATGTTTCAAGGATATGTGTAGAGAAGGTAACTTGACCTCAATAAGAGGAATAACCTCAGTGATATAAACTAAGGAATATGGAGTTGCTCTAGTTTGAGTATGGTAATTAGTGTGGTATGCCTAGAGGGCATAGAAGATCTAGAGGTACCAATCATGACCAATATCATTGACAATATTTTTAAAGATGTTGACAATAGTTTTATTGGATGCTTTAGCTTAGCTGTTAACTTATAGGTAATATGTGACTGAAAAATGTTGAGTAATGTTATACTTGGCACATAGTGTTTTGACATCCTTGTTTTTAAACAATCTGTCATTATTAGATATAATGTTGGGTGGGATACCATAGTGGAAAATGAGATGGTTAAAGATGAACTTGGAAATTTGTTTTCTAGTCATGTAAGTGAGGGGTATAACTTCAACCCACTTAATGAAATATTTGATAGCAGTAAGGATGTGTTTATGGCCATCAAAATAGGTCAGGTTAATCTTACCAATGAGATCAAGGACCCATGTAACAAATGACCATGGTGTAAGCATTGGTTTGAGTGTTTTGGCCAGGGCATGAATCAGATTCACATGCCTTTGACATTTATTGCACCTTTTGACATAAGTAGCTACATTTGTATCTATAGTTGGTCAATAATACCAGGTATATATGATATTTTTGGCTAGGATGACCCCATTGATGTGGGATTCACATACTCCTTAAACTTCTTGAAGCATTAAAGTTCATTTTACCAAATTTAACCAATGAATCAGAGTTCCATCAAAACTATGATAGTAAAGGGTTGGTCCAAGTAAAGTATATCATGAGGCTTGGTGGGTAAAGGCATTTTTATAATTAGGTGATAGGTCTAGTGGCATAATTTTTTCATGAAGGTAGGTAAAAAGGTCTGAATATGATATAGATCTAGGACCAATAATATCATAAATCATTGTAATGGTTGAAGGTTTATGAGATGGTGCTAGAAGATTTTTAATGAGGAATTGAAATTATTTTTCCTTGTTTATGTGTTAAATTTTTAGATCCAATGGTATCCATGGCATCTACTATTCTATTATTGGCCCTTAGTATGTGTTCAAACTATATGTCGGCAATCTACTTTTTGAGAGTGTCAATCATGGCCTTGTATGGCACTAACTTATCATATTTGGTTTGAAAGTGGTCTATAACCTGATTTATGATTAGCTAAGAGTCACCATAAATATTTAGATGCTAAATATTCTATTGTACTTCCTATTGAATCCGTAGGATGAGTGCTTCATATTTGGCCATGATGTTAGTACAAGGAAAATGGATATTGAATGATTTAGGGATAAGATCCCCCTGTGGTGTAATAAACAATAAGCCTACCCTTGATTCATGTGTTATGAATGATTCATCAAAATATAGCTTCTAGTACTGCTCCTCAAGAGGTGTTTCAATTATGGTCATGATAGACTCATCTAGGAATTGAAAAATAAGAGGTTCATTATCTGTAAGGGGAGATTCTACAAGTTGATCTACAAGAAATTGGCTCTTTATGGCTTTCTGGTTGACATATTATATCTCAAACTCACTTAGAAGCATAATCCATTTGGCCATGCAGACTTGTCAATCTATTTTAGATAGTAGATACTTGATTAGATATACTTTTAAAATAACTATGTTCTTGTTGTTTAACATGTAATGTCATAGCTTCCGGGTTGTAAAGACCATAGCCAAATAAGAATTTTTAAATAAGCATTTAGTTGTGTTCATACACAACTAGTGTACAAATTAAATAGTACACAACATGTTATTTTTTAGTATCATCATGCTGAGCTAGAGGTGCCCTCAAGGATTTCTCAATTACAAATAGGTACAACAGGAATGAATTTCCTAGCATAGGTGGCAATAAAATAGGTGGATTGGCAATATAGTTCTGTAGGTATTGAAAGGCTTTCTGACATCCTTCATACCAATGAAATGTTTCAACTTTCTTCAGTATATGTGTAAATGGATGGAATTTTTTAGTCAACTGATAAATGAAGCATATGATAGATTAGATTTTACCCTACAAACTATAGAGCTACTTCAAATTAGATGGTGGTGGCATCTCTGTAATGGCTCAGAGTTTGGTTGTATCGACTTCAAAGCCTTGGTGGGTCACAATGAAGCTTAGCAATTTGCCTAAAGTAACACCAAAAATGTAGTTCTTAAGATTAAGTCTGACCTTATATTCATTAATCCTCTCAAATCTTTTCCTTGGTGCAGCTAGATGATCAACCATGGTCTTTGATTTTACTAGTATGATATTGACATAGTCTTCAACAATGTCATGTATCATATCATGAAATATGATGGTCATGGCCTATTGGTATGTGGCCCTAATATTTTTGAGACAAAATGGCATAACCTGATAATAAAATATTTCCCATGGAGTGGTGAATGTTATGTTATATTAGTCTTTTGGCACAATTTGGATTTGGTTGTATCTTGAAAATCTATCCATAAGCAAAAGCATTTCATATCCCACTGTGGAGTCAAAAATCATGTCAATATTTGGTAGAGTAAATTCATCCTTAGGGTAGGCTTTGTTTATATCTTAAAATCAGTGTAGATTCTAATTCCTTATAGCTTCTTACTAATTAGCAAAACATTCGAGATCTACTTGAATTAGTTGATCGATCGAATACATATCACTTCTAAGAGTTTTTCCAACTCTTTCTTTACTAATACAACAATGTGAAGATACATCTTGCATAATTTTTGATTCATAGGCTTGGCATCAGGGTGCATAATAAGGTGGTGTACAACCAAAGTGGGGCCCAAACCTGGCATATCTGAGTAAACCCAAGCAAATATGTCAAAATTTTCCCTTATAAGAGCTATAAATATTTCATTCCTTCTTTGTGAGGGATGCACCTAATTTGATCCATTTAGAGTCATATGGAGTCCTAATTTTGACTTATGTAGTGTCTTCTATGAGGATAGTTGAACCATCTTCTAGAATAGTTGGTAATGATTTGAATTGGCCTATAGTGGAAAAGTCTTCTATTTAGATTGGCTCTTCAAGTTCTCCCAAAAAAGATGAATCAGGATCTCCTAATGGTAGGGATGACCAAGTTACAAACACTATTATAAACTCTTGGATGATTAAGTCAAAGACATGTTGTTCTTCAAACTTGAACTCAGACCCATAGGAAAGTTCATCATTGGTGGTCTCCTGAGCTTTATTTGAGGAAAGGTGAACACCCCCATCTAATGGTGTCTGAAATAGGTTTTCATTAGAATACTGGCCTTTCTCTTTACTTTTACCCTAGTCTAGAATTACCTTAATGAGGTTTTCACTTTGGGACCTTAATGTTTTATTTATTTGTTTATGGCTAAGGGTGTTTACCCATTCTCTAAAAGAACCTGTAGGATCTAGTTTGATTGAGAACCCTTATTTGTGATCTCCCAACAAAACATTGTCTATTAGGCCTAAAAAATCAAAAAAGGCCTCATCATTATCAAACTTGTCTATAGGCACTATGGATTCTTGTTGGTCCTAAGCTATAAATTGAGGATGATAAATAATAAGTAGATTATGTCAGACTAGTGGGGTAAGGGTATAAATGGCATGAGTATTAAAAAAATTGGTATTTAAGTGTCTTCATAAACATTATGATTAGACTCTACTTCACTACCACCATCATTGTCACTAGGTGTAGCATTGGAACATGAATAAGATATGTGGGGTCACCCCCAAGTGGTTTAAATCAAAGACCATAGGTTCATTTGTATCGAGTTATGGAACTTGGATCCAGTATTCCCTAATAATTTGGCCTGAGGCCTCTTCCTTCATAGGATTTATTCTCTATAATCCTGTTAGGAATGGGATACTTGACATTTTTATAGTAATTAACCAGTTTATCATTGTATAAACAGGATTCATCATTTGCAAGTGGGTCTTGTTCTTGGCCAGTGACCGATGTGAAAATGATAGGAGTTAGACTATGGAATTTTCTTTGCCCTTTCATTACCATTCCATGCAAGGTGGATTAGATTTAGGTCTTCTATAAGACTTGGGGTTCTGTGAAATCTTGGTGACATGGAATGTATCATGGGTTAAATACTTTCCTGGGCCATTGAATGACATGGTAAAATTATTATACAACTTAGGAGGTGGAATATGGGAAGATAAATCAAGGCTATGTGGGTCAATGTAATTAGCCTTAGGTAAATTAATAAGTATTTCTTTCCCCTTGTCCTTCTTGTGAATTAGATCTAAGCCAAAGAGATAATTATAGTTTTCATACTTGGCCTCTAAATGCTTGTAATGTTTTTAGGGATGGAAAACTCCATGGATGGTGACCTCCATACATGAATGGGAGAAATTGAGACACTGGTGAAATGTTGATAGGATTACAAAGATTTCATGCATCTAAGATCTTCCCAAGAGAAAATTATAAGATAGGTCTAGGTCTAACACATGACAAAGTGTATTGTGGGTCAAGGGCCCAATGATAACTAGCAAGCTGATGGTGCCTTATGACTCCCACTCTTTAGTGTCATAAGTCTTAATTTTGATCATTTCTAGTTGGAGATTGGTTGTTGTGTATTTGAGATGCTTGATGAGAGTTAGAGATATAATATTTAGGCCTGATCCATTATCTATGAGGAATCATTTCACTTTATGCTACGTTATGACAACTTCAATGTACAATAGATTATTATGGAAAGGACCAAGGGATGACATATCACTTTGTGCAATGGTTAACTATTTGCCTAGGGTTAGATGTCCAACCAAAGATTGGAATTTGTCTAGAGATATGTCATTTAGAACATGTGATTAGCCAAGGAACTCTATTAAGATGTTCTTGTGGATCGTAGACATATGCAACAAATCAAAAATAGAGATTTGTGTAGGTGTCTTTTGAAGTTGTTCCATAATGTTGAACATCTTCTCTTTTATAATGGTATATGGCTTATTTCTAGCCAAAATGATGGGTTAGATGGGTTCGATGGCAGGTGGTTGTGGGCTGAGAATGGTAATTTTTTATTGCTGAGTTATGATTGCACACTCAAGATTAGAGATAGGACCATTGTTGCTAGCAAATGATGGTGGTGAGGGGCCAAATAGGATAAGTCTCAATTGTCGGTGCACTTTTATGTGGTCATAGGGAAAGGATGAGTTATCAGTATAAGGTCCAAAAGTAGTAATCCTTGCTTGTTGGTATGCTTGTTTGCAATCCTAGGTTAAGGAAGGATCACTGACATAGATTGGTTGATTGGAATTATTTAGAAATGGTCTTGTTTAGTTATCACTTGGTCTTAAATTGATGGTGATGGTGGAAATATGACATCTCATACGATGACCTACTCCTTTTTTATAGTCATGTGAAATTGCATGATAAGTCTGATGGGTATTGGTATTGTTCTGGCCTTGGTTTCATCCATTCAATTTATGTTGTTATTGTTGTTGCAAGAATTATTGTTGTTATCTTGGATATTGATATTGTTACTATTATTACTTTGACTTTTGTTACTATTGTTGTTGATTGTTGTTGTTGTTATGTTGTGAAAAAAGGTTTTGATAGACACCCAGATTCGGATTGGATGTAGATGTTCTATTATCCAATGTTATCTCCCCATTTTCCAACATATTTTTAATAAGGTACTTGATCTACATATAACAATGTAAATTATTCCCATGAACACGATGGTATTCATAGAACTCATTCTTTTGGTACTAGTTTGGATAAGGAATGCCCTTAAGATAGTGATTCAATATTGGCTAACCTATCATATTAGTAGTGGATAACTTGTGAAACATGACTTCAATGAGCTCTCCAAGGTCACCAAAGACATGATGGCTAGGCACATTTCTCCTTGGAGGAGATTTTTTCAAAGGTAAGGGTTGTTGCATTTGTTGAGTTGGTATAGGTTGCTGTGAAGGCTACACTTATTAAATGGGTTATTGGTGAGGAGCAATTTATATTTACAACATTAGTTAAGAAGATGATTTTTAAACCATTTGGACATGATGCAACTCGGTTACTCTATTTTTAACAATATTTTTATTGCGGTTAAATTGCTTGGATTTTTCATAATTACCGGCCTAGGCTAGTGTTGATGCTTGTGCTTAGACTTGGTTTTGGTTGTGATTTTGGCCGTTTAATTAGTTTTGGTTTTGATTTGATTAGGTGAGCTTGATAATATATTTGTTAATAATGGCCTTTTTGATTAGTAAACCTTTATCGATGATCTTTTTAAAAGTGTGTGGACATTACAACTCCAAATGGTAAGATACCTCATTGTGTAAATTGTTGGTAAACAAAATGGCTATTTTTTTGTGTGGTGAATAATGGGTGAAGTGGCTAGTAAGTTCTCTCTATTGATTTAGATAACTCATAAAGCTTTTATGACTTCTTACTTAGCCTGACTCAAATTTACTAATGAAATCTCATGTTCGAGATTATAGGAGAAATGTTACACAAACTTGTCTGAAAGGCCATTAAAATTAGATACTAATTTATTTGGTAACTTTAAGAACCACTCCAAAACCTATCCTACTATAATTTGAGGAAATAATAGTAAGAGGTATATGTCATTGTAAGCCACTAGCTGGCAAGCAACAAATATTTTTGTTAAATGGGCCTTAGGTTCTCCTTTACCCTTGTATTTGTCAAAATTCGGTGGTTCGTACCCTAGAGGAAATGGTATCTATAGATACTCCATGTCAAATGGGTAGGAACACATGTCATTTAACTTGAGCTTCTTGGTCTGTTTCCCAACTTAGATGGTGATAATTGTATCTTTCATTTATTGTAGTTCTTGTGCCAAGAAACTCGATGGAACATTGGCTTGAGGTGGAGGTTGGGTAGTCAAAGGTGGATTACTTTAACTAGGGTATAATGGAGGCATGGTTTATTTTGGAAGGTTGGTTTGATGATGGAACTAACCAAGAATATGCATTTGTGGATTAGGGTATGATTGTTGAAATTGCATGCATTATGGTGTGATATTTCAGTTGGGATTTGGTATATAGACCTAGTTTTGGGGGAATTGTGGCTAGGATGGAAGGAGATGGCTTTGAGTGAGTATTGTTCCTACAATGGTTTTATATGGCATTGCTATCGACTAGTCAAACCTAGCTGAATAAGGGAAACTTATTATGAAATAAGGCCCTATTGCTAGATTTGTGGCACATTTGGAACAAAAGGCAATTATTGCCTAATTGATACTTATGGGATATCAGTACCTCTTTGTTATATGAACACTTATTGTGAAATAGATGCTTGCTAGATGGTCAACATTTATTATTGACCAATAGACATACATTATTGATTAGATAATGTTTGTGGTTATAAAGGCATGTTGGTCTATGATTATTGAGGTATACTTATCACTACTTGATGAGGTGGAATGCTATTCCCCCTTGTTGGTTTGGATGAGTGTTCTACCTCTACTATGTTGGTATACTAGATTGTGCCTATTGTTTTGGAATTTTAGTTGTCACATATTGTGGTGGAGTAACATTCATCATGTTTTATTGAGGTACGACATTGATTTGTGTTTGACTATTTAATCCTTATGATTGCATGCTTGATGAAGAAACTAGTTGAAGATTAGAGTCAACTTGTTAGGGTTGGGACATAAGAGTTCCTACCCCCTACTATTTCAAACCACTCATGGTGTTTACTAAATAAACTTATTATGGACTAGTTTTTAATGCATTTAAACTTATTTAGCCTAGATTGGATGACACTTGTGTGTTATCCACTATGTTTAGCACATTTGTCTGTGTAGAAGTAGTAGATACTTATTTGATAGTTGGGGCATTGAACATGTCTCCAACTGAAGTGATTTATGTGAATGGGTCTATAACCAAATTATCTTGTCCTATCAATTAAATTAACACTCCTATTAAAGGAGCTAACTCGATGAGAGGAGCATTTGACATGGTCATGTTACTAAAATTATGTGCTAAGTTCAAATAGGTTTGGTATGTTGTCTGCATTTGTATAAAATGGTCCTTCATGAGGCCTTTTCCTATGATAAGTATATTGAAGTTTTGGTATGAAATCGACATGATTGATTGAGGATTTATAGAATAGGCTTATTCAATGGTTTGATTATAAGGTATAGTTAAAGGCACTCCAACTAGACTAGGCAAATGCTCATGGGGGAAGTCTGCTAGAAACTTAGCCCCTAACTCTATAGATATAATTCAAAATTCATCCTTGTTTTCAAGAAAGTGACGATCAAAAAATAAAGATTGTATGTTGATGGCATATTAACATAGTATGATTATTATTGAACTTGGTCCACAACCGATGATATGCTAAAAAGGTACTGCATTGTTTATTTTTGGTCCTTCTCTGAGTATGAAGGCGTGTTAACCAAATAGTGGGATAGAAGATCTTGGATTTGTTCACTAGATTGACTAGTGTAAGGAGGATAATGATCTATCTCATAGACTACATCATCACCATAAGGGTCTTGAAAAAATTCATCTTGTGTGACCACATTATCATATCCTAGATTGTACATGGCTCCACTATGAGCATATAGAGACATATTAAAATCAATGATGAATGTTTTGAAAAAAAGGCCTAGAGTTCTAAAAGATCTTAAAAACAATGTCCAAAGGACAAATGGTTCTAACTTGGTCTAAAATTGGAGTTGTATCTCCAAAATATCTATGCTAAAAACTTGGTCTAAAACTATCTAATGTCAAATATCTAACATTAAATGTTTGTGAAAAAAAAGGTCAAGTGGATGGATAAAAACTAAAATGCTAAACTTAGGGTACAAAGTGATTCAAACAAGTCTAATATAAAGAAAAAAAAAGTTGTTACTTCTTTTAGAAAATAAGGCACAAAATCTAGCCTCAAAACATGTATTGCTAGGTCTTTTGGAAAAGGCACAAAAGATAGACTTTAAACAAAATAAGGTAAAAGATTTAATCTAACAAATCTGAAATACTTTCACATAAACTAGGCATTTATATTTAGACATGAACTTGGTCACTTATAAAAATACATGAAACAATAGGCATATGGAAGATACAACCACTTCCCCAAAATCTAGGCACAAATAAAAGTTTTCAAATTGAATAAAGAATTAACCTAAGTTACACAACCCAAAAGAGAAAGATCAATGTTTATGCCAAAATTAAATGAAGCATAGGTATAAATTAATCAGTGTTTGGATTTGAACTTGTTAAATCTAATGTTAAACTCAATTTAGAAAACTAGGCTTCTTAAAACAAACAACAAGCTAGACAAAAGTGAATGACATGATGGTACCTGGCATACATCCAAATGGCACACATGGATTTGGTTTTAAAATTGGAACTTTGGACCTAAGGTAATAATTTTTTGAAGTGATTAAAGTAGAATAATGATGTTATCATGCTCTAAAGATGTAATGAATAGTTTATTTTAGGACTCAAAGGCACGAGATTCAAAATGAATTTAGGCAGTGTAATGACACCCTTTCCAATCAAGTGACACATAAAAAGTTTTGATCAAAAGTATAAGGAAAATGTATGGTGTCAAATAGATAGCTTAACACCTCCTTAAACAATGGAGTGATGTATAAACAAGACTAGTTGTGACATGATAAGATAGACAAAATGGATAGTTCAACTTAAGACCATATAAGAAAGGATAAAAATGACATAAAACACCTAAGTGAAATGTCCTAAATCCTAAAATTGATAAGGTTTCATAGTACTATTGAAGTCCATCAATATACTAATTCTTGAGAGGATTTTAATTATTAATCTAAAAAGTAAAAGTGTATAAAAATTAGGGTTTTTAGGTCCCCTCTTCTCGCAAAAGTTTATACTATGATGTAGAACTTTAGGCTACTCACCTTGCATCAACAGTATGTCCATGACAAGTGATGTTGTTCTAAATTATCATTTTTTACTCATTTATATATGGTACAAAGTGTGGCTAACACTATAGATCCAATTACATCATTTAGATCCATGTTAACTAACTTGTTGTGAAAAGGTATTGTCCTTTTCATAACCACTACATCTGTTTCTATCTTTATGTAGTGCGATGTTTGAGTTGGCCCTATATTTTGAGGCTGAATACCACTAATGGATCTTGTTTTAACTACTTAAAATAAGGGTCCTAGAGATTCGCCCTCAATTTATATACCCCACTATGGAGTGGGGTTGAAATGATGTCGAGAGATGAATTCTTGAGTCAATGCTTCCCTAAATAACTCATAATAAGGTGATGAAATCCTACTCACAATCTGAAATGTATAAAAATTATAAATAAGTGAAAAGATTTTATGGTCATTTTGGGATCACCCAAACCATACAATTTGGGGAGGGCCTTAGAGACTTTATTTTCATGATTTTGGACCAAAGTGACAAAGGCAAATAATGAGAATTTTTGGTCACTTGAGTTACCTAAAAAGGATAAGAGGAGAGCATACACATGTCACTCATTTTGCTTAAGAACAAACAACTTTCAATAAACAAGCATAAAATAGACAACTCTTATGAGTATGTAAATAATGTGAAAGTTCATTTTATTGTACCAAAACAAAGTATGTTTTGAAATTTGAGCCCCTTGGCATTTGTTGTTGAAAACTTTGAAAAAGTGAAAATAACTTAAGCAAAATAATTTTTAAAACACCAATTTGAAATGGGAAATTTGCAAATTAGAAGTGTTTTAAATGTCTTCCTTATAGCCTTTGGGTCCTGAAAAACATGTTAAGGAGTCTTTGTGCTTAGAATTACAGCATGAGTGGATAAATTACTTATCAAATCTTGCTCTTAGGTTTATATTTTTTTACAAAAAGTGCAAAATCACAAAAACATTGAGCAATACCACAACTCTCTTTGCAAAACCATGACTGTCAACACAATACTACAACTTGCATGAAAATAGATCGTTAAATACAATATTTCTACTCTAAGTACAAAATTGCAAAAATAAAAGAAATATTACTACTACTAGAGTCATGATATTATAACTTAGCATAAAATGATTAGCATAGATTTTTAGCGGTTAAATGCAATATCACCAAAGTTTTCATAATATCACAGAAGGTATGGAAATATTACAACTTTCAAATAGCAATATTGAAATATCATTACTTTTAGCACAATACCATGAATTTGAAAGTCTTGATATTGTAATATCGTAATTTACTTGCAAGCATGAAATGGTTATCAAAAAATTTAATAGTTAGAAATAAAAATGCAATAGTTATGACAAAACCATAACTATGTAAATAGAAAAGCATGGCAATATTGCGATTCCAAAGAGCAAAATCATGAATACATAGAGAAACTTCATGACTTCTATAAAGACATCCTTTAGGCTTCAATTTTC
This sequence comes from Torreya grandis, assembly GCA_037957365.1. NCBI lineage: Eukaryota > Viridiplantae > Streptophyta > Pinopsida > Cupressales > Taxaceae > Torreya > Torreya grandis. Next base: position 375,651 of record JARHVA010006515.1, on the reverse strand, counting down.
ATCTATTTTGAACAACAAGCTTAAATTTTTACATGAAAATCATTAGAATAATGCTCCAAAAGGCCTTGAGAGCAACTTCGTGGGATGCGGTCCCATTGGGCATGCCAACATGTAAACAAGGATTGTAATAGATGGGAGTTTAATCTTATGCTAGTCTCATAAAATAAATGAAATAAACACACTAAATTCCTAACACCTCTAGCCTATACAATAGGGAGAGCTTAGGTAACAAAACTAAATGAAATCACAACAAAAACGTAAAAGAAAACAAGTCTTTTACCTTCTTTGGAGCTCCAAATGGCTTGCTAGACTTGTGCATCAAGAAGTCTTTGACAGTGGAGGTTACTTGGTTCCTTATCTCCTTGTCACCTTGGCTTTGATGTTGCTTGGCTCAATATTTGGGCATGGTAACACTAATTTCATAAGGCTTATGGAGTAAATCCTGCATAATAACTCTACAATATCCAAGCTTAGAAATGAAGGGGTATGGCCTTCGATTTATAGATTTAGGAATTAACTCTCACCTAAGGTGAGTTAAGTTTTAGTTTAGGCTTGGAATGGTTTAAATCTGACCCCAAGTGAGGTTTAAACTAAATCTAGTTGAGTTAATAGTTGTCAAGTAATTATGATTTGTAATTACTAGGCATGACTCTCAAATTAGATATTTAGGATATTTTCAAAGAGTTTGATAACTCATAAAGGCAATGATGAAACGCTTTGATATTTTAAATTTTAGAATTTCTATTTTTAGATATTCATTAATTTCAAATAGATAATTCAAGTAGGTATTTAATCTTGTTTAATTTGTTAATTGATTTTGATTAGCCTTTTTTCTCTTTCAATTTTTAATCAAGTGTGTAAGTTCTACACTTAATAAGTCCATAGACCAAATTGATAGTTGTGATGATGCAAGGTGATTAAGGATGAATCCATGAGAGGTTATTATTATCTATAAGATAGTATCCCAAATAGGGATGACTCAATATGATTATGAGCTTTGATGAATGATGCACAAACAAATTTGAAACATTCAATGATTCATAGGCTTAATTTGCAATGATTGGTAGGAATCAATCTAAATTCTGGTCAATAATTGGTTGTGGCCATTTTTAGGTGTCTACAGTTCTTCCTCCTAGGTATGTGTATAGAATGGTGATCATGAAACTATATGTTATTTCTCCTATTGTAACCTTTGGTACAAGTAATGTAAATGCAAATTTATCTTTCAAATTCTTTAGAATTTTAGTTCCAGTAATGTGATGCAATTTGATAGCTTGGAATGTAAAGTATTTTACTAATTTAGAATCTTATTTAGTAATAATTGATGATATGAACAAGACCATAGCTTTGTTTATATATGGATCTCTTAATTTTGAATTAGGACCTAGTGTTGCATGGAAATTTGACCATAAAATGGGCCTAAACAAATGGTCAAAATGTAAAAAGTAACAAAAACACTTAAAAGATAAATATGGACACTTGAATCATTGTTTGACACCTAAGTTAACATAGGTTTTTAAACTAGATGCAAGTGTCTAGAGGGTAAAAACATAGCTATAACATAAATACAAGTAGGGATCCCTAACATACATTGATAAAAGGGCAATTTTAAAATATATAGGCCCAAAGGGGAAGATAAAAAAAAGTGAAATAAGATGTAACCGATGAGGTCCATATGAGGTTGTGCCACTAGATATATGAATCTCTATCAAGATAACTATACATGTAAAAGATATGAAAAACATACTATGAACTATGCTTGTACCAAATATGGGTATCTACGTTTGCTCTCCTCCCCCCCCCCCCCTCCCCCCCCCCCCCCCCCCCCCTCGCCCGGCCCCGCCTTTAATCTAGTAATGCATGAAAATGAAATTACTAGTTTAAAGGAAAATAAATTGCATGCCTTGGTGTGTACAACACACCTTGTCTTTGCTTGAGCTCTTCTTTGAACCTTTTAATTGAATGTTTTATTTACAACCAAAATCATGTTAAAAAGTAATCAACATATATAATCTATAGATGAGTAATAATAAAAATTAAAATAAAGAAAGAGCATGGATAGAATATGCCTGTGTATATGTTACATAGTGATGGTTTTAGAATTTTAGCTCTATTTTGGAGACTAGAAAAGTGTAATGGAACTTGAGACCTCATCCATATTCTATCCAGAAATATGAATGAGTTTACAAGTGGTCAACTAGGTTGCACTATGATAGTACAATATTTGGAGTAAGGGGAGTTGGGAGGTGATCATGCCCCCAACCTAGTATAGGAAGAGTGGTGCTCCAACCATCATGATTATCCCATCTCAGCCAACACAACTCAAGTGCAAACATATATAAATATATCTTGGTGTAGGATGAGTGATTTAATCAAGCCCATCTTATTAATTTGATGAGATTGGATGATTTAATCACTCCAATCTATAGAATAGAAAAAACCACTACAGATGAATAAAGATCAATTACTGTCCATAAAATCCCATCTTAGGTATGGTAACAATACATAATTTGATAAAATTCTATGATATAGTAATAATCCATAATAACTAGGTAAATCTAGAAGATAAATCAATTTCTGGGGACATAGAAGAAATGAACTCTTGTTCATGCCCCTATCATATCTAGTATGAATAGAAGAGTTTTACATAGATCATTATATTTTTCTTATCATAAGCACCACTACTGTATAATCTATGTGTAGTGATAGTACCAATGTATAAAATGGTTACCATATATTTTGAAGGAAATATAGAGAATTTGAAACTAGTACAAGTTTGGAGGACATGTTTTCATAACATGCCCCCAATGTGATCTAGAGATGCTAAGTATTGAACTAGTGTGGAGGACATGTTTTCATAACATGATCCCACTATATTTATAGAATCTATGAATTGAATAAGTGTGGAGGACATGTTTCCATAACATTTCCCCACTTATGTGCACCCCCTTTTGAGATGAAAGGGATAGAATCTGATAGTCACCATACCATAAATGGATGAAGTGGCTATGTTGTATATAGATCGAGTGTGAAACAATCAATTGTGGATCAATAATGTGTAAGAGGGAGTGTATTATTTATTAATTAATATTTGTATATTTAAATGATGCTTGGGTATGATATGAGGATTTTAACATTTTTTGATTTATCAAAAAAATTGATTAAATTGGCATGATATAGAAGAGCTCATTGTTTGGATCCTAACGTAACTTGCAATTTTAATTTGGACTACTGAGGCTCAAGATATGTGCCTTTGAAGATTTTGTAGAAATGTGAGTTAGGAGTTTTGAATAAAAATTTCATTTCATTTGTATTTTGTACCCTCTATAATTTTGAACCCTAGAGATAATTTTACAATGTCAGGCAAGAAAGCTCCACGACCACTGCAATTTGACGTACTTTAAACAGCCCTAATAAACCAAGATTTTAATGAGCTAGTAAGTATGCTTATTTTTTATTTATGTAGCAATTTCAAATTTGGCAAGTTTTGTAATTTTAACATTTTTTTTTATTTTTAATGGGATGACAAACACTTCTATCAGGTTTTTAGATAGTACTATGGCACCTCAATGACATTGTCTAATTTTTGGATGGAATAATCCAACATAAGTGTCTTGAACTAATGGTAGCATCCAATGCTACTCTCTATTTTTTTTTCTCAAGTTTTTTTCCCAAATAAGTTGATTTTTATTATTTAATTTTAATGATTAATACTTGTTTTTGCTTTTTCCTATGAGAAAAAGGTATCATCACCCCTCACCATATAAGCTAAAAATTTGCTTATTTACTTATTGTAGCAACATTTTTAGAGAAGGGAAGCAAGATTGGAAGCTTGGAATAGGAGCCAAAGGATAATTGAAGTGTAAAGAAAAAATCATTAGGTTAGTACCTTTTATTTTTATTTTTATGTAATTGTTGTATGTGTGTGTCTTGTGTGCATATTGTGAATTCATATGAAATGGAAAGTGGATTATAGTCATAGGTTAGGAAAAATTTTGGTTGTGATAGTATGTAAATCGTAGGATGTTCTTGGGGAAGGAAATTTGTCTAGTAGAAAGAGAAGGTTAGGGCCTATGTTGAATGCTTTTTGGATTTCTTTCCAAGAGCTAGTTGAAAGAGAAGCTTGGGGCTTATGTGGGTTGCTTCTTGGCTTCCTTTCCAAGAGTTAATTGAGGGAAGAACTTGGGACTTGTATGGGATACTTTCTAGTTCTCCCTCTTATTATATATTTTATAAAAATTTGTATAAAATGTAGAGAAATTATTGAGGTTGATGGTTGTTTTTATAATCTCCTCAAGTACAGTCCTGAGGTAGGTGCATACATCTATAACTATGAAGCTATAGGGCCTTTTGTTTCCTTGGGTTGGCTATGTATTTATGTGTGTGGAAGTCACCTATTGGGAATGGGGGTTGACTATGGTGGAGACACCTTATAATGTCAATAGGTTGGGAGGTGAGCACCTTCCCTTGTCATATTGCTCCTTTTGATGTACTAGGAATGCTAGATATAGATGCAAGTAAAAGAATTATCTTTGCTACAGAAATATTTTATTCTACAAGGAATTATAGAATAGAAAATTATAAATGTGGTGAAGTAAATTGTAATATGTGGAATCATGTTGTAGAAGTTTATTTACTACTAAAATTAAATTATAATTTGTGAAATTATTATTGTAGTAATTGATTTACTATTGAAAATAAATTATACAATTGTGAAATGTACTCCTACAGAAGTTGATTTATTGTTAATAGAAAATAAAATTATGACCTAAATAACATTATATATTTGAATAAGATATATGCACATCAATATGTATTTTTTCCCCTAAAAAGAAAATTTACAAAGATAAATTTAATGTTTGTTTTTATTACATCATGTTGAGAATATTACATCTCTATGTGAGAATATTTATGTGACAATATTTGTTTGCACTATAATTAGTTATAAAAGACATCGTATTATATCTCTATGTGAAAATATTTTTGTGGTAATATTTGTTTACATTATAATTAGTTAGAGAAGACATTATAAAAATAAATAAATAAATATAACAATCTAGAAACTTTGATTAGTGTAGAAGTAGTTGTATGTTTTTACATTAATTTTAGTTGTGTTGTTTTCCCTTTTGAATGTTAATGTGATCAATTCCAAGTGAAAGATCTTCTAAAAACATGAAGAATCTCTCTATTAAATAGAAGCACATAAATATATAATGTTTTAATAATAATAATAATAATAATAATAATAATAATAATAATAATAATAATAATAATAATAATAATAACAACAACAACAACTTGTTACCCAACTTTTTACACATAAACAAGAATATATATATATATATATATATATATATATATATATATATATATATATATATATATATATATATATATATATGTATGTATGTACATATATGTATATATATTATATACATATATGTACATATATATATATATATATATATATATATATAGATATATATATATATGTATATATATATAAAACAAACACTAACAATAACAATTATAATTGGTAATAGCCTGATTAATGTAATACCCATGTGAATATTACTCTATATAATATTTTAATTTACCCACGGATAAAATAAAAGAATTAACATTATTGTTTTTCTCATGCAACAGGTGGAGTGGCTTTGAGGAAAAAAGTAGAAAGCAAAGATGAAACTCTACAAGAAGTAAAGAAACCTCAATGAATCTTGTGTATGCATCCCTTCAATAGCTTGTTAGATATAAGTGAGAGAAGAAAATGGAGTAGGAAGCAAAGATGATAATATGACATAAAAAAGATACTAGAGACAATTTCTTTTTGTATCCATGAATTAGGGTTCTTTTAGGGTTTCTTAAATATATAATGATGTGAGATTAATCTTACGGCAGAAATAAAATGTGAGTTTACTATTTTTGGGTTCTACATGTAAATTATTGAGTGAGCTTGATCTAAAATAAAAGAGTTTTATTTATTTATTTATTTTGATTGATATCACGGTTGATGGCACTCATACTCGTAAAATCAAAGATAAAAAAGAATAGCCCTGATTTAAAGGAAAAATATAGTAAAGCATTATGACCATAAGATAAAAAACCAAAACACTACCATTTATTAATGTGTTAATTAAAATAACTACCAATAAACCATACAAAAAATAGTTTTTACAATGCTATAAAAAAAGTGCCACCCTACACACAAGAAAACATTTATATAAAATAACTAGGAGCTACCCACCCCAACTGATACAGGCTATTTCACTATCCAACATCATACGTCCATTTTCCCCCAGATCATAACACTCAACATCATCATCCTGCTCCAACTTTGATTTCCCCTGATAACCTCCGAACCTACCCATTAGATCTACCTCCACTACTTACTGGTATTTCCCCTCAAACTTGGGCCCTCCCATCTCACCACCTAGCCTAACCACCCAAGCCCCTTTCTTGGTCCTTTTTTTAGCCCATTTTAGAATACAAAAAATCCCATAGGCAAATCCACAGATGATGAATTTAATAGCTGCAATACTTTCAAGGAATCTAAAAAATGCCCTCCACTCCTCAAAACCTAGAATGAGTGATTTAAGAGCCATTGGGTCTTGAATTACCATTTTGTGCTATCCCACTTTCCCATCTTCACCATCCAGAACTAATTTTAGATCTTCCATTATTTTCACTAGGGGAACTAACCTTTCTTCCAACAACCTAAAAAGATGTGGAGGTACAAACTTTATCCCATCACGACCCGAGAAGGGAAGCTCTTTAAATGACCCATTATCCATTTTTAACAACTTAGTGTCCAAATTTACAATATGAGTCAGGGTAACAAAAAAATCTACCAATTATGCTACCTGAGACTTATCTGCCACAAGCATCAACAAATTCCCAATAAACAATGAGGCTAGGTTAGAATTAACCTTCACATTAAGACTCCTCTCCAACACCTCAACACCCAGAATAGAGAAAATGGCTTCTTTGATTTCAACTATCGACGTCCAGAACATGTTTTTTAGTTTGCTCATCAAAACCATCCCCTCAAAAACCATTTTCCTCCTCGCACGAACTCTAAAAAACACCAAAAAACCCAACTCAACCATAGCTTGCTCCATCACTGTAAAAACTAACCAAATGTGAAGAGTTGAAGAGAACTTCCCTCTCAACACCAAATATCAACACTAAAAACCACTACCACTCACCAAAATAATAAAATCCATCCAAATTTAATTCACCAAAATGATTAACCCTGTCACTCATGATTAAATTCCCTCATCATTTTTGATAACTTCAAATCCTTCACACGTGACACATCCTCTAAATTATCAAAATTCTATGGTGTTAATCCCAATGAAATCATCCCATTTATCCTGATAATTATCAATCCTACTATCCTCCCATTGATCTATCCCAATGTTGGAAATAAAGTCTGCCACCCTATTAGCTTCATGGTAACAATAGGCACATTTCCAAGCATTAGACTTTTTAAACAGCTCCTAGGCTCTATACAAAATATTTTCAATGTTCTAAGCCTTAGTAGATTATTTCAAAAATACCTGAATCACCACTTGTGAATCCCCTTCAATCTCTTAATTGTCCACCCCACAACTAATAGTGAGTTCTAGGGCTGCAACCAAACCCTATGCCTTTGCTTCATTATTTGTACCCTCCTTTAATTTCAAAGAGGCCACATTGAACAACAATATGCTATAATCTTTCATTATACATCCTACTCCCAAATCCTCTAAATTTTCTCTACAACCACCATTAATGTTGAGCTTAAACTAACTTGGCTTGAGAGGTATCTAAACCGCATCCACTTTACTCATTGTATTAGACTTTTTCACTAATAACCCATTAACGGGGAGTTTTAATTATTTATTAGCATGCTGGATTAATTATAATTTTGTTTTATTTTATTTACCTCAAAATAAAAGAAATTAATTATTTATTTATCACCTTAAAATATTTGGTGGGCAAATTATATTTTGTTATGGTAATTTTTATTTACTTTTTTAAAAAATTATTATTTATTTATTACACTGGAATATTTGGTGGGTGAATTATATTTTTATTGTGATAATTTTTATTTACTTCAAAATAAAAATAATTATTCATTTATAGTGATAGAATATTTTGTAGGTGAATTGTACTTTCTTGTTGAGGTAATTTTATTTACCTACTTATAAATTTAATTGTCTTAATTTTGAAAGTGCGAATTAATTAATTATTCTAATGAGAGTGGAATTAAATTAATCTAAACTTTCTTATATAGAATTAAATTAAGGGATAACAAAATTTGTAGACGGAGGTTGAGAAACTTCCCTCATGGCATTGTTAATCTCTTCTTCAACACTCAAAAGAACGTTTTATTTATTGTGGCTTTAAGGACCATTATTGGATTATTGAGTTGTGTCTTATTTGTATTGATTTTTTAATAATAAAAAAATATATATATTGGTAATTTTGGTGCATCACAAAAGGCCATAGAGAACATGTAAGTGGTGAGACACTTTAAGATGTATTGGTTGGTGATGGTGATGTGACATGCATTGATAGAACATTTTATATAATGGGATCAAAGATGTCTAAGAAGGTATATATGAAAAGGTAAGTGACATGTTTGGTAGTTCTACCTCACTCAAAACCCATGGCATGTTATAATTATGGCCATGTTTTCTTCAAAGTATTTGAGTATAGTTTTTCTAATGTTTTTATGCATGAAGTAATTGCTTCAGGGGTCAATATATTGATAATATGAATGAATGAAAGCTGCACAATAGATTCTCAATGTCTAATCCTCATGTTAACGACATTGTAATGCTGATTCGAACCACATACCGAACATAAAACCTTACCATAATCCAAACAACTCTCATGACATTATGACATTATCTTCTCTTTTCTTGTGCCACTGTGACCTCATATTTTCTCTCTACTACTATAGTTTTGGTGCCAACATAACCTCTAAATAGTTTTTCTAGATACTCATAACATAATTTTTAATTGAAAATTTAAAAAAATATCATAACATTTTCAATTTATTTATTTTTTAAATTGTTAAAAAAATCAATAATTTATATTTTAAATATTTAATTGCCAAATGTACTCCCTCCCTCGCACAACTACGCACTTTTTAAAATGGCATGTTTTTTTACTATGCATGAATTTTGTTTTCGGCCTGACATCCCACCACTGGGAATCAGGTGATTCCTGATGTTGCCTATGAAGTTTATTTCCTTTAACCATTGGGCCCCAAATGAATTCAATTACAATACTATCACCGCAGACCCCACATGACTCCTCCACTCCATTAAAGCTTCGCTATCTGCATCTGAAATTCATATCCCCATGTCAAAAAGCGTAACTCAATAATTCCACTAATTAGTACGACTGTTCCATCCTCTTATTTTCTTTCGCATTCTTAAATATAGTTATTGTAACCACTATGTATAATTTAACTAAAAACTGTTAGGTAGTTAAGTGCAGGAATGAGCTATGGGGTATTAAAAATCTTAGTATTATGTTCCGTTGATCTTCTGGAGAGATGGAATTCTGAGTTAAATTTGAAGAATATGGTGCCCACGCGTATTTGAACATGGGATAAGACGATGAGGAGGCGGCTCTCTCCTTATGTGACTTAAACCTCTACGACGAAAACATAGGAACAGAGAGAAGGCTAAGGGATTTGAACGCAGGACGTTCAGAACACGAAGATTTCGACTTTGAACTTGGCCGCTCTAATTCGATGCCATACAACGTTTGGCCGGCCGATAATCTGTTCCACTAAGGCTGCCTTCCTCCTTGTCTCCCTTATTAGATCTTGAAGTAGTGATTTCAACTACAGTAAATCCAATTCCCTTAGGGTTTGGAAATGTTTGATTAATATTCAGATTCACTAACATGTTTTACCTTATTTGTTGTCAATTGCTTAACATAATCAAGATACAAAATATTATAATAATTAAAATTATAAAGTATGGTAATCAAGCATATATGTGAATTTAGTAGAATGAAATTGATTTGACACACAATATCTCTAAATGTGGAAAGTATAATAAAGGATAATATGCTTGGTGATTCCATATATTATGGAGGACTGAGATAGGTGGTAGGATGGAAACATGATTGTGAGTCACTCAATTCAGATTGTATGTCTATACATAGATAATAACATCATCATCATATCATGATGTTTACCTCTATGTTATAAGTTCGACAATTATGCTCTTAGATATTTAGCTTCTTGTTTGATATAGGTAGGTGCGCATATTTTTGCTTAAGATTTGTGTGCAATCTTGAGGTTTAGTCATATACACAAAACTAGAAAAATCATATCTAATATTTAGAACCCTAGGTTCACTTGTGAGGGGATAAAACTTGGAAAAAATTGATGTGTGTAATGGATTCAAGGAAAAATTTAAGAGTCCTTGTAATTAATCCCCTTGGTTTTCATTGGTGAATTTATAGATATATGTTTCAAAGTCATGAGAATTAGTAACCTATTCTGTATAGGTGTGTTGGGGAATCCAAGGAGAGGAGAGGCATAATCGTCATTTTTTTCTTTTCCATACAATCAGACGGTTTCATAATGCAACTAGACATATTCAAGACTAGTTGGTTGTAGTGTGTAACTGATCGCTTGTGCATCATCAACTACATGATGCAACTTGTCAGATTATGTAAGTGATCATTTACACTATGCAATCATCCAACCTCTACAACTCACTGGTTGTATCATGTATCCAACTGGTTGTATCAACTTAACTGGGTAAACAAGCCATTCAGTCGCATCATGAAGCCATTTGATCCACAAATTAGTCAGTTGCACATGGGATCCAATCATCAAACTGCATGATGTAACTGGTTGGCTTGTGTGCCAACTAGCTATATTTTGGTGTATGTTTGGATCTAAAACTAGAGACTACCATGTGTCCATCAATGATTTTATATATATATATATATATATATATATATATATATATATATATATATATATATATATATATATATATATATATATATATATATATATATATATATATATATATATATATCATTTTTTTTCACTTTTTCAAAGTCATTTTTACCCTCATCGCATTAAAAATTATTTAGTGATGATATCCAAAACTATGAAATCGATAGGTACGGCATGGCATCCATATATATGACATCCATAAGCATATTATAGAAATTTATTTTCAAAAATTTGTTGTGTCCTAAAATTATCATAGAAATACAATAACTAGATGCTTACAATGATTGGGTAGACTACTATATTTCTAAGGCTTGGTATACATGCCTCAATATGAAATATGCATAGACTTACAAAAATCTCTCGTGTCTTGCTATGACAAAAGTGAGACAAGGTTTAATGTAATTGTTAACTCGAAGTTTCTTTCCTTTGGTACGTCTCCTTCAGATATACATTATTTGAAAGGGCTTCCACACCAAGATGCCAACCAAATCAATATGAAATTGATTGTAATGGATAATGACAAAAATTGCGTGGATTCTCACTATAACTTATAAATCAATCCATCTGGTCATTTTAGCATTATTATTCAGAGTTTTGTAATTTATCATGACTTTTTAATAATGTACTAATTTCATGTTTCTGAATTTTATTGTAGATAATTGGTCGAAAAAGGGGATCCAATTTCAAAGTGTATCAATCCCATTTCTACAAGCCATTGTTTAATTTTTTCAAGCCATATTAATATTATAGGAAAGACCATCAGACATTCCCTCTTTTGGTTTGTTATCTACATCATTAGTTCTCTTGCAGGATTAAAATATGAGTGGTGTATATTTATAGCTAATAGGATTATAATCTATTTGAATTATGCTCTTTGCAATGATATTTCTACAATTTCATGCACTAGTTTTAATCTGGATTTATACTAAGAAAAATTTTATGGCCTATAGAAATCCACAATTCTAACTATGCTCCATAAAAAATCAACACAAATTTTTTGTCCCTTCATGAGCATGAGGTTAATTTTGAATTCTAATTAATCAATTAATTATTTTAATTTATAAATTATTATAAATTTATAATGTAATATTCTAATTGCTTGTTATAGATAAGACTTCATGCATTGGGCACAAGGAGACAAGTTGCATCAAAATGACATCGTACACTTGAAGGATATACATATTTTGACATGAGTTTAGAATCATCATTTCAATCATATAAAATTTCCAAATGTGTGAGGACTTCTCTTGTGTCAAGTCAAGTAAAATCATTTCACCACTTCCATATTTTCCTAGTTCAAAATTTTATTGAGAAACTTGCTCTATCTTGCTCTATGCCAACACTCTTCTTTACAAGCACAACAACTAATGAAGACATAACATTCAAAAATTAATATAATTTTATGGAACTCGCCAATAAAAATTTGAGAGGGACTCCCCCTAAGAACTCTAAGAAATTACATCACTTAAGCATCTTCATATCTCCACACACCATTAAGAACCATCATGCAGGCTTACCAACCTTCTTTCTCAAGATACTTCCATGACCACCAACAGAGCATCATGCCACTCACCAAATAAGAAACATACACTAAACCATATTAATAAATCACCTTGAAACACACATACCTTGCTCTTTTAGAGAAGCTAAACAAAGAGCACATCTTCAAGACTATGCTTGTCTGGACTCCTTATAGCCCTACTTGAAACTTGCAGAACCCACAAATTTTTTAGACATATATTCAGGACCTAAAACTTCATATCTAGAGCACTCTCATATGCCCCCTTAAAGATACCACTTTGAAATAACTATCTCACCTTCTACAATATACTTCTTTCACAAACCTACTGCCCAATTAAGCCTCTAATTTAACAAAAAACTTGATTAATTTGAGAACCACAAATCTTCAAAACTTTATGGAGATTGATGTGAAAACCCATTTGGCCCATTCACCATAATAAGAATCCTTAGACCTCTAATAATAAGGTAGACCACTTTTCTAACAGAGCCCAAAACCCTAAAATCTTAAAACAAACAGAGTCAACACATCACCTTCTATTCAACATCCACCTCTAAAACTTATTGTACACATGTAGACAACCATTGCACACTTCTAGACCAAGATTTGAGCTACCAAACCATTGGGAAGTTTGACTTCATATAACCTATTTTAGGACCTGCAAGCTCTTAAGCATAGACTAGGAAACTCATAAAACCACCTAGACTATGCTATAATAAGGTCAATAGACCTTTTTATGCAAAAAGATCATCTTGACAAAACACAAATCTTCCTTTCTCATCTAGGAACCTTCAATCTGATGTAGTAGACTATTCCTGATCTGAAAACTCTACACTTAAAATTGAAGTGCAAATAGTTTTTATGGATACTTTAATTTCTCCCTTTAAATCACTTCAAATTCTTGAATATTTCAATTGAACTTGTAAAAATGATAGGATTTAGCGGGAAAACATGATTTTTCAAAAATGGATTGAAATTGTCTATGACCGGTACTTTCATTCACCATTTAATCATTTTTTTTAAAAACATTGTGTTATAATTGTTGAAAATGTAAATTACTTGCATGAGTTCATTTACTAATTAAAATCAAATCAGCAAATTGAAACAAAATCATGCATCAAATGACAATTACCAAAACATGAAATGTGATAATGGAGTTCAGCTCAATAATTGACACCTACATCTCTGGGTTCACCAAAGGAGTGGACCATTTCCATTAAGGGCACTTGAAACACTTGGAAATAATAAACAACTTTCCTACAAGCTGATATCTCAATGTAAAAAATTCACCTTCACCGTGACTGAAATCAAGCCCGAGCACCTTCGAATTTTGTGAGTCTTCATAAACACCTGCAAAGTTGCTCCCAAAAGTCCTAAAAATCTCCTCTAAGGTTTGAAATATACTCCTCCAATATGAAAATTGGATAAAACAGAGTATTAATACTGTGTATCATGGCCTGAGGATGGATAAAAATCCATTACATAAGCTTACCAAAGCTTTAACAAAGTCTCGACCTTTTAAAAATAAAAACACAGTCAAAAATTTGATACCTTTCAAATAGAATTTCGTGCCTTTATACTTAGTTTGAAACCCATGGCTTAATGGCTAAGCCTCCTACCTTTTTTCCATAAGGTGAGGGGTTCAAAACTTCAGCCTACTTGGGCGCTTAGCACTTATCTCCTTATCCCACATGTGTGGGTCGAAAAGATTTAAACAAGGCTTATCAAAGCCTTTTACCACCATTTCTACCATAGGTTTATCCCACATGCAAAGTATTAGGGATAGAATAAGGATTTAAATAGCCTTCAACCACCTACTTTTCATGTGGCTTTGGCCACACGGCTCCTTTTACTCAAGCTTGAGCTCGGGCTTATCTTCGAGTGCTTGCCACAATACCCACCATACAACCCCATGACTCGGCAAAGGGATCTATCTTCTCCCTCAAACTGATCTCACCTTGCTTGGGCTTTGTAGCTTGAGGATCCTTTGAACTAGCCATATGGATCTATCAATGAGCTTATCTCTGAGATTAATCACTAAACTCCACTCAACAAAAAAGGTGACATGGCAATGAGTCATCACTTGTGACATGGCCAGATAAGTCACTATAGTGATGTGGCATGTTGATGACATGGCATGTCATCGAACCATTTTTTAAAAAAACTTTTCAATCTACCAAGTGTCGACCTCTGATAGGTCCAAATGTCGAAATAACATCAAAACACTTGCCACATGTCACAAGTGCAATTTTTTGACCAACTTCAAATGGCCATAATAAGAGCTCCCAAACTCAGATTTACATTCTAAAAAATGCATCAAAAAGCTCTCAAAGAGATCTACACTGTGCCGCCACTGAAACTCTAAATTGGAACCATTATCAGAACCCAATTTCTAATCAATTCCAATTGAAAAAAATACCACAACAACACTTGCTTCTCCACTTGAAAGGAGTCTCTTAAGAAGCATAGATATAGACACCCTTTATACCTCAATTCTTTAAAATAAAAACAACTCCTCATATTCCTCCTTCTCCTTGCTCAAATGATAATTATAGTTCTTTTTTTTCTTCTTTGGCTTCAGAGAAGCAACTTTCTTAACTAATACAACATTCTCCTTTTCTTTTATGATTGGATTATCAATACACGGAGACAACAAAGGTTCATGGTATACCTTTTCATCCAAAGAATATTCCTTGTATCTTGGATCCTCATCACTAGGCACTTATTCAACAACATAAAGATGTTCACTTGGATCTATACATACCTTAGAACTAACTATTAACCAACACCTTGGTCTTCTCCTTGAGATTAGTTACTTCATTATCAACATGAGAAGACAATAAAACCTCTGGGGACTCTTCAACTTTAGAATCATTCTTCACCATAGCAAACAGATTATCTGGTCCTGCAGTCTCGTCATGACTCATACCTACCACCTTTGATTTCCATGTATTAAATTATCTTAATCTTTACAATATTGGAGCCTGATTGAACCTTTTCTATCTTGTAGGAATTTTCCTTGTAAAACTTAGTAATGTGACCTATCTATTCACAATTGAAACATACCATAATTTTTTCAGGAATCCCTTTCTACCTTTCTATATTTGGACAAACTCTTGCAATGTGTCCTAGTTAATAACAACTGTAGCACTCAATATCTCTTGAAGGAAACTCATCTTGTCTTACCTAAAATGGACAACATTTTGCAAAGCGTCCTATGTCATGACAGTTGAGACACTCAACCTTACATTGTTTGACTGATGACCTCAATCATACTTTCATGCAAGTTCATTATTAACAGGTCTTCTACATTCTCTAGCTCTATGCCCAAATTGATTACAAGTTTAGTAGTAACCATTAAAATTTGCATACTTAATGGCATTTATCCATCTAATCTAATTTATCTTTATTCTATCATCTCCTTCATTCTTTTTTTGATTATTTGCCTTCAAAGGATGATCCACTTTGTTTACATTAGTCTTCATCTTGTCTTGAGTTGTAGTCTCTGGTTCTTCTTTGTATCTAAGACCAATCTTATTACTTGCATGCTTTTGATCATTTAGAATGTTATCTAGATCACTTGAGCTCTTTTCAAATTTCACAAATGACATTAACTTACTGGATACCTTTTATAACTTAGATTTAAATGACTCGTTTTCAATTACATACCTTGCACATTCATATTCTTTAGCTTTTAGGCTTGTAGATAGAATTTCTAATTGACAACTAAGATGCTTGACCTTATCTTCAGGCTCATTGGCATCTTAATCCATTATTTCCTCAAACACATTGAATTTCTCCTCAAAGCCTATGAGTTTAGATTTCATATTCTTATTAATCTTATTCTCAATCTTTAGTTCTTCATGAGCATTTATCAATGCAGTCTCATAGTCCAACCCATCTTCATCATCATCTAAATTACTCCAAGTAGGACCCTTTTGATGTGAGCAAATTCCTTCTTTAGTCATGAATAGAGCTTCATATTCAACAGAACCATCATCTTCATGATCATATTTTGAGTCACGGTCTTCACTCTCATTTGATGAGCTATAATCTTCTTTGGTGTAGAGACTCTTCTTATCCTTGAAGTACTTCTTGTTATCAAACCTTCTGAATCCCTTTTTGCTTTTATCATACCTAAAAGATCTCTTACCATCATCATGACCTTGACCATTCTTTTCATCATCATCCTTCTTATACCTATGAGGGTACTTATTAGCAAAATGTCCTATCTCACCATAATTAAATCATGTTAGGGGTAGCTTACCTTTATACTTCCCTGAACCTGTTCTCTATTTACTTGAAATCAAAGCAATTAGTTCATCCTCATCTATATCAGGAATGTCATCCTCCTTGTAATTCTTACCTTGGAACTTCTTCTTTATCTTCATCTCAATCTTGAAAATTACTTCCTTCTTTGGTGGTATATCATCATTCTTCCTCATCTTATAGGTAGTAAGGGTGTCATGCAGTTGATCCATCTTCAACTGAGTAAGGTCATGACTATCTTCTATAACAAATACTTTTAGATCAAAATCAGGGGATAAATACATTAATACATTTTAAACAATAATAGTTTCTTCAAGATTCTTTCCAAGACCTCTGATGACGTTCATAATCTCATCAACTCTCTATAGAAAGGATGCCACAATATCTTCTTCGCTCATCTTGAGACTTTCAAATTTCCTTCCACGAGTTTGTAACTTGGCAAGCTTAACATTTGAATCTCTTTCAAAAATAGTATTTAATTTATCCCATATTTCCTTGGCAGATGTGTAATGAATTAGTTTGGTGAAATCAATCTCTATAAGACCACAATTGATGGCATTCATTGCCTTATAATTGTTCTCAAACAAATTCTTGTCTGCAACACTAGATGGAGGAATAACAAGAACAACATAACCATCTAATATATATTGCCATATATCAAACCCTAGGGAGATAATGTATGTCTTCATCCTATCACTCTAAAAATCATAATTGGATCTATTGAACATAAATTCTTGCTTAGTAGCGAAACCACCTTTCACATTCTGACTAGCCATTGTACCTTGGATCACCTTCAAGTTTTCAAGCTTTTACCAAAGTACCTCACTCTAATACCAATTTTTAGATGTTAAAATCTAGTGAGAAGGGGATGAATCAGTGGTATAAAATAATCCAATTCAATTTACAAACCTTTGCAATATACTTAAGCATTCAAGACAAGTATTCATGAAGCATACAAATCATTCATATTAGTGAACAATAAACATAATGCAAGATCACATAAACAACATAAGATCTATGTGAGAAACCCTCTTACGGAATAAAACTCACTCTCACCCCTAAAAACACATGGACTACTATCATATAAGATGATAAAAAATAAGAGAATGATCAAGTCATTTTGATCAGGAACCTTTGGTTAGGTCCTTCTAACCTATAACCTTGATCAAGTCTTTCTGATCAAAGGTTTTTAGTGAAACCCTGTTTCACAAGGAGCAATTGCCCCTAAGGAATATCAAGTCCTTTAGACCCTCCTTGAGATGAACAATTTAACTTTAGAGCCGATGTCTTCAACACCTGATGATGGACCTATTGATTATATGATAACTACACAAACTCTCTATCTCAAATAGTCCTCTCATATAGGCATGTCATAAACTCTTTCCTTTTTTAGTCAAACTGTCCTCATCTACACACTCAGACATTTTTGCATATCCACAAATTGTAAGATCACTATCCTGACATTAGAAACATAACCTATAGGTTATACACATACTCAACCAACTGTTCTACTCATTAACTCCACCAACAGGCACATTACCTATCCTTCAATCCACAAACCACACACATAAGCCTCTCAAAAATCTCTCCTCAGTCTCTCACTTACCAGCCTAGAAACTAACACATTTGGTTTCACTATATATAGACAAATCATGAATTAATAAGATCAAAATATTTCCTTGTTGGGCATGAAACATGCCTATACCCTTAAGGAATCTCATGGTCACACTTAAGCACAACATGCTTTCAAATAGGCATAAGTCACTTTTAGGTCCTATAAAGACACATTTAACTCTTTGACATTTATTCAAGCATAATAAGAACACATGACCACTTATAAATACATAGGTCCACTCATTATTTCCCCCAGGACATTCTTAAATAATCACATTTATCTTAGTTCACATCTACATATGCTTAAACAACTCAAACAAAGACCTTATACATAGGAACACCATTACCGAACATACAATCAAATTCTTAAGCATTTTTCATATTCAAGATAGATTAATCACACCTCCAAAATACTCATAGAGAATCTTCATGGAGTCTAAAACACTCCCCAAAATCCAATTCACCATGAAACATCAAAACAACATCATCAAAAGCTAAAACATCCTTCTCGAGTCACTTGTAGAATAAGCACTAACACACAGTCAACTTCTAGGCTCAATATCTTTAACTATACTCACTTTTAGATCTTCAAATTAGATTCATTATATGCACCATGGAGTTATTTTCATCTTTGATTTTTACAACACCAATAAATCTAACTTTTATCAAAAGATATGGATAAAATACAGAGCTTATAGTTTTTCCCTATGTTAAATTCAATTTTTTGAATAGAAATGGTCACAGTTAACCTTCGAACACAATACTCATATCTCATGGTCTCTTAATTCAGATTGAATATTAACCATCAATCTCTTCTAATATTTAACTCATAGGCACCAATGATTATATGTTAAACCTTAGTCATGTTGACCTCATCTCATGCATTCTTATTATGTTGACTCCACACACTCCGTCAATCTTTATGGATCAACTAGTTCTTTAATGATCAATGGTCACTATTCAATAAATCTATATGAACACCTACTCATCATTGGATCCTTATCATGTACCTTTTCTTAATCATTAAACATCATGCACCTATCCTCATCTCACTACTTCCTGAATTCTTGGAGCAACGTGCACTGTTGATCTTTCGTGAAGATTTAAATCTTGAAAAATTGATTAAGTATGGGGACCCTTTCAATATGCTTGAGTATCCATTTTTGAACCTTAATAACTTCTTTTGCGCTTCGATGCATGATCTCAAATTTGGACTAGATGATCTCCTCAAATATGAGAATCCAACCATGTGACATATTACTCCTAAAACCTTTGCATGTGTGAGATATAATGCCATTAAAATGCCTTCTCAAAATATTCTATCATAGAGCTAACTATGTCTAGATTTTGTCTAAGAGACCAAATTTGCTCCTTCATAAATTTTTTTGCACTTCAACGCATGATCTAGAATTTAGTAAAAAATAACTATGCATAAAACTTAACAAACCCATATGATCAATTGCATGATATAACACCATCAAAATTCTCACTCAGCTTTTCTTTCCACATAGCAAAATTGGCTAAGTATGAGAAAACATAGTCAAACTACCTGGGAGCCCAAATTTGCATATCCATATCTTTTGATGTGCTTTAGTGCATGATCTAAAAATTATCAAAAATAAACTAGGTCCAAAAATAAACAAACCCATATGACCACCTTATCTTGAAACATCCATATGTGCGAGATATTCCATCATCAAACTGCATACTTAGCTCTTTCTAGCACTAGACCCAAACTATCTAGATGAAAACTATTGACAACCAGATGAATTCCACTTACACATACAAGATATCAAAGTTTATATAACATCTTAGTTAACTTTTTCATAGGTTCTAATCACCATACACATCCCTAAACATCTCTAATCATGCCAAAACTAAAGATCAACCAAACATACTTTAAGCACACTATGAAAAACACATCACACACTTTGTCATTGTTATTTAGGCTATCAAATCACTTCATCCACTCACCAGGACACCTACATGACATCACCATGACATCATTAACAACTCTCCAATAGTTTCAATAGACTTATCCTATTTTGTGTCCAAATTACCATTGTTTAAACCAATCACATGTGTCTTGTGGGATCTTTGATTTAGTGTAGTCATGCTTTTCAAATCTGCCTAGCTTGTTAGTCAACTAAAGCCTAAGTTTTTTTAAGTTAAGTTTTAATTAACTTTTACAAGTTTGGATTCAAACATTGATTGAATTTTATTTAGGCCTCATCTTGCAGGAGCTGATACACATATCTTTCTCTTTTGGGTTGCATAATTTAGGTTAATTTTTTATCTAAAATTTGAAAACTATATTTTTTGTGCTTTTATTTGATAGAATCAATCTATCTCTAGGTGTCTTTTATTTAGTGAATTATACCAATTTAATCATGTTCATGTCTAGAATTAAGTGTCTTGTTTATGCCAAAGTGTTCCAAGTTTATTAGATTAAAATAATATTTTTATTTCAAGACTAGATTTTGATACCACATTTAGCCAAGAGTCCTAGCACATGCCTTGTTTGAGCCTATCTTTTGATGCTAAATTTGTCCAAAATACCTATCAACTTTTACCTTTCATAGTTTAGACCTATTTAGAACTTGTTTGGACATAGAGTTTGGCATCTTGTTTTTAGTTCATTTTACTTGACCTTATTTGTGTGAGACATTTAATGTTAGACATTTGACATTAAACTATTTTTCCAAATATTTGCATAGATATTTTGGAGATACAACTCCATTCCTTTGACCAAGTTAGACCTAGTTTAAACCTTTTATCTTTTCAAACATAGCTTTTCAGATTTTGTAGAACTCTAACCTCTCTTGTTACAAAATATTTACCATTAATTTAAATATATCTCACTATACACATAGTGAAGTCATGTATAATCCTAGATATGGAAATGTTTTCACACAAGAGGACTTTTTTTAACACCATTGTGAAGAATATGTTGTTTGGGAGATAGATTCTTATCCACATTCTAACACTCAAAAAGGGGAACATAGTCAAGATTCTTTGGCCCATTATTTGGTTAGCCCTCCTACATACATAGAGTAAGAACAAGAATAGATGGACCAATATATGGCTAGAATACCTTTTATTATGGAAAAAATACAACAAAAAAGTTATTACATTACAATGTAATTAGCTTATGATCCTAATAGAGCCACAGAGGTAGGGCATGAAAACTTGCCAAGTCTAGTGAGAGGGCTTTACAACATGTCTTACAATCAGAATAATGAACATGACTCTTCTAACAACCCTAATGTTATTGTACTGATGTCATATCAAGATCCACGTATGCTTGTCACACAAATGGGCCTCATAAAGGACCACTTGATTCAAATACAAACAACGTACTAGACATATCAAAGCCATAGTACATAAATTTAATAATATGACCATGTCAAACACATCTCTAATTAAGTTAACTCCTTCAACAGGAGTCTTATTTGAGTTGATAGGCCATGAAAATTGAGGTTTAGACCCAATTATGTAAATTACTTTAGAGATAAAACATGTTCAATAACCCAACTATCGAGGAAGTGTATTATGCTTCTATACAGAATAATGAGTCGAACATAGTGGACAATATGCAAGTAATGTCCAATTTAAACCAAAGTGGTGTTAACACACAAAAAAATAATCAACAATAAAATATGCCTTTAAATAACATCATGAGTGGTATGTAAACTTAGGGAGTAGGAGTTTCTACTTCCTAGCATCAACCAACTACCTCTAATTCTCAACCAATTATTTTTTCAAGCACCCAACATCAAGGATTAAGTAGTCAACCAATGCCTAGTGTTGTACCACAATAAAATGTGATGAATCTTACTCCACCAAAAAAGGCGATGAGTAATATTCCACAACAACAATTATCATCAAACATACCCACACAGTAAAGGCAAAAAATATTTATACCTCAACAGGGGGAAATTAATGTTCTACCTCTCTAGTTAACAGTGAACATACCTCTTCAATCATAGACTAACATGCCAATTCAAAACCAAATGATGTCTAGCAAAAAATGTACAAGTATTGGTCAATGACAGATGTTAAATCTCGAACATGCATATACTTCCTAATAGGGATTCATATAACTAAGAGGTTCCAATGTTCCTCAAGTACCAATTAGGCAACAATTGCCTTTCATACAAAATGTACCCTAAGTTCAATGATAGGGGCTTGGTTTAAAAGTTCCCCTCAATTATCAAGGTATAACTAGTTGGTAGCATGTCACTATTTAACCTCAATAGGCACAGTATGACCATATACCTCCATCCCAACTACAATATTCCCAAAACTAGGCCTATATACCTAATCCAAACTAGAATATTGCATTGCCATACATGAAATTCTAACAATCACACCTAAATCCATGCATGTGTATTCCTGGTCCATTCCCTAAATAATCCAACATTCCATAGTAAATACCTCCATCATACCATGGTCAAAGTAATTGAATCTTGACCTCACAACCTCCACCTCAAGGCCATGATCCCATTGGTTTCCTTGCACAAGAACTGCATCAAATAAAGGATGCAATTGCCCTCATTCAAACTGGGAAGCAAACCAAAAAAATTTAAGTTGGGCAATGTGTGTTCTTACCCCTTCAACATGGAGTACTTGTAGATGCCATTTCCTCTAGGTTATAAGCACAAATGTTTGACAAATACAATGGAAAAGGTAATCCCAAGGCCTATTTGATGGAATTCTTTGTTGCATGCCAACTAGTGGCCTATAACAACATATACCTATTATTTGTGTTTCTAAGAAGCCTATCAGTGTAAGCATTAGAATAGTTCTTGAAATTACCAAAGAATTTAGTATCTGATTTTGATGATATTTTAGACAAGTTCATGTAGCTCTTCTCTTACAATCTCAAGCATGAAATTTCATTAGTATATTTGATGCAAGCAAAACAAAAGGCTAGTGAAAGCTTTACAAGTTATCTAAAATGATGGAGAACCCTTGCAAGATGATTTACCCATAGTCTACCAGATAAGCAACTAGCCACCATGTTTACTAAAAATCTACACAACAAGATATCTTACAATTTGGAGTTGTAGTATGCACATACTTTTAAGGAGATCATTGACAAAGGTTTGTTGATTTAAAGAGATATTATTAAAAAAAGGATATTTAAACTAACATCATTAAATCAAAGCTAGAACCAAAACTAGAATAATGGCCAAAATTAGAACCAAGTCCAAGTATAAAAATCGCAACCAGCCTAAGACAATAATTATGACAAACCCAAGTAATTCAATCACAACAAGAATGTTGTAGGAAACAGAGTAACAAAGTCATGACATGCCCAAATGGTGAAAACACAATTTACATAGCCTACGCTGCATATACATATAAATCCTAACCAATAACCTCTTCAACAAATGAAATAAGCGTAGAAAACACAATAACCTAAACTAACATAATAAATGCAACAAATGCAAAAACATATCCTCTTGCAAAACCCTCCTCCAAGGAGAAATGTGCCTACTCATCATGTCTTTAGTAACCTTGGAGGGGGCCTTAAATCTATATTTTACAAACTTGCCTCAACTAATTTTATTGATTGGCCTATTCCAAAGTATTATCCTGAGGGTGCTACCTATCTAGAATGGTATAGGCTAAATGAATTCTATGAGTATCATCAGGTCAATGGCCATATTTTGCATCATTATGTGTAAATTAAACATGTGATATAAAAATATCTTGGAAAATAAAGAGATCGCATTGGATCATGGGGATTCCACATCCAATCAAAACCTCAACGTTTATTAGAATCCCTTTCCCCAACATAACAAGTAACAATAGCAACAAAAATGGCCAGTGAAATAATAACAACACTAGTATCAATAACCAAGGTAGAACCAACAAAATCAACAAAACCAACAACATCAGAACAATGGATGTAACTAAGGCCAAAATGAGGCCAACAACCAACAAGCCTACCATGTAGTTGCACATGATTACAACATAGTTGTAGGCCATATTTTAGGAGGTCACATTAACACCATTTCCATTAATACAAGACCAAGTACCAATCAGACAAGATCATTGCTAATCATACCCAATCAACCAACCCATGCCAACAATCCTTCCTTGACTCGAGACCACATACAAGAAAACCATCAAGCAAAGATTCCTACCTTTGGACCTTATATTAATAACTCCTTGTTAGCTCATGATCATGCATAAGTACACCAAAAAATGAGACTTATCCTATATGGTCCCCCTCCACCATCATTTATTAGCAACAATGGTCCTTTAACCTAACCCTAACTATATAATAACAACTCGTTGGTCAAGGATTACCATATCAGGCCCACAACCATCTGCCATTTCACCCATCATATAACCACCCATTCTAACTAAGAATAAGCCATCTATCATTGTGCAAGAAAGGACATTTGATCTTATGAAAAAATTAAAAAAGATGACAACACAAATATCTATTTTAGATTTGTTTCATACATCTACTATCCATAAAAACATCTTGACAGAGTTTCTTGGCCAATCCAAAGTTGTTAAGGATATATCTTTAGACAAATTTCAAGCTTTGGTTGGACACCTAGCTCCAGGCCAACAATTAACCTTCAACCAATGTGAAATGTCATCCCTTGGCCCACTTCATAACAATCTGTTGTACATCCAAGTTTACATAATGTGGCACAAAGTGAAGCGCATCCTCATAAATAATGGATCACACCTGAATATTGTGTCTTTAAAGCTCATTAAGATTCTTGAATACATGATAGTAAATCTCCAAATAGAAACAATCACCATCAAAGCCTATGACAATGAATAATGAGAATCACAAGGCACCATCAACTTGCCAATTATCATAGGGCCATTGACCCATTATACACTATGTCATGTGTTAGATCTTTATTTTTCATATAATATACTTTTGGGTAGACCTTAGATACACGAGATTCATGCAATCCCATTGACATTGAACTAGTGTATCAAGTTCTCCCATTTAGGTATGGAGGTTACTATTCCAAGAGATTTGAATCCATACAAGCATTGTAAGCATTTAGAGGCCATGTAAAAAATCTATAACTACCATTTTGACATGAATCTATTTGTAAAGAAGGACAAGGGGAAAACAATACTTGTTGAATCACTAGAGGCTAATTGTATTGATCCTAATACCCTTGATTCACTTTCTCACATGTTGCCTCCTAAAATGTCTAATCATTATACCATCTTAACTAATGGTTGAAGATAATACTTGACCCACAACACATTTCACATTGCAAATCTTTCATATAACCCCAATTCATTTTGAAGACCAATAGCTAAACCACTCATGCACTGGCAAAGAAAAGGCAAAGGCCATCTGTATAATTTAGTAACTGTCATTTTCATATCGACCTCTGGCCAAGAATATGACCCTCTTGAAGGTGATGAATCATGGTTGTATAATGACAAATTGGTTGATTGTTACAAAAATTCCAAATACCCTATTCTTAATCAGATCATAGAAAACCAAGACTATGAAAGAGGAGACCTAGGGCTAAATCAATATGGAAAACTTGAGCCAATTTCTATTACTATGTACAAAATAACCTATGGACTTGGATTTAAACCACTTGGGAGTGACCCCACATATCTTATTCAATGAAACAGAGTTTAATCATAACCAATTCAATGACCTAGACCATACCAGTTTGTTTGACAATAATTCCATTTGTACCCTTCAACCTATCATACACAATAATCCACTACCATTATATTATCCCTAACTGATAGACTAGTACCAATAAGAATCTAATGTGCTAATTGATGAGTTTCAAAATGATGAGGCCTTATGTGATTTTCTAGGCCTTAGAGACAATGTTTAGTTGGGAGACCACAAAAAAGGGTTCTCAATAAAAATGGATCCTAAAGCCTATTTTAGAGAGCGTGTGAAAGCCTTTAGCCAAAACCAATTAAATAAAACATTGAGGTCTCAAATTGAAAACCTTTTTTTGGCACATTGGGACCAAGGAAAGAGTAAAGATAAATGCTAGTCTAGTGGTGAAAACCTATTTTAGGCACCATTAGACGTGGGTGTTCAACCTTATTCAAACATAGATCAAGAGATCACCAATGAAAAACTTGCCTATGGGTTCGAGTTTAGTCTTAAAAAATAATAAGCTTTTGATCAAATCGTCTAAGATACATCAACAAAAATCTTGCCAATGGGTTTGAGTTCAGTATTGAAGAACAAAAACCTTTTGATTGCATAATCCAAGAGTTTTCAACTATCTTTTTCATATGGCCATTCCTAACCTTAGGGGATTCTAATTCATTGTGCCTAGGAGAACTTGAAGCGCTAGTCCTAATAGAGGACTCTACTATTACAAACTAGTTTAAATCTTTGCCCACTATTCTTAAAGATGGTTCGACCATTCTAGTGGAATACACAATAGAGGTAAACATTGGGACTCTAGATGACCTAAAATGGATCAAATTAGGCATGTCCCTCATTGATGAGGAATGTGAAGTCCTTACAACCCTATTGAGGGATTTTGTTGATATATTTGAGTGGGCCTACTTTAGCATGCCTAGTTTAGATCCCACCTTGATTGTTCACCACCTTGTGGTACATTCTGATGCCAAACATATTGATTACAAATTGCATAAGATGCATCCTTGCATTGATTTATTAGTAAAGAAAGAGTTGTAAAAACTCTTAGAAGTGAGATGTTTTAGGCCAATCGACTATTCTAAATGGATTTTTAATGTTGTGCCAGTCAACAAGAAGCTAGAAGGAATCATAATTTACACTAATTTTAGGGACATAAAAAAATCCTACCCCAATGATGGATTTTCATTGCCAAACATTGACATGATTGTCAACTCCACAATGGGTTATGAGATGCTTTCATTGATGGACAAATTCTCAGGATACAATCAGATCTGAATCACACTGAAAGACTAACATAAAATAATGTTCACCACTCTGTGGGGAAAATTCTATTATTAGGTTATGCCATTTGGTCTCAAAAATGTAGGGGCCACCTACCAAAGATCCATGACCATCATATTTCACAATATTATGCATGACATTGTTATAGACTATATCAATGACACGCTAGGTAAATCAAAGATCGGGACCGAACATTCAATAACATTGAGAAGAATATTTGAGTGATTGCATGAATATAAAGTTAGGATCAACCCTAAGAAATGTGTTTTTGGTGTTACTTCAGCCAAATTTCTTGGCTTCATTATGTTTTATAGAGGCATTGAATTCAACCTAGCCAAAGTATGAGCCATAATAGAAAAGCCACCACTGACTAATCTAAAGCAACTCTACAATTTTTAGGTCAAGATACAATCCATTAGATGGTTCATATCTCAGTTGGACATCAAGTATCATCTATTTACACATCTATTAAAAAAGTGTGTAAAATTTCTTTGGGATAATGATTGTCAGAAAGATTTTCAATAGCTATAGGACTATCTTGAAAATACACCAGTTTTATTGCCTCTAATGCCAGGAAAACCATTGCTTCTATATCTATCAGCCACAAATAAAGCCCTGGGGGAACCACTAGCTCAACATGATGATAATAGAAAAGAGCATGTCATGTACTATCTAAGTTGTACATTGGTTGCATATGAACATAATTATATGGCCATTAAAAAAAATTATTTAGCTATGGTCTTCATAGCTCAAAAACTACACCATTACATGTTGAATAATAAGACAATGGTCATTTGTAAAGTAGATCCGCTCAAGTATCTAATATCTAAAAAAAATTTACAAGGCCACATGGCCAAGTGAATTATGATTTTTAGTGAGTTTAAGATAGAGTATGTCAACCAAAAATCCATCAAGGGACAAATTTTCGTAAATCAGCTTGTTGAAGTACCTCTTATAGATATACAACCATTAACATTCCAAATTTACTAATGAATCCATTATGACCATCATAAAAACACCTCTTCAGGAGCATCATTGGAAGATATATTTTAATGGATCATTCATAACACATAGATCAGGGGAAGGCCTTTTATTTATTACACCATCGGGGGATCTCATCCCTAAGTCATTCAAGATTAGCTTTCCTTGTACCAATAACATGGCTAAATATGAATCACTTGTTGCAAAGCTTTGATAGGAAGTGTAATGGAACATAAAACATCTAAAGGTTTATTGTGATTCTTAGTTAATCATGAATCAAGTTATAGATCACTTCTAGACCAAAGATGACAAATTGGTCCCCTACAAAGCCATGGTTGAGACTCTCAAATAGTAGATTGATGATGTATAGTTTGAACATATACCAAGATCCAATAATAAAATAATAGATGCCATAACTAACATTGGATCAGCTAATTCAACACACAGACATGGCCAAAGAATACCAGTTTCTCATTGAAGATCTATTAGCACCAGTTCATGAACCTTCAACTATCATAATGATTTGTGATATTGTTGGTCCTATATCTACTTGGTATTGACACCTATAAACCTAAATCCATGACCAAATTATGCCACCAAACCAATCCCACAAATAATCCAAAGCCTTTATACACAATGTCACACATTAAACCTTACTCGAACAAACCCTATAATGTTGTCAGTTTTGATAGAACTCTACTTCATTGTTTAAATTTGACAAAACCTATACATTAGTGTTATGAGAAGTTTAGGAAGGGGTATGTGGATCCCACACTAGTGGGGAAGTCCTATCCAAAAAGCTCTTGTGTATTAGGTACTATTGACCAATGATGGATGCAGATGCAATTGCATATGTAAAAAAAATGTGACAAATGTCAATAGCATGCCAATCTGATTCATGCCCCAACCAAGATTTGAAACCAATGATGACACCATGGCCATTCATTACATAGGGCCTCGATCTCATTGGGAAGATAAAACCCACCTCATTGGATGGCCATAAACATATCCTTACCACCACAACATATTTGACTAAGTGGGTTAAAGCTATACCCCTCATTTATGTGACTAGAAAGTAAATTTATAAATTCATTTTAAACCATCTCATTTGTCATTATGGTATCCATTCTAAAATTATATCTGATAATGATGGATCATTAAAGAATAAAGATGTTGAATCACTATGTGCTGAGTACAAAATTAAACAACACTTTTCCATGACATATTATCCATAAGGTAACGACCAAGTCAAAACATCTATCAAAACCATTTTCAACATCCTTATAAATATTGTCAATGGTGCTGGCCACAATTATCACCTTCAGATATTATGCATCCTTTTGGGCATACCATACCAATCACCATACTCCTATAGATGCCACTCCATACCCACTTGTTTATGGTATAGAAACCATTCATCCCATTGAAGTCGAGTTACCTCCATTATGCATCTCTTTGAAGCATGTCCTAGATGATGAAGACTATCAAGTAGCTCACCTACAAGAGTTGAAGTTACTTGATGAGATATACATAGATGCAAGTAAATAACCTTCAAGCATATCAAAACCAATTTTGTGGCCATTACAATCAACATGTGAAACATAGAGACTTTGAACTTGGTGATCTTGTTCTTAAATAAAACCAAAAGAATACCATGACTGATAATAAGCATAAATGCAAGCTCAAACCCAAATGGGTAGGTCCTTTCATCATTGTTTCAAACTATGGTACTGGAGCATACAAGCTCACCACACCAAACGAGGATGAACTTGATGAGTCGATGAACATCATACACCTCAAGAGTTATTTCTCTTGAGTGACTTGGTGTATTTTCTATAAGGACCATTTCAAGTTGTGCCATATTACCAATATTATTCTTTGTACCATACCATTATAACACTCTGTCACTTTATCATTCCATCATTCCATTTTACCATACATTTTCTTTCAACCAAGTTATTTTGAACCTACCTACCTAGCCCGTTTGACCTTAGTTAATCCATTGTTTCATCTTTTAGCATGAAGATTTAGACTAGTTTCAACAATTATTTCAAGTATTCTGGACAGAGGTCATATGATAAAAGTTTTGGCAGTTGCATCCTTCATTTCTTATTTTGTTCTATACCATGCTTGATTTATGTGGGCCTAATTATAACTGCCTTTGGGCAAATCAATGTACCAACATCTTGATACTAATTATAACTACCTGTGGGAAAATTAGTATCATTGACTTATGGCATTGTTTCTTAGTTCTAACTACTTATGGGCAAACTAGGGACAACACTTGTTTATTGTACCTTGACATACCAATTTGTCATTTCTATGTTGTATTGTACCTTTATACCAACTATCCTATTTTGTTTTAATTGGTTACTACACAAGTCCGATTCCTCTACTGTAAGGTTGAACTATTGTGACTTGAGATCCCATCATGGGTCTATGTAGGCAATGATCAATTCATGTTGAGGTCATCTCAATCATCCCTAAGCCATGCTTTCACTATTTTACGAGTAATTCCAGTTTGAATACTCTCACCATTTTATGATCTTGAACCATTTAGTGTCTCATCATTCTTGATCAAGTTGAGATACTCCAAAAATTCTAAAAACATTTGTAAAATCGATTTAGAAAACCAAAAAATTAACCACTTCATTGCCTTAGGGATTCTGGTAACCCTCACTAAGTCACAAGAAACCACTTGTCATTTGGTTTCCAAATCCTTTTTGGATTTTTTATCCCATTCTTTCACCATTTTATGATTTCATTCTTATATTCTTCTATCACATTCATCATGTTTTCTTTATCATCATTTTATTCTATCCCATTTTTTGGGAGAACTACATTCAACCCAAAGTTTTTGTTGGATATTACATTCATAGAACTATGTAGGCAACATCCACTTGCCTAACTCATTTGGAGACAGCTCGGCCACTCCCCTTCCTTTTCTTCTATTCTCCCATTTGGTTTGTTTATTAAGTTGTTGCTTATTTTCTAGGGGAAATGTGCATCATCTTGTTTGTGTCATGTTGTTTTATACTAACATTGTGACTAACTATTGTTTTTTTATTTGTTTGCTTCTCTTTCTTTTGTTTTTTTTCTTTCTTTGGTGTCTTATTTTTCCCTTTATTTGTGTTCTTATTTATTTGCTTTCTTGTTGTTCCTTGATTCAATCTATGTATGTTCATTGGGTGTTTCCTTGTGCATTATTTTTAAATCCATCCATATTTAGGTGTCAATTTTGTCATCATGGTTTTTATAATTAGTGCATTGTTTATAATTGAGTATTGGATCAGGACTCAGTACTTATGTATATTTTAACCAAGTCCTCATGGTGTTATATTATGATGCCTACCATCACATGCAATAGCAAAAATTAGCTTTGAGAAGTCCACATGACAAATGCAATAATGATATCTCCTTGGCATCAACGCTAGTAACATGGCCGATCTAATCCAAATCATATCCCAAATAAAGCAATTAAACAATGAAATAATTTTTTTCCTTGCCAGTTTGGATGAGCATCTCCCTACTAGCAAGTTGCCTAATTCATATTTATCCCCTATATCATGTTTGTCATCATCATTTCATATCATGTTTTCCATAATTAGGATACAAAGCTTATAACAACTTACGGGCAAATCATTGTATACCATCTCACTTGTGTACAATAATCGAGGTATAATGATTATAACTGCCTTTATGGAAATCATTATATACCATCCCACTTGTATTACCAATGATTCTAACCACATTTGGGCAAATCATTGGGTTTCCACCAATTTAAAGGTTAATGATTATAACCATCTTTGGGCAAATTATTCACTTTATTCTTCTCACCTGAAAGATGTTTTTATCCTACCAATGATTATAACCATTTGCAAGCAAATCATTATTTTTCTTTTAACTGATTATAACTGCCTTTGGGAAAATAAATCTCTTGTTACCCTATAACTTTTTTGATGATTATAACCACCTTTGGGAAAATCATAACTTTTTTTATCCCACTTTGGTCGATGATTGTAACTACTTATAGACAAATCATCCTGTTTATCTACCCTAACTGGGGAAAATCCATATGCCACTGATTATAACCACCTTAGGGAAAATTAGTCCCTTCCATCCCATTATTTTCATCTGTTTGGTCCAATCATTTCCTTATTTTGAGGGACCATTTTTTGACCCCCTTTGTAAACCGCTCCCTTGAGGGAGCACCCTACATTTCATCCATTGTCGATGAAGTCATAAGCATACATGACCTTTTCATTCTTTGAGAAGATGTTACTGTTATTATATCTTGCAATGCCTTCCCAAATAGGGGTAAATTGTAGACATTTGAAATTGGCCACCAATAGCTTCATACTAAACTTTAGACCAATTCTTACCAACCTTTTCAAATCTAACCTAAGAATCATTAAATGTCTCAAATTTAGCTTCATAAGCATGCAATTTGGCTTATGAACCCATTAAATGGGGAAAATACAATCATCAATTAATTGCAAAATGCTAATATCCCTAAATAGAATTAATTAACATGCAGAACCTAATCAAATGCCTAATTGAATCATCCTTGAGTAATTAAATGAATTATCAAAAAATATCTTAAGAATTCATAATCACCTTTTTGTGAGTTGTTAATTATCCTAAAATATCTCAAATATATCTATTCATTTCTAATCATGACTATTTGACACATTTTAACTCTATTGGGCTTAATTAACTCACTAAAGTTAGGCTTGAATCCATTTCAAGCTCTAACTACACTCTAACTCACCTTGGGTTGGGGTTAGTTTCTAAAACTATAAATACAAGCCTAGATCTCTTCATTTAGAGAGCTTGGACATAGTAATATTATAATGTTGGATTTAGAGCAAGATTGCATGACAATAATGTTATAATGACAAAATCACAAGCCAATTCATGAAGTTACATCAAGCAATAATGATGCCAAGGAGAGAAAAAGCCACACAAAACCATTTTCCAAAGACTTCTTGAGAATAAGCTGAGCAAGCCAAACAAACACATCATTTGGAAAATTCAAGGAAGGTAAGGAATGTGTAAGTTATTTGCATTTTAGTTGAGCTTTGTCATTTGTTGTTTGTTCACTAAGCTCCTCCATTTGATCTAGGCAAGAAATTATTATGCATGTTAGTGTGTTTTTATTCAATTTTTCTTGTTCTAACACATGATCTAACCACCCTTCTTGGATTCCTTGATCACAAAACTCAAGTAGTTGAAAAAATCTTTGAAGAACATGCTCTACATAAGTGATATTTATGTATACCACATCTATGATATATTTAGTCTCAATATTTACATCATATCTATTGGTATCTATATTAGTGATGCCTCTTATTTAAATAAGAGAACTCTATATTGTCAGAGCTATTTCATAAGGAAACATGTCCACTAGATAACATGAAACATATAATCTTAAGTATGTCTCTAGATTTTTATCCAATATGTTTCAATTTTTTGAGTTAATGAAAGATAATTCACTAAATACTCCTTCATCTTCCACTGAGCCCAAAATTATTGTTTGACAAAGTTCATATACTTGGAAATATTCATTAATATTTCTCTGTCGGATGTCACTAGGATAAAGATTTTTCCATAGTTGTTTAATAACACCATTTTCTCTTGGCTCACTTAGATACCGATATTGATCAATCATTGTAAATTTGAAAACTACCTTTGATTTCAACTCCATTGACCTCTACAAATTTATTGAAATGCTTAATAGGAGAACCCATATATTTGTGAAATAAATTGCTTGGCAGCTTCTCACCATTATGACTATTTCAAAAATGGGATTCACAACTCCCATGGCTTCCAACAACTCATCCCTTTTAAAATAATATCTAATATCAGTAGATAAGCTTTGAAAAATTATACTTAATTTCAGCTGCATTTTAGAGATAATAGTATTGTATACAAGACATGTTACAACTCTCATAAAATCAACTATTCTGTAGAAATTGTGCATTGGTATCTCCTTGCCATTAATGTCAATATAAATATGATCATTGATATTAATTTTTAAATAGATTTAAAGATATTTAATATCTATTAAAATTTTCCAAATCCAAAATATAGTCCCTGAATTTTTTCATTCAACATGAATAATATATCTAGAGTTTGACATACTTATTTTCTCAACCATATGAATTCAACAATATATATGAATCTCTCATGAGCATATTTCATTAAAAATTTTATTTCCTTAAACATTAGGAGAATATTGCATAATGTTAGTAATGTAACAAAATATGTTAAATGGTACAATAAATCTTTTGCCTTGTCAACATTCCTATATTATTTATACATAAAACCTGTTAATGATGGATATTGTTCAAAAATTATGCATGTAGGCTCATACATGTAAATCCATATTTTATCAACATATTTTAGTATTTTTTTTACCATTAGTTACTTCAATTAAAAATATATGAAACTCTAAATTTTTTTTTGGACTACTTGACATATAAGCATGCAAGTCACAAATAAGCTCTTCTACTTTTACGACATTATCAAATGTGATAACATTTTTTTATTAAAGATTCATCCTATAATCTATGAAATGAATTGGAAACATATATAAATAAATTATCATTTGAAGTCGAACACAAAAATCCATTTCTATGCTCCTGTATTAATGATGCACCATCATCCTCAAAACACACCAACTTAGTAGCTATCGCATAATCATCCATTCCATATTTATCTCTCAAATTAGAAACAACCAATTTGTAAAGGTTTTCAACATTATAATTTTCTACCATTTTATGAACTAATAGATGATGTTTTCTAGAATAGTTCTCAAAAGTATAAACATGCATACAATCCCATGATGTGTTATCAACTATTGTGACATAATCAATGGATAGTGAGATAACTAGTGTTTTTAATTTTTTATTTCAAATCCTCTCTCTCAACCATTGTTAGACATTTCACCATTTTCTAAGCACTGATATTCAACCAATGTAGTTACGGTATGTTAAGAAACTCGTTATGTTGAAATAAAATCTTATAATCTAAAAAATTAGAAAGATTTATGCCCTTTTATAAAATGTGGTATAAAATAGAGAACTATATATATCTGGCCTTTAGATGGACTACATAACTTGTCCAAATTGAGCTTTGATTGTTCCCCATTTCTCAAAAAGATGTTTTTAACATTTCTGATCATTTTCATACATGCATGCATATTTTATATACATGCATTCTTCTATATTTTTATATCCATGTGTTATTGTTGTCTATCCATCTTTGTGATTTATTGACACATGTATTTTGCCATAATGTTTCTTAATTGTGTCCAACTTAAGTTGTATTCTATGTTCCTTTCCTAGTTTCTAACTACATATTGTACATCTACATTCTATTGGAGTATTGTTACAATTTTATGGATCTACAAGTTTAATGAAGGTATATTTTGCTACCCATTCAACCTTAAAAGACTTTCCAATTGTCAATCTAATTTTTTTCTTTTATAGAGATTTACGAGTATATATTTTCAACTAAATTTGGTGTTTGATTACAACTAGAAATCTCTTATGGTATTTGAATTTTAGCATCACGAATCTCCTCAATTAAAGGCACGACATGATTATCATCTAGAGGAGTGTCTTTGAGTTGTGGCATTTCATCATCAATAAAATCTTTAGGTGGTGACATATAATTATGATTAATTCTTTCTTGTGAAATACCATTATCAATGGGGATTTAAGCATGTAAAAGGGTTTTGATATTATTATTGAAATTTAAAATTGAATATTCTAAAAACAAATAAAAATATTTTTTTAATCAATAAGTGCATGTTAGTTACATGGGCACTTTTACTATCTTTTTAAAATAAGATAATAAGTTATTTTTAACTAATAATTGGCCTATCCTTTTACCATTATCACTAGATGCCATTTTATAAAGCATAATGGCTATGAGCGATGTAGTCAAATGGTTGTCTGAAGAATATAGACAAATGGGTTTATGAGAAATGTAATGGGATGGTTGTGTCAGCAATGTAATTAGACAACTGTGTGAGCTATGCAGCCAGATGGTTGTGTGCATTGGATTACATGCACTGAATGGTTATGTTTGAGTGATTCAGATGGATGGTTGTGTTTGGGATGTAACCAAATGTTACATGCATCAGATTGTTGGTAGTGTGATGTCACCAGATGATTGTGTTCATATTTTGTGAGAGATATTAGATCGACAATAAAAATGAAAATTGGATGGTTACCAATGGAATCATATTTAGTATATGTATATATAAATAAAATAGGGTCCTATTTGTTATTTGAGGCAATGATGATATATATTCCTATGTATCAAATTATTGTAAACATTGGGTGAGCTGACCTAGAAAAATAACCTACTTTATAATTTTTTAGGTGACCCAGTTTTCTGTTCTAGTCCTCCAAAATCATCAAAATTAAATTCCCAAAAGCTATTTTTTTGTGATTTAACAATTATTCACCAATAAAATTTACCTTAAATGGATTGAATGAACCCTAGTCACCTACATTAATGATTGACCATTGACCATTACCTCTCTTAAGAGAGAAATCAATCCACACATTATTTTCCCCTTAGTTCG
This sequence comes from Torreya grandis, assembly GCA_037957365.1. Classification (NCBI taxonomy): domain Eukaryota; kingdom Viridiplantae; phylum Streptophyta; class Pinopsida; order Cupressales; family Taxaceae; genus Torreya; species Torreya grandis. Next base: position 338,759 of record JARHVA010006515.1, on the reverse strand, counting down.
AATGTAAAATTATACTAGTTCTCAATAAGAATGTACCTAATGCTATGGATTAAAACAATTGACAATGTTTGCTATTGACTTGGCTTGTTAGGCTTTAGACTTGGTTGATGATTACTCGTAGTAACTAATTTATGATTGATGAAGAATATAAGATTTTTTTATCAATCCATAGAAGTTTATATATGCTTGATACATAAGTTCCATATGTATAACAAGTTTATACTTGATTTGTATTTATATGTGTTTATTTGGGTGAGTACCATACCATCAACACATTAGGTAGATGTGTCAACCCACATATGAATGATTTGATTTTTAAATTTGGTCACTGCTAGGTGAAGGATGGAGCCATCATATTTAGATGGTAATGTATGGACTGTGATGATTGAATTTGACATTCTTGTTTCAAAGATAGAACACCGATCTGATGATCTAGAGATGTCTAAGTATGATCTAGTTTATTGGTTTTCTAGAGGTTGGGAGAATTCTTGATGTGACTGAAAGCAAATCCGAAAGATTTGACCCATATATAGTTTGTGTAAGTGAGAGAATGAAAAATTATATATATATATATATATATATATATATATATATATATGTATGTATATATATGTATGTATATATATGTATATGTAGGGTGTATATATGTGGCTATGTAAAAATATATATATGTATATGATACATTTTCAAATATTTAATACCATATTTTAGAGTGTATATATACATACATATATACATACAAATAGCAATATATATATTTATCATTAGAAATATATAATATATATATATATATATATATATATATATATATGATATATATATGTATATATGCACTGTCATGTAGGGTGAAGGTGGCTCAAAAATCACGTTTTCAAATATTTAATACCATATTTTAGAGTGTAAATACATATAATTGAAAAGCAAATAATTTTAATCATTAGAAATTTAAAATGAATGATATAAACCTCTTCCACAATATTTTTATTAGTTGAGAATGGTTTCTTTCAACCAGTCAAAAATACTTCTTTACATCCAATCACTAGCCAATCGTGTCCATATAAATAGATAAGGGCTCTAACCGGTCACCCATCTAGATAGGGGCTCCGACCTATCAATAGAGTCTAGTTGGTCACAAGACCAAAACTTTGTAGCTGATCACCCAAACAAATAGATAGATAGAAGCTCCGGTCACCCATATACATAAATAAGAGCTTTGGTCACTTGATGTCGATGCCCTATAAATTTCTAAGGGCTCCAATCACCCATAAATTTCAGTCAATATACATAAAACAATAGAAATCATCTTTCAATGATCAAAATAATAAACCATCTTGGTGGGAGGGAAAAAAAAACTAAAGTGACCTCCCCTTCTCTCAATAGTTATTCTTATTTTTCCTTTGATTGATTCCAAACAAGACATTGCACCCATTTTAAAGCATCCAATTTTTGGCATAGGCACCCGTTAGAAGATCTAATTTTTATTAATTAAAAATAAAAGTTTATATATATATATATATATATAATTTTATATATAATTAATTAATTAATTGATTTTTTATAATTTCGAAAGGAAAAGTACATATACATTAACTACCTGTTTAATATGTTATAGGTTACACGTAGAAGAGGTGACTCTCACTAAGTAAAGAAAGACGCTTATTAAGGTGACTCTCACTAAGGAAAAGTACATATGCATTAGCTTCCTGTTTATTAAGGAATGTTATGCATGTTCCCGAAAGCTACGGGAACCCTCAGATTTATGGAAAGAGAAATTGATGTGAGATGAAAACCATTTCGAAAAAGGAAAATGGTAATGTGAAGATTATTGTTGATGTAGAAGAATCCGACATGCATTTGTCAGTACAATTATGGAATTCATCTTGCATGGAATATGAGCCATTTCGCACACAATAGGTGTTGATGTACGCAAGTTTTAAATGCCATATAAATATTTTTACAAATCAGGTAGACTTTCATCTGTGAAGCAACTTTAAATGGTAAAATCAATTATAACCAAATTCATCCATTCGGTTCCAAGTCAAATTCGTCTTGCTTTTTCCATAATTTCGATAAACCATAATCGGATCTCTGGTATTGTTTTCTGAATCAGTGCCTCAAAATTTGGGAGGGTACAAATGGCCTGATGATGCTCCAGCATGAACAAAATGCATACACGCCTCAACAGACGGGCATCCAACTCACAACTCTCAGCTACCCTGTACACATCTTCAATATTGCAAACGCTCAGATGATCGCGACGAATGTAGTAGCTGCACACAAGCATAAGATCCCGCACCTCGTAGAAATGAGCGGCTTCAAACAATTCACACACCTCGTTTATATCCATATTAATGTTTACTATTTCGCCCATATAAATAAATTTCATGAGAGCTTCAAACGTGCTGTAATTTACATTCGTAACTTCGACTGTGTTACTGTCTCCGCTTTCGGTCAAGTCTCCTAACGTTAGGGCAAATATGAGAGAAACGGCCTTCAGCACGATTTAGTGCGCCTGGAATCGCTTGGTGTTACCATCGAGTAAGAAGGTTACATCGCAATCGGCGTTGTGTTTATATTTAAAGCCCAGCAATGGATGTTCACACCCAGGATGAGGAGGTAGTTGCAGGTCATATCTCTCATCCTTCACCAGGCACAAAGCCGCGTCGACCGACTCTATAGTAGAACGTTTAGTAGGATCGATCCAGTATTTAATATAATCTTCCGCCCGGTCGACTTCATTTGCACCACTACTTTCGCCCTGATGGACTCCTTTATTTTCAACAGCTTCTTCCTGCGCCACTTCATCATCTGAGTAGGCTATGTATAAATCACTGTCAACATGCGTGGCAACCAAAAACTTGCGAGAGTTGATTGCAATGGCGTATAAGGCTTCGGCGGCGTCATGTGAAACGGGTAGAGCACAGAGCCCCAGCAACGTCTCCAACAAATTATTATAAACGAAAATGTTTTCATATGTAGTGGGAGGCATGAAAAGAGCCAGAGTGCAAGCATTTCGTTGTCGAACTTGTTCACTCCGGGAATCGAATCCCGTGGAAATAAGACGTCGGATGCGGTACTTCCCCTGGAATTGACTCTCGATTATCTTCCACAGTTTGGATACCCGATTTCGTGGTTGCAGGTCGTATACATTTGTTCTCTTGAGCAATTCAAGGCCGCCATATTCAATGAAATAAACCAAGCCATCGACGCCCAAAGTAGAAACAATCCAGTGTAATAAGTGATCTGCCACATCAGCAACACCTAAGTACCTGCTCTGACATCTCGCGAAAAGATCCGTGAGTGACTTTAATCCTCCCTCCACAACAATGGATGCCACTCGATTTATATGATGATCTGAGTTAGTACTTTCAAAGCATTGGCAGCATACCTTACGCCGTCTACGCCAGGAGACGTGAGCATTCGAACAAGGTACGTCAAGGTCCCTGTATTGACAAATACGTGGGGTGATACCCACACATGGTCAGTTGTTGCGAATAAACACACAAGCTTTGCTCCGAGCACTTGGGTGGCAGTATCTGAGGAACACAATAAGAGCGTAATTCGCTGGGGTTTTTGGATGAGAAACTCTCAATAAACCGCGGTTTGTCCATGCGTGCAAGGGCCAACATATTGGAATAATATTTATTCCACGTAGGATATTGTTTTGTCCTCTTCTGTTTTTTTCTAGATTGTTCCATCTGGAACCATCCGCTTCCTCTGACTCTCCCATCTTCTAGAGTCTTCTCTCTTCAAGAACTTTCCTCTCTAGAATTTTTTAAGCCTCTCTACTCTCCTATAAATAAGACATCCACCCCTCTCAAATCAATTCAGCAGCTGTAAATTCTGTATTATTGTGTTAATAAATATTTTATTCTTTTTTTCCCGTCATGGTATGAAGCCAGGGTCCTGGAATCTCCTTTCCCCATCCTAACTGCCTTCATCACAACGCAGAATACATGGTTTGCCCAAATTTATTTAATCTCTCCATGTCCCATTCTACCGGTTAAATATCTTTGTGCCATAGCCCAAACTCTGTCGAAATCTGCTGTTCTTTGTCCCATAAAAAATTGGCTTTAGTGTGTCCGTTGCAGCAGCAGGGAGAAGAAGGAAGGAAAAGACCAGAAAAAAATAAGTTTTTTTGAGTTTCGGACAGCAGGAGTGGACTTCTGTTCAGCTGAATCATAGTGAAGCGCGGCAGCCTGCAGACAAAAAGACGAAGCTTGCTGCAGGGTATGCATTTGTAAGTAATCACAGATAAAGGTCAAGGGAAAAATTCCCAAATCCTATTTAATTTCATTTGACATCCGCTGTAAGAGCTTTTTTTTATTTTGCCGCCTTCTTTGGAACATAATAGAGGAAATATTTTTTTGAGGGAGTCGTGGACATTTGAATTTCCGTCATTATTCTAATTTGGGCATGTTTGATGATGTGCGCTGCATATAAAGTTTAATATTAAAAAGAACTTTTTAAGTGATTATGTTGGTGAAGTGGGAATTGACATAATTTTGAAAGTTTTTTTTTTTTTTTCTTCGAGAAAATCATTTTAAGAAGGAAATCAGTGAAAGCTCAAGGAAAGTTTTTTTTGATAAGTGATTTTCATATGTGTTAAAGAGATTTAATAACAATTGAGATTAGCAAAATTCTTTTTTCAGAAATAAAATTAAATGGGAAAAATTATTATGATTGGTTTTAGGGTTGGAGATGTTTCTAACTCTTAAAAAGTGTTATGAGGAAAGTGTTACGAGTTTGTTGTTGATGTTGAGAAAAGCCCTACAACTCTTGGTAAGGATCAAGAGAGTTGAGACAACCCAGATAAGATGGCAACGACATGGATAAAGCTTATGCTTTTGGATGAGATATTTTTAGATGTTTGAAATGAATGAAGTGGTGTCAAGGTATGGAGTATTTTAAAAAAAATGTATAAAAAATTAGGGGATAACTGAATATTGACCTTTATTATAATTGTACAACATAAGATCATATCAAAAGAGTTAGTGTCTCATCTAATAAAAATAAAAGAAAAGAAAAATGAGCTTGTTTCTCTTGAAAAGACTATAAATGATAAAGATTTTATGCAAATAATAGTACAAAGTTTATTTGGTTTATATCAACCTTTTATAAGGGGTTTAAATATTGTTGATAAGCTAACTATCATTACATTTGAAGAGTTGTGTGAAGCTTATATAAGAAGAAAAATGGTTAGCTAAGGAAAAAAAAATTTCAAGTGATGATTTTCAAGCTTTTATGGGATGAAGACCTAGCTATAACATAAGAAAGTTTTGCGATGAAAAGTTAAGAGGGAAAAATTGGAGGCAAGACACTAGGTATGATTTCTTTAAGAGTCACAATCATCACAAAAAAATGACACAAAATCAAATGTAACTATTGTGGTAAATTAGGTCATTATGAAAACCAGTATTATAAGAAGTAAAATGATTCAAAAGGGAAGTTTATGAAACATGTAAATATGGTTGCAAAAGTAATGTTTTATGTGTGGGTTTCAAAGCAAATAGTTCTTATAAGGATAATTGGGTCATTGATTTTGGTGCTACACAACATGTCTTATAAAGAAGAAAATTTTTGAGTCATTAAGCAAAGATAGCATTAAAGAAAAAATATTTTTGGGAAACAACAATGTATTAGAAGTTAAAAGAAATGAGAATGCTCAAGTTGACAATGGTTTATTTAAAAATGTAAAGCTAGTACCAAATTTAAAAATTAATCTTCTATTAGTATCTCAAATTATAAATCAAGGATATACGATAGAATTCTACAATGATATATGTTTAATCAAGGACATGAATGACAACTTTAGAGTCAAAGCAATAGGCAAAGTTGAGAATGGTTTATACAAGTTTCAAGAATTTACTTCAAAACATGAGGATAGTCATGTCTGTAGCATTGCAAAACATATTGATAACATGAAAGGATGGGGCATGTCAATTATCAAAGCGTTGGGCTTATGAAGAAGTTGAACTTGGTTTACGGACTTTCAAGCATTTCTCAAAATCAAAAAGTCTATGAAGGGTGTGCTATGGGGAAGCAACATGTAGAAAGTTTTCCTCATGAAAAATTATGGAGAGTTAAAGTTTCATTGCATCTAGTTCATAGTAATCTAATGGGGCCATTTGAAAACTCACTAGATCAAAGTATGCTCTGACTTTCATAGATGATTATAGTAGAAGAATTTAAGTGTACTTTCTAAAAAAGAAGATTGAGGTGTTCTTTAAATTCAAAGAATTCAAGGCTCTAATTGAAAAACAAAGTGGAAGACATTTAAAAATAATAAAAATAGATATAGGGACAAAATATATTAACAATGTCTTCTTGAACTTTTGTAAAGAAAATTGTATAAAGAAAGAGTCTATAGTTATCTCCACACCTCAACAAAATAGGGTTGCCGAAAGAAAGAATAGACCTTTAGTAGAAATGGCTAAATACATGTTGTATTATATAAAAATGGATACTAAATATTGGGTTGAAGCAATTCACACTATTGCATACATTCTAAATAGTACTCCCACTAAAGTAGTTTTGAATAGGGTTGGAGTGGTAGAAACCCTATTGTCTCTCATTTCTGAGTTTTTGGTTGCAATGATTATGCTCATGTTCTTAATCAAAAAAGAAAGAAGCTAGATAAGAAAAGTGAAAAATACATGATGATTGAATATAGTGAGGAATCAAAAGCTTATAGATTGTGTAATACTGAAATAAAAAATAAAATCTATATCAAAAGAAATGTATGGTTTGATGAAGATAATGAAGATGATATTTTCGTAAACCATCTTCCCTTCCAATTCTAATCAAAGAGGATGAGTTTATTGATACTAATGATTCAAATGAAGTTTTATTATCTGTAGGAGCAGCTCAAAATCAAATAGAAGCATCAAGCGAAAGTGATGAAAAGAACATGAAGAAGACAAAGGGCATTGAGGAAATATATATCAAGAAGGCCCTAAAAATGTTTGCTAACTATGCTCTTATGACTAGAGTGATGGAGGTGGAAGATCCAAGCACATATGAGGGAGCAAAAGGGAAAGCTAAATGAGATGCAACTATGCAAGAAGAATATGATTTTCTAATAAAAAGAAACATGTGGGAGATGTGTGTTCTTTCAAAAGGGAAGAATTTAGTTGGTTGCAAATGGACATATAGGACAAAGTTCAGATCAGATGGAGATGTGGAGAAACACAAATCAAGGTTGGTGGCCAAAGGATATTCACAAAAAGAAGGTATTGATTTTACTGAAACTTTTGCCCCTATTGCTAAAATGCCATCCATTCGTACAATAGTTTCTTTAGCTACAAAATTTGGATAAAATATTTATCAAATGGATGTACAAAGTGCTTTCTTACATGGTGATTTAAAGGAATAAATTTACATGTAACAACCACCTAGATTTGTTAAGCCTAGTGAAGAACATCTATTTTTTAAATTGAAGAAGTCATTATATGGTATTAAACAAGCACCAAGGGCATGGTACTCTAAAATAAATAAGTGCTTTCTAGACGCGGTATTCACAAAAAGCAACGCTGATCCAAATATGTATGTAAGACATAGTTATAGGAAAATTGTTATTGTTTTATTGTAAGTTGATGATTTAATCATTACAGGGGATCATACACAATGCATTGAAGACACTAAGGATAAAATTAAAAAGGTTTTTGAGATAAATGACTTAGGCCTAATGCATTATTTTTTGGGTATGCAAGTATGGTAAGAAAAAGATAGGATTTTGCTTTCTCAAACCAAATATGCATTTGATGTATTAAGAAAATTCAAGATGCTTGAGTGTAAACCAGCGAGTACACCATATGAAGTTGGATTGAAATTGAGTACTAACTCCAATCTAAAGAAAGTAGATGGAACACTATATAGACAACTTATTGGCAATCTCTTGTATCTGACTATCACTAACCCAGATATTGCATATGCAATTGATATTGTTTTTAGATACATGGCAAATCTTTACGTTGCCCATTGGAAAGTTGCCAAAAGAATATTGAAGTACATAAGAGGTACACATCAACTTGGCATTGAATATAAACGAGGTAAACCCACCTTAGTGGGCTATACAGATTTAGATCATGGAAGTGATATAGATCACAGAGAATCAACTTCAGGGTATATATTTTATCTTGGTTCAGGTACAATCTCATGAAGCATCAAGAAGCAGGCTACAATATCTCTCTCATCTATAGACGTTGAATATATTGGTTTTTCGAAGGCATCTCAAGAGGGTATGTGGTCAAGTAGATTGCTTGAGGAAGTTCATATACCTCAATATCATCCAACTACTATATTTTGTGATAATCAAAGCACTATCAAGTTGGTGAAAAACTTATATTTCATGTTAGATCAAAACATATTGAGGTACACTATCACTTTGTTTGTGACTTGATAGATGGAAAGGTGGTGGAGCTAAAGTTTTGTGGAACAGAAGACCAAGTCGCAGACATTTTCACTAAAGCATTATCTACAATGAAATTTATCAAATTTCGAGACATGTTACATCTTGTGGATGTTCTTCTTCAAGTATCTATGAAGACTTAGAAAAAATCGTGTTTTGTAAATAGGTATATCAAGTTATCGGAACCCATATTAGAATTTTATAACCCAAATAAGCATTATGGAAAAATATTGGAATAATGTTTATTCCATGTAAAATATTGTTTTGTCCTCTTCTGTTTTTTCTAGAGTGTTCCATCTAGAACCATCCGCTTCCTCTGACTCTCACATCTTCTCTCTTCTAAATCTTTCCTCTCTAGAATTTTCTAAGCCTCTCTACTCTCCTATAAATAAGAATATCCATCCTCTCTCAAATCAATCCAGCAGCTGTAAATTCTGTATTATTGTGTTAATAAACATTTTTTTCTTTTTTTCCATCACAACATAACCCGGGCAGTCCGACTTCGGATTGTTCGTTGTGCGATGAAAGCAACACAGGAAACTCGTTGACCTCCATGAAATTGTCATCTACCATATAGCGCCTAAATTTCTTGCTATTTGATGCTAATAACAGCATCAGATTAAGTCCATCGGCCTGCACCAGAGTATCAGGAGAGAGCAAAATGCCCCTTAAAATAGCATTCGACGTGTCATAGCAACGACCCCAATGAATAATTTGACGATGATGGCTTATCAAAACATCTACCAACGCCTCCACATCATCATCTTTTACCAGGCACTTAATGGTTTCAAAAACCGTGTGAAGGAGTTTACTTACGGTCGTATCGTACACGCTTGGCCCTCGTCTTGTCAACAACCCGACCAGTGGAGGAAGACCCCCAGCAGCTACAACGCGACTTGGATACTCTCCATTGGCCTCCGTAATGGCCTTCAGCAGACTTGCGGCACTCTCCTGGATGATGTTGGCGGAAGGCTTTGGCGGACATCCTTTTTTCTCAGGCAGTTCAATTCGAAGCAGTGTAATTAAATGAGAGATAATGTCTTCTGTTTCGACCATAAGAGTAGCAAGATTATTGTTAGCACTGAGCAGTACCTCCAGAGTTTGGATGTGTTTTATGACCTCTATGTGAGCTCCGTCTATCTTGCCAGGCGATGTACATGCCTCTAAGTCTTTGATAGCCTTGATATGTAACCTCGCTTCGTTTACTTGCGGATCACCGCTAACAACGGAAACTGAAGAAAGCGCATTCGTCGCTGGTGTTAACTCTTCTTTTCTTGACAAAGCTTTCCAGTCCCTGGATGTCTTGTGCTTTTCTCTTGGCATCATTTGCCAGGTTATTATCCTCTGGGTCCATGGTTCAGAATTGGACAACAGGAAAATGGAGGGTTTCTCTTGGTTTCCAACAGAAAGGGGAAGGGGGCTTTCCTTTCATTTGAAGCCCTAGTTATCCTCTGGACGGTTGACTCTCCCTATGAATTTTTTTTAATGATTGTTTATTTATTTAACTTTGTAATTTAAATAATAATTAATTTTTTAAGAAAGAATAAATATATTTATTATAATTTTTAATGTTTATTTAAAAATTAATATATACAAAATTAAAAAATTAAAAAAAAAAACATTTTTAAAAATACACAATAAATTTTTAAATATAGTATTTAAAATTATAATATATCTATTTATATAATATGTTTCACTCTAGTGTAAGTTAGAGGTTTGAGGGCAACAATTGTATTAATTTTTTATTAGATCCATCTATTCTCTTCTTCATATAAATTTTAATATTTATATTGTTAATTTTTACATACAAAATGAATATTATAATAATAATAATAATAATAATAATAATAATAATAATAATAATAATAATAATAATAATTATTATTCATCAAAACAATGTGTAGATATATTTACTTTAATAAAGTTTGTTGAAGCATGAAGATAAAGTGATTTTCTTAAGGTGAAAGGACTTAAATGGATGATCTAATTATTTTTGTTTTGGATATTTTGAAGGAAGGTTGATATATTTATTATTAGTTGCCTCAAAGCTGTAAGTTAGGCTGGGAGTAATGTAAGTTTTTATTTTGATAAAATGGAAATTTGTAAAGTGAAAGAGTGTCAATCAGAATTTGTATCACATTAAATTTATGATCATAGACCCTCTCACATTTTTTTCATGAAGTGTTAAGAAAAAATAATTTGATATTTTGTGTGGAGGTGATAGTGAGAAATAAGGTTGTGTGTTCTTCATATGATGTGGCAATCCATAAGGCGTGGAGGAGATGTTTTATTTCATGGTGAACTTGAGAGATGGCAAAGTGGTCGGGAAGGGCAAGATCATATTGAACATGCAAGCAGTGAAAGATTTCAAGGTGAGATGGGTAGTGATGGTGAGGGGTAGTGATAAGGTATTTCAAAGATAAAATCAAATAAGCCTAGGAAAATACATGTACAAAGTTCAATAACATGTCATATGTGTCAATGCAGTTTGTAGCTTCTACCAAACCATTTCAATTAACTAATGCATGATTGAAACTAGTGTCATCTCAATGAAAATAGGGTTCAAATATCTAATGAATCCTTTAAAAACACAAAGAATGCACTGTGTGTAAATAGACAAAAATTCTAACTATATTAACTATATGAAACCTAATTAGATGATTCTAAAACCAAATAAATAAAAAAAGAAAAATATTATTCATTGAAATAAACCTATTATTTAATCTAATCAACTGATCATGGATGTCATATGTAAATAGATAAGGACACATATATTTATAAGTTTTTTCTAATCTCAATCTTAGTACACTAACATCAACAATTGTATTTGTAATAGTAGTGCTTATTTCTTTTTATTTGGTGAATGGAATAAATGTAAAATTATCCTAAAAATCGCAAGAGCTACCAATTTTGGGTAGTTTGTTGGACTAGGGTTCAAATTCCTACCAATTTCTACATTATCTTTCCAAGAACTATGGTGTCTTGATCGATAATCAATTTGACGAAATCCATGACCGATGACCCCTCTCCAGCCCCTCTCCCCCTCACCCCTCAAATTTTCTTCACAAAGTGTTAAGAAACAAAATGTGATATTTTTTGTGGAGGTGATAGTGGAAAATGAGATTGTGTGTTCCTTTATACGGTGTAGAAATACATTATGTAGGGAGGAGACATTATGTTTCACAATGAATTTGAGAAATGGCGAAGTGGTGGGGAAAGGTAAGGCCATAAAAAATGTGCAAGTGGTGAAATATTTTAAGGTAAGTTGGTTTGTCATGATTATGGGAAATAACATGTAATTTCAATGATTAACTCAAAGAACCTTAGGAAAATACACATACAAAGTTCAATGACATGTCACATCTGTTAAGGCAATTTGTAGCTTCCACCAAATATTTTTTAACTATACAATACATGATTGAAGCATGCATCATATGAATTAAATTAGGGGTAATATATCAAATGAATCATTTAAAAAACATATAGAATGCACCATGTCTTGATTTAGACAAATCTAAACCTAAATATGCAAAAATTCTAACTTTATTAAATGTATGAAACTTAATTATATGGATCTAAAATCAATTAGATAAAGAATAGAAAAGGTTTATTCAAATAAATATACCTCTTATCATTAAACACTTAATTATTTATAATGAAAAATAATTTGAGAAACATTGGACCATAGCTTACCCTATTATTGGTTCACCTCATTTATAATATAACATCAAATAATACATATACATTTTAAATAATGAAAATATATTCATTTTTTGTGTAGTGATGCATTCATTTGGGCCACTATGTGTGTAGGCATTTCACATTTGATAACATGGTTTAAAATATTAATAAATTGAGTAAAAGTAAACTTGTATGTGATAAGAAGACATTTAAAGAAAGAGTCTTTGAATGAAATGTGGATTCCATCATATCAATGGAAGAAGAATGTTTTACCTTGACTTGAAGTTTAATGAAATGGTTTTAATTACATTCATACTACTTAAGTGTTTAGGAGATCATAAATTTTTACAATTTTCTAAATTGTATGATGATGTATAAATTGAGGGATTGATTGTTTATCACAGAAGGTTGATTTGAGTTCTTATTGATTTGTGTAAAAAAATCTGAAACCCTTTTATTATTATATTTTAAAATAGCTCTAATCTGATGTTATTCTCAATGTTTCCTTGTACCAAACCAAAATTTCATTATAACCTAATAAAAAAATTAAAAACTTTCCTTCAAAATATATAAATGGAAAGTGTAAGGAAGGTCTGAAATTTGACCCATCATTGCCTACCAATTGGAAATTTTAGTACAAATCTTAAAAATTAGTAATTTTAGTTGGGTTTGAGTTTTGCCTTATGAAAAAAACATGTACGTGGAAAGATAGGATAGGTACAAAATTTGACCCATAGTTACCTGTAAAATACTTCATTATGTGATGGGAAGTGATTGTGAGGTGATGGGTAATGCCATGGAATTTTAGGTTATGGTATTGAAGAAGCTTAGGAAGATACATGTGCAAAGTTAAGTGACATGTTTAGTAGTCCTACCTCACTCAAAACCCATGACTATGGACCCTGTCTCACATTTTGTGCATGAAGTATTAAGCAACATCAATCCAAATTTTATTTTAATAATATTTTCAAAACATATTTTTTGTAACCAGTGTTTCCTTAGATTATATGTTTTTCCTAATAAGGATAAATAAGATGCTTATGAAGATAGGGAATAATTATAGATGTGTTTTCTTCCAAGTATTTGAGTATTTTTTATGCATGGTGTAATTAATTTAGGCGTAAATATATTGGAAATATGGATGAATGGAATCTAGAAGATAGACTCCAAAACCTCAAAGTATAGACATATAACTTAGATTTATACACACAATTTTACCCCATTTCTTCAAATGTCACAAACATAACATTACCTATTTATTCACATATTTTCAAAACAAAAACACCTATTTTTTGCACGTATTTACCACATAAAAATAAAAAATTTATACACACTTTTATATGAGATAAGAATATATAGATCCTAACTAAAAAACTACTACAATATATTTCACATTACTTTTCCTTTAATTCTTCAACATCAATCCCTTTAGATGGAGTTAGCATGAATGAATGAGTAAGAGAGAGATGTAACAAAAGATTACAATTGAAAAGAGGAATGTGTTGTTACATCAAAAAACCATACATAGAGGGAACTGTGTCCTATCGAAATGATGCAACTCCACCCCTTTCCAAGAATCCTAGAAGGACCCCATTTTTGGGTAGATAGATTCCTATAATTTTCCAATGACACACTTGTTAAAGGTTATCACTTGGTCTAATAAAACTATAATTATATGAGAAATAACATTTTTAAAAAATAATCACTTTCAAGATCATTTAAGCTTCAATATATTTGGAATCGATCCATTTCAAACATGGGATAGATGAGTGTTAGTAATGTTCTATCAAAATATTACATGGTCTTGTGACATATGGTTTGACAATTCACCTGGAAATGTTTCATGAGATACTAAGGTCTTAAATATGTTATTTGGGTAAATTAAAACCATATATGATAGGCACATGATCCCTATGTCATGCCTTGGATTAGGATCAGGTTAGTGGGTCATGGTCAATCCCTTTTAGTCCCTTTTATACCATAAAACACAAGTCACTTGTATACTCATTTCACTTGTTATGTTGACACAAAAAATAATCATAATTTAATAAGTAATGGGGATAAATGCACCCATAATGTAGTCATATAAAAATGTGAATATGATCAAAGTCACATAAGGTACACACATCTCATTTCATCTTTTTAACTAAAATATCTAATTATAATCTAAAATATCTAATTATAATCTAAAATATGTGTATCTAATTATAATCTAAAATATGTGTATCATAAATAAATCATAGGAAGATGAACCACCATGTAAACCCCCAAGGCTCCTTTCTCCACTTCCAACCTTTCACTTCTATTTCCATCACTTCAATTTATATTTGATTTGATGGTCTAATATAGGGAAGGGTGTTAGCTTACATCCCTATAATAAAATTTGGTCATGCCATCATTTAGTCTAAAGTACAAAAAATATGCATATTGATTTCAAGAATGGAAGGAAAGAGTAAAAAAATGTCGATGACTACATGCTCTTTTCCAGCTTCTAGGATAACCAACATAGTGCCATTGCCCTAAGTTATCTTAGGCTTAAAATTTACATCAAGGTAATAAAAATAACATGAGCATTTATACATGCTATTGATTAGAAACCAAGTAACACATATGAATTAGATAGTGTAATCCACCATGACAATTTCCATCAATCATAAAAAGTCAATATCGAAACAAATCACATAGTTAATAAAGATATATAAAATACACTAAGATAATTGATTTATATCAATAATTATATTCATTATCAGTATAAATCAAAAAAAATATAACCATGTAAAATCATCATAACACATCTAAGTAAGTTCATCACCATAAATAGATATGTTTTAGTCTTCAATAGATATGAACTACATCTCACACTATATCACATTTAAGAGAGAGAAAGAGTGATGTGAACACACAATTACTCTCATAGGAATGCTTAAGTAAAGGATTAAACAATAAGAAAGAAGAATAACTCTCAATACAATATGAAACTCACAAATCACAACAGTCTCTTTGTATATTTCTCATAATAACTCTCCTTACAAGCTTTCATTACCAACTTCTTAAAAACTCTCCTTGAATGAAAAACATTCAAGTCATTATGGTATACAACTATCTCTACTACTCTTTTCTTCAACTTAAATCTTTCAATACAATGCATTCAAGCCACCATGTCTCACAAAAGGATCTCAAATCCTTTATATAAAATAGCTAACAAAATACCAAAGCATGAAATCTAATAACTACCCTTAGAATCACTCCTCCTCATCATGGAGGCAATATAGTCAAAGACAAAAGGTATCCCAAGGATAAAAATACACCAACCCCCTTATGGAGGTGATAATTATAAAATTCAAAAGTTTCCTCTTAAGAAAACGTATTGTTCCTCACATGGGAGGAGAAAAGACTAATGATGATCGTATTTTGCATGTGCATGCCCCTCCATCATGTGAAAGTCGAATGGTGTCCCACTCCTATAATTATGGTCAATCAAAAAAGTAATTTATCTCCCACTTACATATGCTTAGAAACAAAAAAAAAACCTACATCTGAAATCCTAGGTCCACTTGTGAGTGAATAAAACCATTAAAAATTGGATAAGTGTAATAGATTGAGCTAACCCCAATCATCCCATTAATGATTGACCACTACCTCTCTAAAGATACAAATCAAGTTTCACATAGCTCTTACCTTGAGTGTGAATGTATAATTGTGATCTTTCACTATAATAATTTACCTAATTATATGGCTTACAACACTTGAAATTGGTTGTTATTGATTTGGCTTTCTATGCTTCAGAATTGGATGATGACTATTCCTTGTGATTGATTTGTGATTCATGAAGAATAGGGGAATTTTTATCAATGTATAGCAGTGTATAGATGTTTGATACATAAGTGCCATATCTATAATAGGGACATAGTTTATTTTTATTTATAAGTGTCTATTTGGGTAATTTATCATGTCATTAACATGTTAGGTATATAGGTCAACTTATATGAATGATTTGATTTTTAAATTTGACCATTGCTAAGTGAAGGACATTCATCTAATTTGGATGGTAACATTTAAACTGTATTGAATGAATTTAAAATTCTTGTTTGAGAGACAAGAGCACTGATATGATGATCTAGAGATGTCTGAGTATTATAGTTTTCTAGAAAATATAATAATTTTCGAGTTGATTGAAAGTAACTTTAAAAGATTTGACCGATAGATAACATGTGAAAGTGAGTGAATGGAAAATTAGAGGTATATATTTATGTGCAAGTCATGTAGGGTGATATTAAGTCAAAAATGACATTTTCAAATATTTAATACCAAATTTTAGTGTGAACAAACATATAGTTGAAAAGTAAGAAATTTTGTTCCTTAAAAACTTCAAATGAATTATGGAAACCTCTTCCATAATCTTCTTGTCAGTATGAAATCCAAGTGTCATATGAAAAAAAGTTTCTCTTGCATACCCATAAATTCAAATAAATTTACATAATACAATGGAAATCATCTTTCAATGACCAAATAACAAGTCAAAAATACTTCTTTACATGTTTGGTACTCGCATACCCCTATTGACAATCATTTTTCATTGACCAAAATAACAAACAACCTTGAAGGGAAGAAACAATTAATATGACCACTCATGCTCTTAATAGTTATTCTTATTTTTCCTTGATTGATTTCAAGGAAGACATTTCACCCATTTTGAATCATCGAATTCTATGTATATTTTGTCTTCGACATAGGCACCCAATAGAATACCTATTTTTATCAATAAAAAATAAATAAATAAAAATGTTTTTAATTTATTATTGTGTTTTTTTTTAAATTTCAAAAGCAAAAAAAATATGCATTAGCTTCCTATTTAATATATGTTATAGGTTGTAATTTTAGTATTATATTTTAAGAAATGACATTGTTATGATGACACAAAATAAGGAGAAAGAGGAGAGGCAACACATCCAAGGGAAGGTTGTAACATTACAGCTAAGGTTTGAGAAACAACACCAAAACAAGGTAGTAGTGTCAAGAGTGAAAGAAGCAAGGAATCATGGGGGAAAAGATCAAAATAAAATACTAGCAATAATTATTTAAGGAGGGATTGGTGGAGTGAAGAAGAGAAAATAAGTAAGTTGGGGGTTAGCTAAAAATGAAAATTGGTGGGGAGTCAGGCCCCTATTATGTAGAATTGTGATGGAGGAAAAGCAGCAATAAATTCAAGGAGAAAGGAACACCTTTCAGATCCTAAGAAATATTTTTATGTTTTGAAAGTTGCTTCTGTGATAGAAAATCATGAAGCTCCCATAGGTAATTTGTTGAAGGTTTTGGGGGATGGCATGAAGATTAGAGAAGTGAGGGTTTTGGAATGGGGTTTGGATCTTTTTATGGAAAAAATAAAACTAATTTTCAATTGTTCCCTAATTTATAAATGTGCAAGAATATGGTCCATGATTAGGGTTATTGACCTTTGGGTTAATGAAAATTGGGACTCAGTTATTTTGATAAGTTTTCTTCCTAAAGGGTTTTTTGTGGTAGTTTTTCATTCTCAGGAAGAAAAGGATAAAATTTTAAGCAATAATTTTTGGTCTTTCAATGGAGTTGTCTTATGGTTACAAGACTGGAGCCCTAAATTTGATCACCTAATGGCTCAAAAAGGGAGTTATCTGATTTGGATAAGATTCTATGGGTTACCCTTAGAATATTGGAGCGAGGAGTGTTTGTTATCCATAGGAGGTTGGTTGGTATGGTATTATTAGTGGATGAGAAGTATTTTAAAGGTGTAAGGGAAGCCTATGTAAGAGTTAGAGTTGCTCTAAATCTGGATAAATAAATTTTGAAGCATATTGTAATCAAAATAGAAGGCAGGATATGGATGCAAAGGATTGATGTGGAAAAAAATCCTTTTAGGTGTTATAAATGTCATTAGCCAAATCATATCTAGAAATTTTATAAGAAATGTTGGAGCTCTCCTCAAACCAAAAATTTGACATCTCTTCCTAAATAGAGATCAAAAAATATTCAAGGGGGATCAGGTAAAGGAATGGTGGAAGCCTTGCGGTCTACGAATCAGGATATGGAGAAAGAGGAAGCTTTGAAATATTAGTCTATAAAAATTGGTGAAATAGGGGAGATTCTTGAAAAATTGTGTTCCATAGAGGTTATCTCTCCTATTACAATGTTGAAGAGTTATGATTTTATTGAACAATAATCATAATATTTTAGATCTCTTATTCATAAAAATCATCAAAATTCAATTGATAAAATTGGCAAGGAACAAGCAGTTGAAGGAGAAATAGAGTTAGTTACTTCAAAAGAATATCTTTCAAACTCATAAGGAGAAATGGATGAAGATTTAGAAGGGGATTAAATTCAAGAGAAGTGCTATCTATCTCTCAAATTCAATGCTCTCTTTCTTAGCCTAATTGGGGTTTGAGGAAGAGTAAGGGAAGGAAATCTAAAAAAGATAAAGTAGCAGATGAAATTTTGAGAGGTAAACAAATTAATTTGGAATATTTTGTTTATGTAGCAAGGTGGGGATGGAATTCCCTCCTCTAGAACCATGAAGGTCATCTCTTGGAATGTTAGGGGTTTGAATGCCCTTAAAAAAAGGTGCTTAGTCAAGCATATTCTTAATATGGAAAATCCATATGTTTCACTGATCCAAGAGTTTAAATTAAGTTTAGAAGAAGTGGAGGGTTTGTTTAATTGAGTTTGGCAACATTGGCAAGGGTCTTTTTGGAAGCTGTGGGATCTTCAGGGTGTTTGGTGATTCTTTGGTCTCCTTTTAATACTAAATTGGACATGGTGGATTCAAGAATAATTCGCAGTTGTGTAGGTTGTCAAGTTTTAATTCAAATATTCAATTTTTATTGTTAAATATATATGGCTCTCAGAGGGCTTCCCTAAAATCTCTTTTTTGGATAAAATTTCTAATTTTTTGAGAAGGTTTTGGATGTAAAAAATTCTTTTGGGTGGTGATTTTAATGTTATTTTGAACAATAAATAAAAAGGGGGGGGCGTGGCGGAGGGGGGGGGGGGGGGGGGAAGAGGGGGGGGGGGGTTGCTCAATTTGGCCTTCAAGATACTCATGTATTTGTATTATTTGTTTCAAATAATGATTTGGAAGGTGTGGAACCTAAATCCGATTGGTTGACTTATAATAATAGGAGGTTAGGGTTTGAAAATATTATTGAGCATTTGGACAGATTTTTGGTCTCTTCTTATTGGATTCAGAGCAAGTAGAAGGTGGATAGTTGGGTATTATCATAGTCAGGATTGGATCATTTACCAATTACTTTGAAAATTAAGTGTGATAATTCCCATGAGAAATGTCCTTTTAAATTTGAGTTAATGTGGTTAAGAGACTCTTCTCTTTTTTCATTAATTTAGCATTAGTGGCATATTTTTCCTCTGCCTCCAAGATATTTGATGTATCAAATGTGAAAGAGGCTTCAATTCATCAAGGGAAAGCTAAGGAAATGGAATAAATAGAACTTTAAGAACATTTTTTAGGAAAAATTGAGGATTGAAGAAGAATTACATAGTCTAAATGAGCAGGTGTTTTGGTTGGGAATGGATGATCAGGTTTATGTTCTATAAAATTTGATAGTAAAGGATTATGAAGAACTATTGTTTAAGAAAGAAATATTTTGGAAACAAAAATCTATGGAGAATTGGTTGAAAGATAAAGATATAAATTTAGATTTTTTTCATCTTTCAATTTGATCTAAAAGGAATGTATCTAGGATCGCTTGTATAAGATCAGATCAAGGAGTACTACTAAAATCCCCAGAGGAAATTAGGGTGGAAGCAATTCAATTTTTTCAAGTGTTGTTGAGTGTAAAAGATAGATCTAACTGGGAAGCACATACATTCTTATTGGCTCTAGTTCCCACTTCTATTTTAGAGGCGATGAATGATAAACTGTTGGCCCCTTTTTCTTTAGAATAAATCATATTGGTAGTGTTTTTTATGGTGAAAGATAAAGCTCCTGGTCCATATTCTCTCCCAGTGACCTTTTTTTTAACCTTTTGGGATATAGTGGGTGAGAATGTGTGGAAAATGGTGGAAGAAACTAGAAGTAAATAGAAGTAGCTCCTGATTTAAATGTCACCTTCTTATCTCTGTTTCTTAAAGGGGACACTCAGAACTCTTTCAATGATTATAGACTAGTGATTTGTGTAATAAGGTGTATAATATTATTTCCAAAGCCATATTTAATAGGCTAAAACCTTTGTTAGAAACTTTGATTTCAAAAGAATAAGTTGGGTTTGTTCTTGGTAGAAATATTCAATAAGGTATTATAGTGGCTCATGATATTATTCATTCCCTCTCTCATAATCGTTAGAAAGGTATCTTGGTGAATCTTGATATCAACAAAGCATATGATCAGGTGAACTAGAGGTTTTTTCTTAAAGCTCTTAGTAAGTTTAGATTCAAGAATGACTAGTATGATTGGGTTTTTAGTTGTATTTTGGGTCCCAGATTTTCTATTTTGATCAATGGTAGCCAAAGAGGTTTTTTTATGTCTCTTTTGGTTTAAGGCAAGGGGATACTATTTCCCCATTTATTTTTATTTTTATAGTAGAAGCACTGCGTAGAGCAATTGGTCAGGAAAAATATAGTGGAAGATTGAAGGGCATTAAAGTAGTGGATAATCTGGATAGTCTCTCTCACCATCAATTTGTAGATGATACATTCCTTTTTAAAAAATCCTTGTTAGAGGAATCTGAGGAGTAAGGATTGATCTTGAAAAATTATGAAGAGGCCTCTAGTTAGAGGGTAAATGAAGGTAAATCTGAAATTTATTTTTTTAATTGTGATAAGTTGGAGCAAAAGAATCTAGCTATGATTTTAGGTTTTAAAATTGGTAAGCTTCCTAAAAAATATTTTGGTGTTCCTTTATTCGTGGGTGTAGGTAAAGCTAATTTATGGCAAGATTTGATTGATAAATTCAAAGCTCATTTGTATTCATGGAAATTAAAGTGGCTTTCTTTGGTAGGGAGAATTACTTTAATCAAGGCAGTCTTAAGCACTCTTTCATCTTATTATTTTTCTATTTTGTGCCTTCCTAAACAAGTGACTATTTCCTTTGGTAAGGGACTAGTGAATCCAAAATAATTCCCTTGATAAAATGGGAAAAGATTTGTAAGAGGAAATAAATAGGTAGAGCATGAATTAAATAACTTTAGATTCATAATTTATTCCTTAGGGCTATATTAGTCTACATGATGGTGACTAAATCAGATAGTCTTTGGTGTAAGTTGATTCATGCTAAATATCTAGGTTCTGAGCCTTCGAAGAGTATTGTGTCGGTGGCTAATCCACCTAGATGCTCCCATGTATGGAATTTTTTGCTTAAATGTAGATCAATTATCTCCCATCATGTTTTGTGGATGATAAATAATGGAAAGAAAGTGGATTTCCGGCAAGACTCCTAGAATTGTCATTGCCCTCTTGTATAAATATTTGAAGGAGTAGAAATGATAGGTATTTTTAAAGGTCTTTGGGGACTTAAGGTGGTACATTATTTAGATTTCCATTCTAAATTGTTGAGTCTAGCTAGTAATTGGAAAAGTTTGTGTGATCTTCCAATTCCATTGACTGAATGTAGGGCCCCAAAAGAATGCCTATTACAAAAGAAAGTTTTTTTCAATCAATAAATAAGATTAGATTAATTAGATTGGTGAAAAAATAGGTATTTTACTCATTCAAAATTGGTTATCAGATGGCTGAAATAATGGATGATACTTTGGCTTGGGCTAGTTTACTTTGTTGGGGTAAAGAAGGGATGCAAAAAGATAGAACATTTGCTTTGTTAGTGGTCTAAAGTTGAATTCTTACCTAGGATAGACTTACAAAATTGGTTTTTATTGGGCCTTCGATATGTTGTATGTGTAAATAGGATGAAGAAATAATGAATTATCTTTTGTTAAACTATCCCTTTGCTAATTTGTGTTGGGTGTAGTTAAGTAATAAGTTCAACTGGTCTTGGGATTATCCCCTTTCACTTAGTTAGGCCTTTTCATCTTATCCAATTGGTGATGTCAAACATTCTTTATACAATTTATGGAGATGTAGTCCAACAATCTTAATTTGGACAATATGAAAAGTGATAAATGCTCATATCTTTGAACATAAAGATTGTCTTTTGGATGTAGTAATTAGGGATATGGATCTTGCTATTTCAAAATTGGTTAATTCATAATTGAAAAGGAAAAAAATTATTTTGATTCAATGTGAAATACAAATGTGTGAAAAATCAAAATTTATAATTCATTCCCCATTAAAGGGATAATGGTAGATAAGAAAAAGAAGAAAAGTAAAGCATGGGCAGTGTGGATCCCCCCTAGACCAGGCTAGTTTAAGATAAATTTTGATGGGGCATGTCATGAAAATATAGGAGCTTATGATGTAGGTTGCATAATTAAATATTGTAGTGGTTATTTAATAAGAGCTTTCTCTACTAAACTTTTGGATGGGATAAATAATGAGGTAGAAGCTCAAGCTTTGGTGGTTGGGATTGAATTGGCTTTAGAATGTTGAGTAGATTCTCTTGAGATAGAAGGTGATTATTAAATCATACTTCAACCTTTGTCAGGACAAAAATCCAAAGCCTAAACTTTGGAAAACATTCTCTCACAAATCTAGGCCAAATTGAGTCTCTTTAGTAGTTGTAAATGTTTGCATTGCTTTCAAGAAAGTAATAAAGAGGAAGACTTCCTGGATAATGTTGGTATCGATCAATAGGAGGAGGCTAGGGTCAATAATAATAAAGAGCAAGAGGAGGAGGCTAGGGTTGATAATAATAAATATAGATAGCTTAATTATGTTGAGGTTGAAATGGTGGATCTTTGATTTTTTAATCATTTTCATAGGTGGGTTTCAAGGTGACAAAGGTCACTGGATGGTTTTTATTGGCCTAGAAAAGGGTGATGGAGTAGGCTTTGATGAGATTAATTATTACATGGCCATGGATTTTATGGGCCTTAATTTTGGATCATTCGAGCTCTCTAGGAGCAAATTTTTATCCTAGATGTGTCCACTATGTTTTGGTAATATGGATTTGGGTTTTAGGATTGTTTTTCTATGCTAGATAGAGCTAGAATTTATTGAATCATTGGTCTAGCTATTACAATTTAGTGATGTGAAATCTAGAGAAATGGATTTTTCTAGAAGTGTCTCTAGAATGCATCTCATGAATGTATTTTGGGTGCTGTCTATGGAAGTTGTAGTTACGATGGAGAAAATCTTGGGAATATAATTGTTGGAAGAGAGTTGGAGAGTTAAATTTAATTCAGACTTGGCAACCCTATTTGTGAGTAATTTATGTTTGGTTGTGACTTATAGGGAATGGGTCAAGGAGATGAATGCCTTTTTTGTTTGGCTCGAGTATATAGTTGAGTTGTTTTTTGCTCTAAGGTAAGTGAGCAGATTTGGGGGATAATTCTGTAGACATTTTACGTAACTTGATCGAGTTATTAAATAACACAATTTCATTATTTAATTAATGTGGTCACAAAATTTAAATTATGTCTGGGTAATTACTGAGATATAACTTGATTATTTTATTAAATAATGTGATCATGTTATTTAAAACAATAACATGATTGTGTTAATAACATGATTTTTTTAATAACATGAATGTATTATTATATTTTTTAATAATACGATTGCATTACCTATGTAACCAAAATAATAAAAACCAAACCCTGAATGCAAATTTTTCTCATTTTGCATTCAAGATTTCTTTGTTTTCATTTCATGATCACATTTTGGGTGAAAGATGTTAAACCTTACCAAAATTCATCCTAGGAAGCCGCTAATCGACAATACCACCACGTAGAAGAGGTAAGTACTCAAAATCTACACTTGTTAACATTAAATTTTAGTAATTTTTTTTTATTATTTTCATTGTTTAATTGGTAATTTATTTGTTTTGAATAACCCATCTTGCTAACCCTCCTATTCTTCTCCTTAACTCTCTTAACCCTCCACAGAACCCTCTTATTCTTCTTCCTAACCCTCCAACTAACCCTCCAAAAAACCCTCTTGTTCTTTCTCCTAAGCCTCCACCTAACCTTCCCACAGTTCCAAAAAATTCATTAGGCAGTTAAGAGAGTCTAGTTGACCACATTATGGAAAATAAAATTGAAATTAAAGAATTAATTAGGAGAATGAGGGATCCCACTTCCACTAATACCCACCACACCTATCTAGCCAATTCCCTAAAGACATTATTAGGTCAAATTGACTCTATAACAAGTCAAATTGACATATGGGCTTCATATCGAGATAGTTGTAAATATTATTATGATGACAAATTATTAGAACTTGAGGTCAAGAATAAATACATATCATTGACCCCATTTATGCCTTATTCATTGTCCCATCCACCAATGCACCATTTTTGGTAACCGCTAAACATTTTCCAATCCATTACTACCAATATAATTTAATCCAGTGAATTTTTGGGACCAATGGTGGATGTTGTTTGACTATCCACTAACCATGATGTCCCATTGTATTTTTGAATAAAATATAATGTGATTTTGTGTTCAATGAGATTCTGAACTATTTTCATTATAGGGAGTTTCAGAGTAGAGGGAAAGGCTTTGTACAAGAT
The DNA here is from genome assembly GCA_037957365.1 of Torreya grandis. Classification (NCBI taxonomy): domain Eukaryota; kingdom Viridiplantae; phylum Streptophyta; class Pinopsida; order Cupressales; family Taxaceae; genus Torreya; species Torreya grandis. Next base: position 314,055 of record JARHVA010006515.1, on the reverse strand, counting down.
TGATCAGGTGCATAGTTTAAACCTAATAAACATGTAAGGATACATATCCAAAATCCACTTTAGCATGAGATCCTCTATATAGTTAAGTAGGTCATGGAGATTGACACTCTGCATGCACTTAGTTCGTTCACTAATACACTCGTTTAACATATGATTAGGCTCTCATAGACCAATGCTAGAGATATGCCACTTAGTGTGCATGCCCGAGCCCACCCTTGTAGTTCTTATGAAAATATGTGCACTAGACCTTATGATGATGATGACACTATTGGTTCAGAGGGCTTGGAATATGTGCTTATGAGTGATGAGTTTTGGCATACACATTTAGTGTATAGATATTAGCCACTACACAAATGTAAGTATATTTTATATAAATGTCATGTTAAATTTAAGTTATATTTTCAAATTTAATTTAGATAAAAATTAATTTACATATAAATTGATTAATATATATGTCATTTTTATATCCCTGAAGGTGACAGTGCCTTCATCATCATAGTCAACATTTACAGCATTTGATTTGATGCAACCATTGTTTACATTTTTAAATCCAGTTGCTAGCCCATCCACTAATACATCTATCTTTTTTAGGATGACACATTTTACTTATACAAAGGTAAAATTTTTAGTTAATCTTATGCTCTATGTACATTTAGTCTATGCATATTTTCTTTTTAACTTTAAGGTAAATTTATCTATCAAGTATCTTGATGTAGAGGTTATAACAAGTTTCCCTGATAGGGATGAAAACACATATTTACATTTTCCAAATACCCAGCTCTAATCTTTTCTTTTCCTCATTTGTCTTTTGTCTTCAACTTCTTTATCTCTTTGATCAATTTGCATTTACTAGGTCTTTCTTGTTCACTCTTACCTCTTCAATAGATATTGAGCCTCCTTATATTCACTTAATCCTCCTTCTCAGCTTGAATTCATTTTAATAATCAAATACCTTTTTACTATTTCCTTTTAATATCAATCTCTTTAGTTCATACTCTATTTCCATGTTCTCTCTCTTTATCCTTGCTTTGTTCTTGACAATCTTCTTATGTGTTTCAATAGGTCTACATGCTAATTTGATTATATCCTTCCACGATACTCATAAAAACATCTAACTAATCAATCACATCTCATTTCATACATCCAACCATTCCAAACAACCATTAAGTTTCAACTCTTCACTTAACTCTTCTTTCCTCTTTGACACCTTCCTTCTACTAGCCCTTTTTTGAGGAAAACCTCCTTGTTTTGAGTAAACTAAAATATCATAACCAAACCAAACACACATTTAGATATACCTTTACATCAAATAGCTCCACACAAATTTTCATAATTTAAATCTCTTTGGAGAACACCTAACTCAACACCCCTCATGACTAATTAGGCCTCCTAAGCCTAATTCAAGGCTACTGACTATGAAACAATATCATACAGACTCAAATCAAATTAAAACCTTTAAAATCCTCTTTATACTATATAAATACACCTTTACACAAAATTTAATGACTTTTGATCAGTTAAATCACTTGTTATCTCATTTTCTAGTTTCAAACCCTAACTTATATTGTCTCAATTCTACACCTACCTAAGAGGATAATACATGAGATAGAATGAATTTCGACCCTTATAAAATATTATAAGTATTTAAATGGATCTACCCTTACCCCACACATATTATCAAACCATTAATTTTACTTTCTCAATACTAAATCATTCCCAACATGTAGTTTTATAGAATTTTGTACTCCAACATGACTATGTCAATAAATAGGACAGAATAAAGCCTTAAGATCCTTTACCTTCATTTGAGAGAAATTAAAAGAATAAAACACATGGAAAAAAAATATCCCATAACATTCATAGTACCTTAAATCCTCAACTCTATATCCAAGAAATCTATATGGTCTTTTTTTATGACTATGCAAACTCATAATTATTACTAATTGGACTGTATATAGTCTTCCCATGTCTTTTTAATTTTATCAATAGTATTAAGAATTTTAATGTGTTTAAATTCATTTCATATATATACTCTATCCATTACTTATATTTCAATCATTTATAATGACACTTTAAATTGACTTTGTTATCCTCTTTCTGACTGTGCTTGAAGACAGAGTATTGAAACTTGGGTTTCACCACTTTGAACCTATAGACTATTGACTTGAATCTTCTCTAACTATAGATATGAACACCACTAGATTTATCATGAACATATATACACTTATTTACATTTTACTCTATCCAAAAAAGTTTTACCAACCTCCACTTTGGGTGTGTGTTAGTAGAGTTACTTCTCCTTTCCTACACATTTTGCATAACAACTCATGAACTCCAAAGGGAGTAAGATCATACAATATGTCGATAAAGAAGGATAGAAACAATAATTCTTACCTATAATGGAGACTCAATATTTTTATAAAATAAAAAATAAACTCACTTTATATTTGTGCATTGATCATATCTCACATTAGATTCATTCTCCACAAGTAAGGATAGAGTTTTTGATATGTCTCTAATTCATTTTATCTCCCTAAATTTTCCTTCTAGAAGTGATACTATTATTTTCACCTCCTACTCTTCTACTCACACTTCTTACATGTATTATATTTTTTATATTACCTCTAACAAGAAAACTACTTGTTATTCTTGGCCATTGCACGTTGCATGGCAGTTACACTTCCATGATTCTTGGTTTACATTATCTTTTCAATATATGCAAGTTGAAATACCACTACACACACATCTAGGACTCATATAATCCCTTTTACAAAAAATTATCATCATTTACATATATCATCAACCCATACTAGCACTAATTATAAATTCAAATCCCATATTTGGTGGGAAAACATAATATTACTTCAAATTCAAATTCTAAGAACTTCTATGACTTCTAACCACTGTATAAACTTATTATAAGACCTCTATCACCTTAAGCAATCCAAAATTAGGACATATAAATACGCCCCTTTATTAGATCTAAAAATTCAAGTACAATACTATTAAATACACTCTTTGTTTAATAAAAGAGAAAAACTTGCGATATATATCTTTGATACTTTATAGAAAAGTAAGTGAGACCTAGTTTACATGAACAATTAATGATTCAAGTAGACACTCCTCAATCACTGTGAGTTAAGATAGACAGAGGCATTATTGTTTCAATGTCATCTACATAGGCACTAACAAAGGTATATATTAACTTGTAATTTTGAATTATAAAAATAGACTTGTTTTAATAGTTTTACTACATACTTGGGGTAAATATAAATTATGTGAATGCATTATGTATGCAGGTTATTCTATGACATCTAATAGTCCCAGTCAAATGATTAGTAGAAAAAATTCTCATATTTTTCCTTATTTTAGACACCTATTCGAATAGTTGAGCCTACCACTGACTTGTTTGAGCATAAAAAATAGATTGAGCAAGACCATGAGCTTGTAGTAAGCGCATGTTTAAATAATTTTTTTATTTTAACAATTGATTGAATGTATTTTATGTTAATTTTGTAATAATAATTGTATTTGAATAGGTTCAACAGTAAGTGAGTTATGAGTGTAGGACCCATAATCAGACCTTGGAATAATATAAGGCATTGGAGGGATCTCCATCTACTAGAAGGACATCCTATAGAGAGTCTTCTTTGAAGAAGGCAAAGAGAGGGAGGCTTTTTGATGAATATGATGTCTTACATAAGATGTGCTTTTTTGTATGTCTATATGGCAATTTATGTATTTTTGGCATTATATATGCATATATGACATTCACCCAACATTATATACTATGTTGGTAGATGTAATTTTTTGTATGACTATCATGTCAATCTATGTATTATTGGCAGTGTACATATGTGCCTATACGATTTATTTAGAGTTTTCATCTAAATTACATTAATCTATCTAATTTATATATATTTTTAATTTAAAATGTTATTTTATAGTGTTGTTTTGATCTTCCAAACTATTATCTATTGGATCACATATTTAATGTTGTGCACAAATGAAGATTAAAAAATTGTTCTTTTCAATGCTATAAATCTTAGATCTCCCATATTTTTTAAAATTAAAGTTTTTATTTAATTGTATGTAGTGGAAATGACTAATGACACTCTTATATATTTTGTATTTGTCATCACCCATTTACAAATTTTTAATTGATCACTAACATAATTTGATTTCACTTAAAACCCATACCCAATCATGTTCAAACTTATATAATGTAAAGACAAAATCATTCATAATTTCCTACAAATTTCTCGTGTGGATACCTATACCTGTAGGTTACCTAATCTTTCACCTTCACCTAGATCTAATGCATTTTTGACTAGCTTTTCTTGAAATTAGGCCTAGATTTTTATTAATTTTTTTTGTTTATATTAAGTGTTTGGCTTGTTTTTGAAACCATTCATTTTTTCCCTGTTTGGTCACTTACTGCACAAGTTGTAATTATACACTGACTAGCATTACAATCTTGGGTACATGCTTTTGGGCCTATAGTATGATATGTGTCATGTAAATTTTCAACAATTTCATTATTTTCATCATTCATGTTAGATGTTATTAGTCCTAATTGTATATTATAGGTCTCATTTTAATCAATTTTATCAATGAAACAAATAATTGACATCTTTAAATATCATAATCTAAATTATAAAAAAAATTATCTTAAATTTGTTGAGTCAGTCTTCTTAAATGGTGATCAGACATTTTGTTGTGCATTGGTTCTAATTTTTTTTCATCTACTTCAATTAAGTACTTGTATTTTATACGCACAATTCTTGGAGGTTTGTTAATAGTGAAATTTGTTGAGAGGGTGTTTCAAAATTGTTATTACTTTCATTATTTAGAGGTGGGATGACATTTTATTCATTGTTTATTTCTTCATTATATGTTTCCATGAAATTTTCTTGATTTTTAATTTCATCATTATTTATTTCCATCAATTTTTTTAATTCAGGGGGGGGGGGGAGCATTATACATAGACTCATCATCAATAAAATAAAAAACTTGAAACTTTGAATGTAAACTTCCAACATTATCTAATTCATTTTTTTCAATTTCATTATTATTCATTTCATTATGGTTAATTTCATCATTATTCAATTCATTATGGTCAATTTCATCATTTTTTAATTCATTATTGTCAATTGGCTCATTATCTATGGCATTTGGTTCATTAGGATTAGGGTTTATACCTTATCTACCACAAAGTTTTTGCATTTGTATCTTATGTTTCTCTCTCAAATATTCTAATTCATATGGTGTTTTTTCTTCAACATCTTCATCTTCCTTGAACATGATCCATCACCCATCAAAGATAATTGACAACCTTTCAAAGGTGGGGTCAAAAGTACATAGGTCATACAGGTCCTGTAGAGAATATTTGTGGGGACATAATTCTCATTTTGGGTTAAAAATAGATGTTGAAAAGTGATCTCAGTCTCTAATAATAATATGATTATGTTATTATTAATACTAGGTTCTGCTTTAACATAGACATTGAAAAGCGTTATGAAATAACGTGATTACATTATTATTAATACTAGGTTCTGCTTGAATATATACATTAAAAAGTGAATTTTGTCTATATTAATAATAATTTGATTGCATTATGAAATAACATGATCACATTATTCTTAATACTAGGTTTTTCTTGAACATAGACATTGAGAAGTGAGTTTTGTCTACATTAAGAATAACGTGTTTACATTATTTAATAACATGATCATGTTATTTAATAACATGATCACATTATTATTAATACTCGGTTAGGGTTAAACATAGACATTGAGAAGCGAGTTTTATCTATATTAAAAATAAAATGATCACATTATTTAATAATGTAATCACATTATACTTGAAATAGATTAGGGATTAAGGCATTAGTGCATAGGGTTTATGGATTAGGGATTAAAATTTATGTTTTAGGGTTTAAAGATTAGGGATTAGGGCAGGTAAGGTTTAGGTTTAAGGGTATATATAAGTTCTAATCACTCTATGCCATGTGAACCTAATTATTACTACAAAGGATGTTAATTTAGACTAAATCAATTGGTAAATATGGAAAGTTTATGATTTACAATTTAGGGTATAGTGTTTAGGGTTTAAGATATAGGGATTAGGTTTAGGGTACATCGGGTTAATCACAAAGATAATTTTTAGTCTAAATGATATTAATTTGGGTTAAAATGTTTGGTTCAAGGTTTAAAGAGTTTATATCTATGCTTTAGAGTTTAGGGATTAGGAACTTTAAGGATTAGGGCTTAGGGTATAAGTTTTAAGGTATATAAGGTACAATCATGAAGGTGATTGGAAAAAAATTGAGCTCCTTAAATCTATATCTTTGAGTAAGGAATGCAATTTTGGGCTCAATCAGCCCCCACATCATCATAGATTGAGCTAATTAAGTCAATTGTGGTTTAATGAGTGATGCAATTTTGACAATGTTCATGCCTGTGAATCTAATTCTTACTATATGTAAAGGATGTTAATTGGGGCTAAATTTATTGGTTTAGGGTTTAGGGTCTAAAATTTAAAGGGTTTGGGGTTTAGGGCTTATGGATTAGTGTTTAAGGTAAATGGTATAAGGTTTAAGGTTTAAGTTAAATGGTACATGGTTTAGGGTTTAAGATATTAGATATAGGGTCCAATCACTAATATAATTGAAGAACATTTAAGATGTTTGTTCACCTATTTATGATAAGTACCTTCATGTTTACATTTTTGATAAAAGAAGGGTCATTTAAGCCATACATAAACATTATTATTAATATTATATTAGGGATTAAACATAGACATTAAGAACCTAGTTTTATCTATATTAAGAATAATGTGATCATGTTATTTAATATAGATTATGGATTAGGGATTAGGGCACAAGGATTACAATTTATGTTTTAGGGTTTAGATATTAGGGCATGTAAGGTTTAGGTTTAAGGGTGTATATAAGGTTTAATCACTCTATGCCATGTGAACCTAATTCTTACTACAAAGGATGTTAATTGGGAATAAATCAATTGGTAAAAAGGAAAACTTTATGGTATAATATGTAGGGTTTAAGATATAGGGCTTAGGTTTAGGGTACACAAGGTCAATCACAAAGATAATTCTTAGTCTAAATGATGTTAATTTAGGCTAAAATGATTGGTTCATGGTTTAAATATTTTATATTTATGGTTTAGAGTTTAGGGATTAAGAACTTTAAGGATTAGGGATTAGGGTATAGGTTTTAGGGTTTATAAGGTACAATATTGAAGGTGATTAGGGAAAATTTGAGCTCTTTAAACCTAGATATATGAGTAAATAATTTTATGTTGGGCTAAATTATCCCCCACACCATTACAAATGGAGCTAATTAAGTCAATTGTGATTTAATGAGTGATGTGATTTTGACCAAGTTCATCCTTGTGAACCTATTTCTTACTATATAAAGGATGTTAATTGGGTATAAATTTATTGGTTTAGGGTTTAGGGTCTACAATTTAAAGGGTTTGGGGTTTAGGGTTTATGTCTTAGGGTTTAAGGTAAATGGTATAGGGTTTAAGTTAAATGGTACAGGGTTTAGGGTTTAAGATATCAGAGATATGGTCCAATCACTAAGGTAATTAAAGAACATTTGCGCTGTTTGTTCATCTATTTATGATAATTACCTTCATGTTTGCATTTCTAATAAAAGTAGGGTCAGTTAAGCCATACATGTTGCATATATTATACAATTGATTGAGCCATAAATTTGGTTTAGGGGCTCAAGTTTTCCCAAATCATGCCCCTAATTACACAAATTGACTAATTAGATCAATTCATGACAGAATCAAACTTTTGATTTTGCCCCAAATCATATCTTGCTCTTGAAGGGGTTCAAATTGGCCTCAAATGCCTTCTCAATTAAATGAATAAAATCTTTACATAATTATATATGACATGGCATTAGTGTTAATTTCACTCCAAATCACATAATATACAATTTAAAATAGGTTAATGTGGCTAATTTTGACCCTAATCACCTCTACAATTTAAATAATCAACATTTACATTGATTAGATGATGATTTTAAGTTTATTGAGTTCAAAATCACATTTTATACATGTAGAACTTGCATATAAGTAATAATATTTCTTTGCTTCAATCGAGATGATGAAATTTGAGCTAATCAACCACCAAATCACATTTTTTAGTCATGTAATTAGGTTTAAGGGGTTTTAAATAACTCCAATTTACTTAAGATGCACAATTAGGTTGGTACTCCAAAGGCTAAGTTTTGGCAATAGGTTTTAAAAATGCATTTTATGACATCTCGTGATAAAATCAATTATATCACAAGGTATGCATGTTTGCGAAATGTAGTGGGAATTAATGCATAGGGATTACAATTTATGTTTTAGGGATTAGAAATTAGGGCATAAGGTTTATGTTTTAAGGGTGTATATAATGTCTAATTGTTCTATGCCATGTGAACCTAATTCTTACTAAAAAGGATGTTAATTAGGACTAAATCAACTGGTAAATAGGGAAAGTGTATGGTTTACAATTTAGGGAATAGTTTTTAAGGTTTATGGTTCATGGCTTAGGTTTTAATGTATATATGGTTTAGGGTACACAAGGTCAATCACAAAGATAATTGAGGATAATTTGAATTAATTTGACCCATTTGTGACTATATAATGTGTGTTTAAGTTGTCATTATATCCCATGTCATCATGTAGATTGAGTGAATTAGTCAAATGGGGTAATCAATCATGTGATTTAGGCCAAACTAAGTCCTGTGAACTTAATTCTTAGTCTAAATGATGTTAATTTAGGTTAAAATGATTGGTTCAGGCTTTAAAAAGTTTATATTTATGGTTTAGAGTTTAGGGATTAGGAGCTTTAGGGATTAGGGATAAGGGTATAGGTTTTAGGGTATATAAGGTATAATCATGAAGGTGATTGGGGTAAATTTGAGCTCCTTGAACTTAGATCTATGAGTAAATAATGTGATTTTGGGCTCAATTAGCCCCCACATCATCACAAATTGAGCCAATTAAGTCAATTATGGTAATGAGTGATGCACTTTTAACCAAGTTCATCTTTGTGAACCTAATTCTTACTATATAAAGGATGTTAATTGGGGCTAAATTTATTGGTTTAGGGTCTACAATTTAAAGGGTTTGGGGTTTAGGGCTTAGGGCTTAGGGTTTAAGGTAAATGGTACATGGTTTAGGGTTTAACTTAAATGGTATAGGGTTTAGGGTTTAAGTTAAATGTTACAGGGTTCAGAGTTTAAGGTATCAGATATAGGGTCCAATCACTAAAGTATTTGAAGAAAATTTGAGTTGCTTTTTCACCTATTTGTGACAATTAGCTTCATGTTTGCATTTCTAATAAAAGTAGGGTCAGTTAAGCCATACATGTTGTATACATGTTATATAATCGATTGAGCCATAAATTTGGTTTAGGGGTTCAATTTTGCCCAAATCATGCCCCTAATTACACAAATTGACTAATTTAATCAATTCATGATACAATCAAACTTATTTTTTTTCCAAATCATATCTTACTCTTGAGGGGTTCAAATTGGCCTCAAATGCCTCCTCGATTAAATGAATAAACTCTTTGGTTAGTTATATATGACATGACATTAGGGTTAATGTCATTCCAAATCACATTGAATATATAATTTAAACTACATTCATGTAGCTCATTTTGACCCTAATTACATCCATAATTGAACTAATCAACATGTGCATTCATTAGCTGATGACTTCAAGTTTATTGAGCTCAAAACCTCATTCTATAAATGTAGAATTTACATATAAATAAATAATGTTGCTTTGTTTCATTCAAGTTAATGAAATTAGAGCTGATCAACTCCCAAATCACATTTTATATTCATGCAATTAGGTTGAAGGGGATTGAGATAGCCCCAATTTACTTCAGATGCACAACTAGATTGTTAGTTTAATGGCTAAGTTTTGGACATAGGTTTAAAAATGTATTTTATAATATCTCATGATAAAATAAATTTTATCATAAAATGTATAATGAGTTACACCTTAAAACCAAGTAATTATAAGAAGTCAAGTCAACATATTAAAAATGCCCATAAATTTTTTGAAGTCTAATGTGATAACATAACACCTTAATTCACTATCCAAGGTTAGGGACCTTTCTCGTATCACATGAAATAACACCACTATTAGGGAGTTGAAGAACATATAAGATCATATATAAAATTTGAGGTAAAGATCAAATTTAGGTTTTTGGGTGTTATGAATATATAATGCGATCATGTTAGTAACATGATTGTGTTATTAACTAACATGATCATGTTACTAACGTGTTTAACAACATGATCGTATTAATACCATTATCACATTATTAATGCAATTACACTATTTGAATTTGAATTCAAAAACCATACCTTTTGGCTCAAGAATGGCTTGGATTCCTGAGCCAAAGGCTTGGACCTGTCAAACTACAGTTGAGTCTGATAGTTTTGATAGAAAAAAAATCAATTTTGATCTCCAAATATAGTAAAAATTTCAACAGTAAAATTCAAAAACTTAATGTCATCGCAACAAATATGCTCTCCTCTTTCCAAAAATATGATTTTTATAAATTTTTGACTAATTTAAGGTTTCAAAATATGTTGATTTCTAACTATACCTTTTTTATGCCACAACATTCTACAAATATACATGTTCATGTAAAAAAAAATTCGTTGATCCAAGTGCAAAAAAAGTTATATGGTCACAAACTAGGCCTAATTCTACACATTCAAAAAAAAAAAATTTTTCATTTTTTTTTGAGATAGTTAGGCGTGCTGCACAGAGAGACTATCCATAATTTTGTTAGTTTTTCAAATCTATCTACTTGTAAAATTCATAAAAAATAGTATTCATATATATATATATATATATATATATATATATATATATATATATATATATATATATATATATATATATATGTATGTCACAAACTAGAATATCTTATCTAAATTTTACCTAAAGAGTTTCAAATAATATTGAATGTTGCTCAAAAAATGGTGTGTTGCATGACCGTATATCTACTCTATTTCCTTAGAAATAATAAGTTCTTCAAATTTTAGATGTTTGATATACTTATACTTAACCATTTTAAAATAAATTAGTGTTTTAGAAACTAGAATCGAAATTCTACATTTCATGTTATTACACAATCTTCAAATTTGGAGTGTAAATATCTCAAATTATCTATAGAAATTTATATTTCTGAAATTTCAAGAAAATCATGTCCATAGGTAGGCCACTTTTTATCCCCTAACTTTGTGCACTTACCCTCTATATAGTATCCCATTGGGCCCGTTCCAGGACCTTCCCTTTACTGGGAAATACGACCTTGGTTTTGTGCCCTTGTCTTTGTTCAAAATTTTGGTAGCTAGATTCACCTACCTGGTTAAATTTACTCAAGATGTGGAGGAAGGGTGCTTGGGTGTTGGGGGGAGGAAGCCAAGGGTGTTGCTATGCCTTGTTTGCATGATTTTCTCACTCCTATCCCTCAGCTGGGTGAATGGTGTGCAACAAAGAGGTCCCTAGAGAGATTTCAAGCCATCAAATCGCTGACACGTGACCATTTTTAGGGGCCTCCGTAATGGAATGAGTAGAGATTAATTTCTAAGGTGCAGGGGAGAAAAAATAAGTTAAATTTGTAGAAGTTAACGTATTTTGTGGCTTCTCTAGTAGAAAAAGTGAAGGGGATGCTGGGTCGAACGTTGGTGATTATTCTTTGGAACAGGGGGTTCAGGTTTCACAGTTGCAGGGGAAGATTTGTAAGTAGAGGCCATGGAAGGGGGTCGAAGTAGTGTGGGAGAAGGTTGAAATAATTGTGATTGATTAATTGTAAGTTTTTTTATATGGTTTTTTTGTTGTTTAGTTAGACCGGTACTCTAGCTTTTAGATTTTATGACAGTCAATGACAAAATATTGTAGTACAGTAAGTTTTTAATATAAAAACTTGGTATATAATTTTGGTTGGTTAAATACCTTGACGATAATATTATAAAGCCAAACAATTTTATTTAATTTTGTGCTTTTATGGAATTGGGAAGGGGCCCTGTAAACCCTAAAATCGATCTAAAAAAAAAGTGTTATAAGTTACACATAGATGGGGTGTCTTTTTGCTTAACAATGTGGAGGAAAGGTGTTAATCCTTCATTCAGTTTGTTATACTTGTTCCCGAAAACTACACGAACCCTAAGATTATGGAAAGAGAAACTGATTTGAGAGATGCAAACCATTTCAAAAATGGAAAATGGAAATTGTGAAGATTAAAGTTAGTGTAAGAGAATCAAGATTTGTACACCTGATTGTTCTATAAAATGGTACAAGGAATCTGACATACATTTGTCAGTAAAATTATGGAATTCATTTTGCATGAAATATGATAGTCATTTCACACACAACAAGTGTTAATGATTGCAAGCTTGAATGCCATATAAATATTTTGCAGGTCAGTTAGAATTTCATCTGTGAAGCAACTTTAAATGGTATAATCAATTACAACCAATTTCATCCATTCAGTAGCAAGTCACATTCGTCTTGCTTTTTCCATTATTTTGGTAAACCATATTTTGATCTCTGGAATTGTTTTATGAAGTAGTGCCTCGTAATTTGGAAGGGTACAAATGGCCTGATGATACTCTAGCATGAACAAAATGCACACACGCCTCAACAGACTTGTGTAGCTTCCCTTCCCTTTGAAGCGAGACTTGTGTAACTTCCCAAGGTAGTTACCCTCAGTCTCGGGCTTCAATTTGACAGTCGACCTTTTGTGACATATTTCTTTGATCATGGGGCTACTATTGATCATGGGGCTACACTTAGGTTCTTGATCGAAAAAATATGGAACACTCAGGGAGATGAGGCCTTTTGTTGCTTTGTCGACTTCAAAAAAGCCTTTGACACGATCCCCTGTGACAAACTTTAGAATAGGATGAAGGAGCTGGGGGTTCCGAATGAGCTTAGAGCTACTGTCCATAGATTATATGAGCAAGTAAAGGCTAAAATCAGAACTAGTGATAGAATGTCAGAGTGTTTTGGTAGCGATATAGGCGTCAAGCAGGGTTGTCCCCTTTCATTAACTTTATTTGGACTGTACATTGATAAATTAGAAGAATGGTTAAATAAAGATAGTGGGGAGGGGATTCAACTAGCTAAGTATGTTATAAAACTGCTTCTTTATGCGGATGACATCATTTTAATTGCCAAAACAACCAGCAGCTTGAGGGAAAATTTGATAGCACTTGAAACTTTTTGTCAAGAGATTGGAATGCACGTGAACACAAGCAAAAGCAAAGTAATGATCTTCTCTTTGAAAAGAAAAAATAAACAACATATCTTTACCTTTGAAGGCAGCCCGTTAGAGATAGTTGAGGAGTACAAGTACCTTGGGCTTGATTTTCACCACAAGCTCAGCTGGGAAACGTGTAGAGCAAAAATAATTCAAGGAGGATGGAAAGCGTTGTACTCTCTTCAAAATAGGTGTAGGATTGTGGAGTTATGGGATTGGAAGACCAAGAGAACACTCTTCGATTTGTTGGTGATCCTGGTGATTCTCTACGGGTGTGAAATTTGGAGCAACAGTATGTTAGATCATAAATGGAAACAGATAGAGAGAATCCAAAAACACTTCATCATAAGCAGTCTCAAAGTCAAGAATTCAGTGCCATATGAGATCTTACTTGTTGAAACGGGGTCCTTCCCTCTAGAGGCATCGGCGATGATACGGTTACTAAGCTACCTCAAGAAGATTCAAAACATGCAGAAACATAGGTAGCCTAGACTAATTATGGAGGAAGAGCTAACTAGAAGAAAGAACACTTGGAGGAAGCAAAATGACACATGGGTAAAGAGGTGGGATATTAGCATCCAGGAGTGCCCAAATACTAATGAAGAAATAAAAAAATATGTGAGAAGAAAATTCAACTGCATCATGTGGACAAAACAAATGGGTCGTAAAAAGGAATACTACCTCAAAGAATTCAACCCCACAGGTGATTTTGAAGAAAAAGCCTATATAGGAGCAGACATTAAGTGGAAAGCAAAAATGTTGATTCCCCAACTTAGGATGAGCTCTCATCATCTTAGGTGTGAAACGGGTAGATGGCTAACTTCTAAAGAGGATTGGGAGGAGAGAATATGCCTCTTTTGCAACAAAGGCGTGGTGGAGACAGAATGACACTTCCTCTTGGAGTGCGGGGCATACAACGACATCTAATACAATTATGGTGAAACTTTGAAAATCGCCAAACTTGACACCATGTTTGAAGGGACAAGGCTGGGTAATACGATGAATCTCATGATCAAACTTCACAGCAAAAGGGAAGATTTCAAGAAGGAAGTTCAGGGACTTAGAGAACGTTTTGTGGCTGATGTCCTATTTTGAAGGGGATGTGCGTGACTAATGGATCCCATAGACTGCTGCGGCCTCGTGGTCGTTATTAAAATCCTTCATTCATTGATTGATTGATGATTATTATTTAATTTTAGTTAAATAAAGAATATTAGAGAAAATGAAGAGCATTTTACAAGTGATGGTCCTAAAACGAGATTTCCCTTGTGCATATTGATTAACCATCTCATAGTGGTATCGAAAGAGAGGCGGCCACGGCAACCCCGAGAGGCACAGACCCTGTCGTTTGTCTAGTTTGGGTTCGGTGCGGAACAAATCAATGGCGTTATTGGTGCAAGTTTGGGCAGACCGATATTCATATTGGAACGGTTTTTTCAATGGACAGAACTGGTTTCCATGGTATTAATGGCACTCTCCACAGCTTTGGATCTCTCGACGGTGGAACAAACATCCTTGATCCCATTGATCTAAAAAGCTATTTGGGGATGAGCCGGCTGAGGGAAGCACTGCGACTTTGTGGATTCGAGATGGAAGGATTCGAAGATCAAGGGAAAAACTGTAAGATACTATATGGGGTCGGATCCAATCGGTGTTTTGGGTGGCTAAACGTCACGGTTTCGACTCTCTCGCAGGCCATTGCTGGTCTAACTCAGCGTTTCTACATAGGACTATCCGAGTTTTCCTCCGCTTCAGAGTATATCGTGGATCAATGTTATGCGACTGGGGAGCTGGGGAGAAACAGAGCACATTTTAGGCCTATGCCCGACTTACAAAAAAACTAATAACATTAATACAAAGGCAGACCGGGGCTTGTCTGGGAATGACGAATATCAGATGCATTATCTATGTGGATGTTACAGAGGAGGATTTTATCAGTGGGTTTCTCCTCGAGAGAGCGTGGAAAGGGGTTAGAATTCTCTCTGCACTGGATCTTCACCTCCGCCCTTCTCCCTACTTGAGGAAAACTGCCTTCTCTAATACAGCTAGGACTTTGCCTTTCTTCACTGCTGGAAGCAAGAGCGGGCCAAACGAATTCGATTATGATATTCGAAGAACCATTGATGCACGGAACTTGTTTGACAAACTGACACAGAGAACTACATTTCCAGCAGGTACGATTTCCAATTTGTGACATAGAGAGTTTGTTCACAAACCGTTTGACAAAATGATTTAAGTGTAATATGGACTCTTGGACCGACAGCCAGGGGAACAATAGTGGACATTTGATTGTCGAGGAGATGGAAATGCAATTTGAATGCTGTTTACACTGCAGTGAAACAAACCATTTATCACAAAACAAAGACTCAGATAATGGTCAAAATTCTTTCAGGGGAAACCAAATGTTTTTGGGTTCATCTATCAGACCAGGGGATTGATCTTAAATGGAAGATAGAGATCTCACAAGGAATTCCAAAGAATCAACAACCACTCATTTTCGAGGGCAGACCACTGGAGGATCATAATCCTCTTATGAGCTACAAAATTGGCAAAGATTCCACTCTCCATTTGTTGCTAAGATTGTGTGGAGGAGCGGCTGATTCAGGGATACCTTCTACATCCAAACCTATGTCATTTAAAGAAGTGCTGCAAAACACAGCCAACAAACCAAATATTTTGAAGCCCTCTTCCATACCCAAAGCCTATGTAGTGAATCATGTCGAAGAGGGGCCGACAATTGAAATTATAGATGAGGCTGTTTTACGATATCAGGGAGAATTAAAAAAAATTGCAATTATCTGTAGATTCAATGGATTTTGGCCTTCCACAACAACATTGTATCAATGGGTACATACTACATGAACAAAACAGTGTGAGATCACACTATACTCCAAAGTTTTTTCGTTCACCAATTTGTCAAAGAGGAAGACACTCAGAGCATTAAATGATGGTCCTTGGTTTTGGGGAAATGCGGGGTTCTTCATCACTCCATGGTTTCCAAATTTTGATCCAAATTCTATCTCAATCACCAAAGTGCGAGTTGGGTGTGGCTACCCAATCTACCAATACACCTTGCTTGCGCTTTTCCAGTGATAGGCAATTCTTTGGGCACATATATCAAAAGTGATATCGATAGAATATTTGCGGGTTTGTATACATATTCTCGCATTTGTGTGGAAATAGACTTTAGCAAGGGCTTATCAGACAAAGTCACCATCAAATGTGGTAGAATACAATACATTCGGCAGTTGGATTATGAGAACACAGTGTTTAGATGTAGAAATTGTAAACTGCCATGGCACCTACGAGCTCCCTGCCCCCAAGCTAGAGCCCATCCTCATCATAAAAAAGGGGAGAAAACACCATCTAAAAAATGGAGTTTTCCGGTGCAAGGGAAGGAGATGAAGAAGATGTACATGTTGAGGAATGTCTTCATACAACAAAACCAAAAAAGAATGAAGATGAAGATTTTATTACCCAGGTTGAGGCATTTGATTCCACTGAAAAGGTAAGAGGACCATAATCGAATCCATCTATGGGAATCGAACTGAATGGGACCATGTCGGGGGGCGAGGGGGGAGGAGGCGAAAGGAGTGAATAGAGGATTACGTGGGATATATTTATCATTAATTCGATCTATGTTCTCGTAGGCTAGTGCTTCTCTCTCTCTCTCTCTCTCTCTCTCCCTCTCTCCTTTGTGTCTTCTCTTTTTATTTTCTTCTAGGTCCCCTTACTTTTGGGGGGTTGTTGTTCACTCCTTATGGGTGTGGTTGTTATTTTCACCCTTTGTGGTGATTTGTGTTGGAGTGGTTTCTTTCCCTCCTTCGCTTGGAATTTTTTCTTCTGGAATGTTGTTGCATATAAATTATATGATTTCTTATTTTAATTAATATGAAGTTGCAAATTTTTTTTGGGAAAAAAAAGAAAGAATATTAGAGAAAACATATAATTTTTTAATACTTTTTAAAGTTTTAATTAAAAAAATTATATATGTGTGTGTGTGTGTGTGAAATATATTTTTTAAAATAATCTATCAAAAATTATAAAAGAAATGTTTGAATAGATAGCTATCCTTAAAAAAATCATCTATCATTAATTTTAGGTTTTAATTATAAATAAATTTAGTTTTAAAATTTAAGTTTTATTTTTTTAAATGGGAAAGAAAATGGTGGAACATTAAAAATCTGATTATAAGTTTTTTTTTTTAATTTATTTATAAATTAAAAAATAAAATAAAAAATAATTAATAATATTTGGTAAAGCATTATTATAAAAAATCAAAATAATTGTAACCAATTAATTTTAATAAAAAAAAAAATTATACAAGTACCTATCAACCTTTGATAAGTTTCTATGCTCAAAGCCCAAAAACAACATAGATGATATTATGTTTTTATATACATAATTTTAAAGTGAAATGAAGTATTTTATGAAGGATGTAAGAAATAGCCTTAAAATTTTGAAATTATAGAAACATAGTGGAATGTGATTATGTACAAAATTGTTAGAGCGATTAAAAAGGAATAACTTAATCACTTACAATTTTTTTTTACAACAAAAAAAAGTTTAGCAATTCAAAAAAATAATTGTTGCCTAATTGACATGGTAATGGCATGATATTTGCCAATAGGAAAGAGGGTTGCGAGGTTGGGTATCTATATAGCAACGTAACTAACTAAATATAATTTTATATAAACACTCCAATTACAACACCTTACTTTCATTATTAATTTATCATCACTCAATTCAACATCCATTCTAACTAGTTCATCTTAAATTTGAAAACCCATGTCACCACTTAAAATAATCAAAACATCATTATAACCTTATATTAAACTCACTAATGTCTTTTCGTTATTAATTAATTAATTTATTAATTAATTTTATGTACACATAATTCATAAAAATAAATAAATTAACCAACCTCGTCATTATTCATAAAAAACTCATTCAAACCATTTAATAAACTCATTCAGCCCCATAATATATCATACATAAATATTTAATTTTTATTTAATATTTTTGAAATTATATTTTAAATTCAACATTATTTAAATATATTCAATATAAATTTTAAATATATTATAAAATTCTTTCAAATTTTATTAAGATATTAATATAAGAATATAACTTATTCTACTCACATATATATATATATATATATATATATATATATATATATATATATATATATATATATATATATATATATAACTTTTCAATAAAATAAAATGTCACAAAACCAACCCACACTCAACTCAAATTTTTACTACCTAACATCAAAATGTCGAATAATCTTATTTACTAGCAACAACACTTATAAGTGTAGGTGAGATGCCAATAGACTTATACAATGATATATTGGAATCATTAGATAATTTGAAGTCCAAATATAGTTAAGTATGTATTATAATTGATGGATCCACGTTTATGAAAAGAGGTGAGAAAGTGAAAATTTATAATTTTATTGAGTAATTTTTTATTAAAAAAAGTTGTAAATACATTTAAACATAAAAATGTGTATAGATTATGTGAGGTATATATATATATATATATATATATATATATATATATATATATATATAATATATATATATATATATATCTTAAACTTAAGTAAAAATTTAAAATAAAAATTTAAAATTAATTATTGTCTAATTAAATATATATAAATTTCATGTATTATTATCATTTTTATATATAATTTGATAGATATTTATATCAACAGATATAGCTTATAATAATTGTAAATAGTGGTGGTGGATTTTTTATTTGTTAGAGTTAAAAATATGTTTTGAAAGGTCTAAGAGTTTTGTACATATGAAAAAATGATAAGAAAAATAAAGTTCATTTAGGACACCTCTATCAACAACAACTAAGAACTAAAAAATAAATGGGCAGTAAGGCATAGCACACCACAGTCTTCTGTCAAAAGTCATCAAACCACCTTATCTATAACAAAAAAATAAAAATAAACAAACAAAAGAAGGGAAGCTTCCATGAATCTTCAACTAGAATCCTATTTCTACTTTTATTAGAAATAAGCATTCTACTTGTTGAATTTGACTGCTTAGTGTTTTTTACTTTTCCATTTTTTTCATAGTTTGGTCCATTCTCCTTTGTCACTTGAATCTTCTAACTCCTCAGAAAAGGGGATAGAGACTTGCAATTGTAAGGGCTGGAAAGGGTCATTTGAGGTATTATCTCCTTTAAAGAGAGACTTTAGTTCTACCTTTGACACTTTCACAACTTTTTTCCCTTTTAAAAGGGGTTCAACATGAAACTTTCTAGAATTATTTTATGGAGTACCCTTAACCTCTTTCAAATTTCCTTCCTCAGTAATCCTTTTATCTAAAGCAAATTGATGCCTATGATCTATGTGATATTTTAATGAAGATTGAAGATTATGATCATCCTTTCTTATGACTAGTGAACCTTCCTTTATAAAATCCAAAGATTCACTTTTAGGGTATCCATCTCTATACACTGTTATAAGTTTATGGAGGGAATCCTTTGACCACATTGGGTCAATGTTAATTTCATTAGAGTTATTTTAATATGAGGTTAAGTCCCAATATTGAAGCATCTACAACACCGAAAGGGAATACCTTCATATTCCAGTGGTTAATTCCAAAACCACTCTTCAACTACTAGGTCAATAGAGGTAGGTAGGTAATTGGAAATGTCCATATTTACTATGATTCTAGAAAATATAGTGTGTGCAAACATGGAGGTAATAGAATAAGTCTATTAGAATCTTCCTAGGGTGTTAACTATTTCCCTATAATAGCAATCAACCCAAAACAAAAGGGGGAGGTGAGGTAAACAAACCCATATACGTCTAGTAGTGAAAGCTTCATTGAGTGTATTGAACCCTAGGAACAAGGTTCTCACTAATAGTTGATGTTGATCCTAGATCCACTGTTGGTCTTAACACTTTATTTGAATTGGGACAAAAACAAGCTATAAATAAACCTTTGGTGCTAAAGTAAATGTCCAACTTACATTTTATGATGGGTTTCCAATGATTAGAGATCCAAGAATTAAGATCCATGAGCTTTGTTTGAAGGTTTTTGAGCTAATATATGACCCCCTATCAGAGTACCATTCTTCATTGTGCAATACTATTTTTGGTTTTTCCTTGTCAAATGAGACTAAGGACTTAGAAGTCATTGGGTTGAGGGGATTCAACATAGACTAATGTTTAAAGTCAAGTATAAATATAACTTACTCAACAAAGGATTTGTCTACCTTTATCTAGTGGCTTTGAGGTAGAGGAGACCCCTAAATTACCCCATCAATCTCACAAAATTCCTTGTCCTTAAGTGTTCCACCTTGTTTATTATGTCTACCTTGTAACAAACTTCCTTCTGAACCCTATGTGTTGTGATTCACCATATCATGATTTAGATCATGAGTATTACAGTCATGATATTCTGCCATATCATGATCTGAGTTCAAATCTTGAGCACATTCATGGCTTATCTCCTTGGTGGGATGAGATCCCACCACAACACTGACACTATTTGAGAGAGGACATGTAGTATGTCTGGGAGAACCGACTGATAAGTTATGAATAGTCAAGTTGGTAGAGGGGTTTCCATGTGTATTTTTAATTTAAGCCTATGCATAATATAAAAGAATGCAAAATGAATACCCTCCACAAAATTTGATATAATATCTATAAAATGGTAATAAATATTCTTTGACTTAAATTTCATGTCTATTTGATTATCATAGGGCTGTTTCAATCTTTTTGTCCATTTAATTATCATATTGAATATTTTTCTTCTTGATTAGAGAAGCTGCTAAAAAAATCGTAATATAATGGGCATACGGTGGAGTTTGGACCCCACTTTCATACGAATTTAATTGATTTGATTGATGTTTATGAAATGTTAAAAATTATTTTTTGACTTTAAATTTGATGTTCATTTGATTATCTTAGGGAAGTTTCAATTTGTATCTACTTAATCATAATATTAAATATTTTTCTTCTTGTTTGGAGAAGTTGATAGAAAAATCTATAGTATAATGGGCATATGGTGGAGTTTGGACCCCACTTTTCAGACAAATTTAATTGAACTTGAAACATTATTATAGCTAGATTGAGACCATAAATCATTACTAAATCATTACTAAATAATAAATTTGTAACGAATGTCATAAAATCATTGAATTGTGATATGTGACAAATCCAAAATAGGCACCTAGAGATTTATATCTGATAATTTTTTAGATAAATTTATTTAAGACATTCATATACCATCATTTATATATTTTTTCCTCTATTGTATCATTGTGAAAAATTAATAATTATTTACATGTATAAATAATTTGGTCTTTATCTTTGTCACTATAATACCAATTATCGATTTAACTAATATTTTTATATTTATCTTTTGTATCTACATTAGGATGTTTAAAACTAACTGTGACATATAGTTGAATATCTAATGTTTGTTGTTCTTAAATATTTTCCTTAATATCATGATATTTTATCATATTTGTAATCATAGGATAACTAGGTATTATTTATTTAGTATTAATCACATCCTCTATATTATTGTATTTATCAATTTTTTCTATGTTTGAAATAGATTTATTATTTAATTCTTAAAAACCATGTTTGTACCATTATTATTTTTAGTAATATATTGTTTTTGAACTTATTTCTTCGGAAGCTTTAAGTTCTTAGTAAAATATGGTTTCTTATTTTCCTTTTTCTCAATCAACCCTGATTTTTTATGGGAAAATATCATAGCTACATTTTATAGTTTACACTACTTTTGTATTTTACACTTCAAGGTCCAACACCTATCATTATGACACCCATGTATTTTATGATAGGGATAATAATAGTAATATTTTTATGTATAACATGTAAGGGTTAAAGTGATCAACTTGTTAAAATTACATTCTTTAGAGTTTCACTTAGAGACATATTAGCCTTATGTGATTTTTTGACCCATGATTTGTGGACTCATTTTATTGCTTTTTAATCCATACTAGAGATGTAAGTTTTTGTGTTGCATTGGTTTTGGACGGAGAACTAGATATACAATTGACACTAGTATGCTAATATTTCATGTTATGCACAATTTTATATTCAAGTGATTTAATCATTAGACATATTTTCTTTTGAAATGGTTATAGAGACTCCCTCATAATAGTTATTTGATCCAAAATAGCCACACTAGACCCAAAAAAATCATCATAGGTTGGGAGGATTCAATATTCATACAATATTTTTTATGATTAAGCATATTGTAAGACATATTATGGTTTTGAAAGGGGTTAAAAAAGAGTATTGATTAGTCATCTCCATCAGATTGTGCTACTACATTAACTATTACTTTTGACTAAATAGATTGATTATTTTGAGACCTTGTATTAGGAGGATTAGAGACATACTAATGCTTATTCATGGTAAGGAGATTAGCTTCATGGTCTTTAATTGTGTGTCATAAATGGTAAAAAGATTGAAACAACTTGAACATGATATATTTTTGTAATGGATCAAGCAAAATTTTTGTTAATATGTGTTATAACTCATTATAAGGCATAATTTATTTCATCGTAGAGAGCATAATATTACTAAAACACACATAATCACAAATATATTTAATGGTTTCTTGTTTAATTTTGAAAATATAGGCATCATAAAATGTATCATTAATGTTGATTGAAAAATGTGTTAAAAACTAGTTATCTAAAGGGTTGAAGGCTCTCACAAAGTAAAAATGAATAGTATATAATCATGGTAATGCATAATCCTTTAGACTCCTTGGAAATACTTTTATCAACAATTTATTGTAAGATACATAATCTAAGCATTCTTCACGTATAACTATAAGAAGATGCTCTAGGTCACCTTTACCTTCATAAAATCAAAGCCTAGGTGATATGAAACTCATGGAGAAAGAACAAGTTACCATATCAAGAGCTAACATATTATAAAATAAAATTTAAATCTATTAAATGACTAGCTCTAGAAACATATTTCTCTAACTACAACACCTTAGCTCACCAAGCTAAAATAGTAAACTTGAGGGAATATGTACAAGGTTAAGATGATTATGTAATATTTTTAGTCGTTGTATCTAGATTGGAATATGTTGTCTGATTGAAATATGTTGTCTATGTAAGAATAGACATGGAAATATGAAGGAAGCCTTCCATTACCCTGACAACATGGGTGGACATGACATATGTAAAGAGAGGTGTAGATGTAGGAATAATATCAATAGTATTGATTTGGATAGCTATGATAGGCATAATACATACAAAATGTAAACTTGTAATTCATTGAAGATCTCATGTTGTTGTTCATGATAAGCATTCTCTTGGTACAAATATTTAAAAAATACAAAAATTGTAATAAAAAAATAGAATAGATGTGATTAATGTAGATATGTTCACTTAATACTTTGACACTTATTTTTTAAACACTTTAGGTGATTTTTATTTATAAATTATTAAATGAAAACAAAGGACGTATTGAAATGTTAGATAACACTATAAAAGAGAGTGAATTCTAAAAAGATGACCCATATAATATAAAAGTTAGAAAAAAGGCCAAAGTTCTTTAAAATATCATATTAATAATTATCTTAATGCTTCAATAAGGGTTAAACCATTGTCAAAACATTATAATAATAATCAAAGATTAAGAATGAGAGATTAAAAAATCATATTAACTCTTAAAATTTTAACTGTTTGATTCTTTTATACATTAGCATTTAAAAATATATATTAATAGTTAGAATGTAGACTTGAAATACTACAATTCATGGTCATATATATATATATATATATATATATATATATATATATATATATATATATATATATATATATATATATATATATATATATAGTGTGTGTGTCTCAATAAAAAACATTCACATGGAATTATTGAATTACATAGAATGTCATAATCTCAATCCATATTTTAGAAATAAACATATAGCATATTACAATGATGAGTAAGCGTACATTTAAATAAATGATTTCTTTTGGTTAAATAGCCATGAGTAAGGGATATCCACATCGTTAAAGTCGCCTAGGGCATGATCCTAACCTTAACCACTTGACTCTCTATGTCAGATACCTAAAGGGATTTATATTTTAGTAGATGGATATAAACAACCATGATCCTCATCATTTAAACTACAATCTTTTCAATAAAATATTTAAATTTTTAATATATACATCTCAAATCATTAATATTAATTTATATTTTTTATTTTCCTAAAAGACATAATCACTAAAGATCCCCTTTTTACCCTTCCCATAACTTCCACCTCCCCCTACATACATCTACTCTTAACTAACTAATTAATTATATATATAAATAATAAATTACTAAAAAATTAATCACCTATATTTATAGGTACACTATCTCTTATTATTATATTATTTAATATTGATCTACAATAATTAATGATTATAAAATCATTATTATTAAAATTAATCAATATTTTTCCATTTCATTAGTTTCTCTCACTTTCCTCTCTAATAATTCTCTTCTTTAACAATCAAATTTTCCTTGTCCATATATAATTTGTATTTCCTATTATGTAAATATTTTTTAAGTGTGAATTATTCACATCAAGAACCATTAATGTCTCGTATATGTTTTTAAGTTTTCAAGTCTCATTTGGAGAGATTTCCATATCTCCCATATTTGATTTTCTATAGGAGCATGGAACTAAGTTCACTCCTTTTATAATTTTGGACTTAATGGTTTTTTTAAGAAGGAAAAATCAATAAATATGACCTTTATATATAATTGAAATAAATAAATTGTTACTAACTAAGGCCAAAAAAATGTTATACAAAACTATTTAATTTAATTCGAATAATTCTCAACCTATATTTGAAATTGAATGCATGTGAAATTTGTTGAACGTGATTCTTAAAGATGTCATAAAACTACTTCAAATTTTATTAAGATATATAAATTATTTTAATATTATTTAAATAGTTTTTTCATTAAAAAAAGGGTCATAAAACTAACTTCACTAAAAGTTGTGCTCACCCAACATTAAGATGTCAAATAATTTTAATTACAAGCAACAACACTTATAAGTGCATGTGAGAGGTCAATAGATATATGTAACAATATATTGGAATCATTAGATCATTTATTATATTGGAATCATTAGATCATTTGAAGTTGAAAAATATTTCAATAGGTATTTTATTTGATGGATCTACATGAAAAAGAGGTTAGAAAGTGGAAATCTAGAATTTTATTGATTAATTTAATATTAATAGAAATGTTTAAAAACACTTAAACATAAATATGGATATAGATTATGTGAAGTTAATTTAAGAATAGATTATATGAAACAAAAAATATACTTAAATTTTGAAAATATATTTTATTAATTTTAAATTTGAGAAAAACTTTAAAACACAAAATTTAAAAATAATTATTCTTAAATTAAATACAATATAAAATATATGTATTATTGTCATTGTTCTATATATTTTTATATATATTAACATCAATAGGCATATCCTACAAGTTTAGTGGAGGGTAGTGGTAAATGTGATGTCCAAGAAATGATAACAATTAATTTTAGAATTTAAATTTGATGTGAATAGAAATGTTTCAATATTTATGTCCATTTAACCATTATATTGATTTTTTTATTCTTATTTGGAGAAGTGGATAAAAATTTCATAGTATAATTGATAGATGTTGGAGTTTAAAGCCCCTTTTTCAAACATATTTAATTGATCCTGACACATTATTATTGCTAGATTGAGGCCATTCATCATCAATGGATAATAAATTTGTAAATAATATATTAAAATTATTAATCAATGTAATATGCGATGAATCCAAAATAAGTGCCTACAGATTTATATCTCTACATATTTTTTAAATAAAATTATTTAAGACATTTGTATAGCACTGTTTATATTTTGAGTCCTTTGTTGTATCATTTTGAAAAACTAATAATTATTGGCTTTTAGTAATAATTTGGAATTTTTATTCATTATTATAATACCAATTGTTGATATCATAAAGAATTTTATTTTCATCTTTTGTATCTACATTAAGACTTGTAAAACCAATTATGACATATTGTGGAATATCTAATGGTTGTTACTCTTCAATATGTTCCTCAATATTAGGGTCTTATGTATTATTTGTAAGCCATAGGATAATTAGGTATTATTGATTGACTACTAATCATATCCTTTATGCTATTATATTTATCATTTATCTCTATGTTTTAAGTATATATAATGTTTGATTCCTTATAAACCATGTTTGTACCATTAATATTTTAGAAACATATTATTATTTTTGTACTCCCTTAGAGTTGTTAAAGGGTTGGTTTATCGAGTGTCTTGATGGTGTTGTTTGTTGTGTAAGATGTTTGCATAGGTAAGTGCATATCATAGTTCATGAGTTGTGAAAAATAAATTCCTACCATATTTTGATCACCTAGATCAGAAATCTCAAGGGTGATTCCAACTTTACTTAGTAATCAAGTTACCTCTACCATTTATGTTATGTGTTGTGTGTATTTAAGAACATGGGATGCTTCTCACTTAAGTATATGTGATTTAGTTTTTGTGACTTATATACACTAATACTAGGAGTGGGAAATTTTATAAGACCATTTTTAGTTTGGTACCACCTAATGTGGTGGGAATTTTCTTGTAGTTGAGTGTTGATGTCTTGGTTGAGAATTCTTTGTGTTAGGATCTTGTTTATGGATTGTCACCCTTATGTTATGTGGATTAGGGAAAAGTGTCATCTCTCATAGATAGAAAAAAGTTGAGTTGTTATTATCTCACTTTCTTTTGACCACATTTATAAGCCCACTGAGAGGATGCATATTTTCATGATGTTGATTTATGTTTCCCTTAAAAAGAAACTTATTTTTGAAATGTTGTTTTGTTCCATATTCTTTAGAGTTCATAGAATAGTGTCTCCTACTTTTTGTTAGGATAGAATTTTTAAGATTAGATGGATTGATTCATCTTTATGGTTAGTATTTTTCTTTCTGATTGTGGAAATAAGTTGTGATACTACACCTACAAGATTGGTAAGTGAGTAGAAATTTAGCAACTTGGGTTGTGGAATTTTATTTATACCATGTGAGGGTATTTAAGAGTTTTGTTTGTTGATATGTTAGTTCTCTACTTTCCACTTGTGATATTTTAGAATCTTACTTTACGTGCTACTTTATCTAAAATTGTGAACTTATACCTAATGGAGTTGCGAACCTTGAATTTATATTAGTTATAGATTAAGAATTATAAGTTGATTATAATTTTTATGTTATTATATATCCTTGATTAGATTGATAATATTCTCTTTTTCTTAGATCATTTTATTTTTAAAATATATTTATGTACCTTTGTCGAGAGATAGTATGGTATAGGATGTGTGGAACATCACGGTAGTCTAAAAGGCTTGAGATAAAATTTTAACTTGCTGAGTAATAACCGAGAAAATAGGTAAAAATTATCTCTCTTGTTATTTTATAAGGTTGTAAGGATTGTGTGATCCTTGGCCTTAGTATATTATGATAATTTTAACATTATTTCCTCTTAACTATGAATATAATAGAATAGATTAAGTTTTGAAATATGATACTAGTTATGTTTAGCTTGTGGCAACTAAATACAATCACATAATGATTATATGATTTTTCTTGTATGTATGTTGGTACATTTAGAATTATTTAAGCATATACTAGTTATTTATATGGTCTGTTAATATAGAATTGTGATTCATTGAACTTTGTGCACATTTTAGAGATCATTAAATCATGTACACCTAAGAGAAGAGTGGTGAATTAGAAATGTGAGATGGAAGTGGATCTTAGTTAGTATTATATTTACTTGGTAGTTACTAAATTTGGATTTGACAAGGGGAGGTTATCTAATCCATGATTTGATAGATAAATTTATCAATTTTATTAGGTTTGAATCCGATAGATTGATTTGATCGAATACATGTATACTGTGGAACATGTATCCTTTAATTTTGAAATGTGGTATACATTGGAAATGTAGTATTTATAGTTCTTATTCATTATCATACTTTTTTGGAAGCTACATGGAGTAGTGTTAGCATTGACATGTTACACTTACCCAAAGCTACATGGAGTAGTGATAATATTAGCTTATATATATCATTCTTACCAGGCTTTCTAAATATTTTTCTTCAAAATGAGCAAAACACTCTCTAAGTTAGAAAGATGTGCAGATAAAGATAGAAGGTTTTTGTAGCTCTCATTGAAGATTTATTTTTGGCTTTTATGATGATCTCATGTGCTTTTAAGAAGTTAGTGAAACTTTCACTAAGATATGTGTTGCCCTTTGACGTATTATAAGTGGTCATTCTTATAGTTTATAAGTTTGTCTTACTGGGTTTGGACCCTAGGATGGTCATGATAAAATAATTCAAAATAAGTGACACTCATAAACTTTATTTGCATATTAAGAATATGTCATAGTGCAAGGTCTTATGGGACCACTATTATGAGAATAGTGCTATTTAGGATAACTATAATGAATTCTTTAGGAAAATTTTTAATTTATTTTCTTAATTTGATATTGTATACTATGTTATTACTTTGATGAGCAATGTTTTTAATTCAGAACTTATGTTGGAATAAGAGTCATCCAAGATGATGACTAGGTTTACAAGATGGACGTTACATCCTAATTTCTTACCAAATAAACTTAATAGATTATCTATAGATATTTATAGATGTTAGATTTGGTTTTGGCTATTTTTAACTAAACTGTGTGACATATGTTCTTACGGGATAGTAAGAGATTTTTTGTGTTACATGATTACATCGCTATGAAATAGATTTAGTGTATATGTTTACATTATGAACATGTTGATTTGTTATTTTTAGTTATATTTATGATGTAAGTTTATCATGTTATTATGATCTAAACTACCTATTTATTGTGAGGTTGATGTAGGAAAACTCATCCCTTAGAGCATAATAGAGGGAGAGCATCATCAAAGAGGGTGACATAGATGGAGATGTCAAAGAATGATAGAGAAACTGACTAGAACCCTAGACACACTACATAATTAATTCATGTTAGATGCATCATGGAATGGTTACCATAGTATGTTTTGGATGTTATTTATATTTAGATAGTTATTTGTCATGATTTACTAACTATAGGTTAAATGGTTTATGAAACCCTTTTTTCACAATTAATGTATGTGATCATTAAATGCTAAGTAGAAATATGATTTGCTTAGTTAAATTAAATCCATATCAATAATTTATGAAATTGTCATTAAATTACTATGGCATTATAAGATATTAATTAATAATAAATTATGGATTTTTATAAATAATGTTGAAATGTATAAAATTTGGAAATTGTCATTTAAAAGAAAAAAGAGGAAAGAAAAAGAAAATAATAAATAATAATAAAATAAATAAAGGGTGAAAGGTCTAAATTTAATAAAAATAAAAGGAAAATAGTCATTAAAATAATGAGAAAAAAAGGTTAACTTGGTGATGATACCCTAACAGTGAGTGAGATGAGTGTTAAAAGTGGGAGGTCTCAAGATCTATTCTTAAGATGACCACTCTCTAGCATCATTCCCATACTACACTATGGTGGGTTATTTCATAAAAAGTATCCACAATGCAATGATCTACTGACTCAATTTTCAATGCAATAGCAGTCAGCATGTGGCTTGAAACTTGTGTTTAATGCGACGAGGCAAGTCCATAGTTCATGGCTAGGGATACTATTCACCGTTGGTTTTTGACATTTTAGTTACAAAAATGCCAATATCTAAAATTTACTCTAAAGTAGCCACGGGGACACCATAAGGTAGGGGTCAAACTTTTCCATGTGTTTTATGTGAATCATAGTGGGATGATTTGGTTGTGGATTATTTGATGGACATTATAGACCCAAACCCATCCCCATCAAGCTTCAGATGTAGATCTATTTTTTTAATGCATCAATGATAGCCTAGTGGTGAGTGAGCTGAGTGTTAGAAGTGGGAGGTCCCAGGATCCATTCTCGAGATGACCATTCTTTAGCATCATTCCCACACTACGTTATGATGGGTTATTTTATGAAAAACATCCACAATGTAATGGGTTACCGACTTAGTGTTTAATGTGATGGGGTCAACATGTGGATTGAAACATCTGTTCAATATAATGAAGCAAGTCCATAGTTCATGGCTAGGGATACTAAACATTGCTAGTTTTTAGCATTCTCATTACAAAAATCCTAGTACCCAAAATTTACTTTCAAGTGGCTATGGGGACACCTTGAGGTAGGGTTTTAAATTCTCCATGTGTTCTATGTAAATAAAAGTGGGTAAATTCAGTTGTGTATCATTTTATAAATATTACAGACCTAGGCTCATCCCCATTAAGCTTCAGATGTAGATCTAAATTTTGCTAATGAGGAGGGGGTGAGTTGGTGAGGTCACTTGGATAT
The DNA here is from genome assembly GCA_037957365.1 of Torreya grandis. NCBI lineage: Eukaryota > Viridiplantae > Streptophyta > Pinopsida > Cupressales > Taxaceae > Torreya > Torreya grandis. Next base: position 283,263 of record JARHVA010006515.1, on the reverse strand, counting down.
ATCTAAGTACACCAAGGTTCAAATCTTGTTGAGGTATGTGAGATCAGTTTTGGTTGTTAATAGTGGTATTAGTGTCCATGGAGTATGTGGGTGGATCTGTGGTAGTTGTGACACAATAAAAAATGTTAGATAATTTAAACAACTTGTTAATGGGAAATAGTCTCCCATATTGTAGTAGATTCGATGCTATCATTGAGCATGTAGGTGGATTTTTAGTAGCTATTACATGATCATTAATTTTGTATAATTACAATGATCGAATGGTTTAAGCAGTTTACGGTTGGTGGGCTTGCATCCTGTCTAATAGTTAATATATATTTGGTAATTTTTGAAGGTCTATATCAATAGATAGAGTAGCTTGTAGTTTATTGGCTATAGCATCCCATCAAAGTATCATTGTCTTTAGGGATCTAGTCTCCCATTTGTGTCCCAAACCAGTTGAAGCTCTAGTTTATAAAAAGCATAATAAGGGCAAGGGATCCATCAACCTTGGTATCTATAAAAAAACAATGAGAATACACACACACACACACACACACACACACACACACACACACACACACACACACACACACACACACACACACACACAAGAGAAAACAAAGCTACACATAGAATATGATAAAATAAAAATAATGCATATTAATATGGGATGGTCTGGGAGAGGTGCATCAGAGGAAAAGATCTTCACATATTTAAGCTAATTCGGTTCAAAATTGTGAGGTAGGCAATGTATTATGTTCTAATATAATTATGTGAATAATATAAATAAAATATTATACATTTTTTGAGATTATGCAAACACATAAATACCAAATTTATATATAAATCATGCTATGTGTATTTATTTTGCTATGTGTATATATCTTGTTGTGTGTTTATCACTGGATATAGTATACATTATATTTTTCATCAAAATGGAGAAATTTATAATTACATCAAACCTAATTATATCTTCAGTAATATATTACAATAATAAATTTTGTATAACCTTAAGATCAAACTTAGGTTTGATGTATTATGAACTTCAAATGTATTGCAACTGGTAGAACAAGAACAACAACTTCTAATTAAAGAACAAAGATTTAATTATATATATATATATATATATATATATATATATATATATATAGTTAACTAAAGATTAGAAACTTAATTGAAGATTAGTGACTTAATTAATTATATATATAATCACATGGGTATACTTTTATAAACATAAGGACCGTATAAATGTATTTAGCACCTTATTTTGAACAAATCGCCCTAACCAAATATAATAAGTTAGTGAGCATGAAAATTACATTTATTTTAATTTGAAAATCATCTGCTTGAAGCCATTCAATGTTCCATTTAATGTTTTGGTTGGGTATTGAATGTGGTATAATCCATTCAATAAGGCGTTATAATATGTCAAAGATAAATTACATATAACTGATATTACAAAATAAAATGTAGTTGTTTTTTATAGTGTTAAATTAGACCAAATCATTGTTATGAGTAGAACAATGGCATGTGTATATTATATGACAACTTATAGAGTTTGGTGAACTAATTTTTAAAAAAATCATATTTAATTAATAAGATTTATATGTTTTAACGTCTTAATAAACTAATTAGTCTAAGTAATAATTTAGATAGTATTAAACCAATATAATTAAACTAAGTTCATAAATACATTTTGAGATGTCTATGAACTGGGACATGAGTATTTATTAAAATATGAATGGGGTTTATAAACAATGATTAAGGAAATTGATCATATGACAAGATGTAGATTAATAGGGTTAACTAGATTTAAAAACCGCAAATGAGGTAGACACAACCAAATGATGAATTTAATTAGTAAAACATACTCATATCTTCAACTTCAGTAAATTGTTATATATTACTATTCATTTATTGAAACTGATAGTTGATTTTATTTTAACTAAGGGTTGTTAAAAAATCTTATTTAGAATATAAAAGACTGTAATTATAACTTTCCAAAGTCCTAAAAATAGTATTTACTAAAGCATAAGGAGTATAAATAACTCAACGTAGTCTTTTATTGTCTTATGATATGCTTGGGATCACTTGTTATGTATTTAAAAAATAACAAAAAAAAATATTTCTATTAGCTTACACTTGAACGAAGGGATGTGTTCCTCTAACTATAGTTCCATGAGTGACTATAAACTATAGAACTATGTGTAATATAGATTTATGTATTTGATGCATATGAATACTAATTTAGAGTATTTTTCTCATATTATTTGACATGAATTATTAATAGGAATCATATTTGTTTAATGTATAACTGAGATTATGAGACAATTGACACCTTTGAACCAAAAATCGTATGTATATTATTGAATATATTTATGTTTATAGGAAACATTGCTATATGAAGAATCTATGAGTATTGGAAGAGTATAATATATAATAATTAGTTACAGGAATCGAGAGTTGAGAAACTATGTCAATGAAGTTCTAGGATCCTAACCTAGCATTTAAAGATAGATGCGTATTCATAGCTCAGCATAGGTCTTAATTATCTTGGGATAAGATTTATGATTTGAGATCCTTAGTTAAAATTATAAATGACTATAGGGAGTTCTTGATTAAAAAATATAAATGAACATTGGTATAGTATTTTCATATTATTTGAGTACTTACATATGGTGCATATACAAGTACTCATATACAAGTATTATGCCTACAATTAAATATGGTTGAAATAAGTCATAAAATGTCTTCGAGACAAAATTTATAACCATGTGAAAATAGTCACCTAAAAAAAGAATTAAAATTTTAAAATAAAAATATTATGGAATAACATAGTTATAAGTTATCTGACTCTTAAGAATAACATGATTGGGTTATTGAAATATATTTATATACAGTAATAAATACTTGTGTGGAGTACATGTTTTTAGCATATATATACAAGTGTTTAGACATATTTAGCATATAATAATACATCATAATGTGTGTCTATAAGTTGTGTTTCTTTTGAATGCTAGTATGAATTTTAATGTAGGGTATTCTTGGGTGGTATAATCTATATTTACTTAGTTATTATTTATGAATATAGGTTATTTGATTCTTAAAATTATAAGACTGGTGGCTCATAATTGAGTAGTGTGATCATGTACAATAAACTATAATATTATCTGATGTCATAGATAATATTTCATTTAGAACTATAGTCTAAATATATGTTATACCCAGGTGGTATAAACTATAATTGATATGCTTATATACATTCATATGTTTGATGAACTAAATGTATACATGTTAGTTATTTATATGAATAATATATACATGTACATAGAGGTGTGTACTAATAATTATAATTTAATAAATGGTATAACTTATATTATATATTCCTATTAAAAAAAATCTTAGATATGCATGCATACAACTCCTGATAGTATAACGAATACTATAATGAAATATTGTGTCATGTGAACTGAGATTTACTTTGTTAAGCTAGTTACTTGAATAGAGGCATATTTTTTCATGTATTTATGTCTACTTTATTACACCAGTTGCATTACTAAGTAGTTATTCTTAAAAATCATTAGACTATGGTAATATAGATTATCATAGGGTGTAGTATTCTTGGAAACTAATTTTGATAGTTAGAATATGCAATTAAATGTATATTTTACGTAGGTAGTATTAACTATAGTCATTATTTTTAGTATGGGATAGATAATAATATAATATTTACTCATACATTTGATGGAATAAATATATACTTTTTAGTTAATCCTATGCTTAGCATGTTAGGTGATATGATTTCTAGTAGGATGTAGATTATATGAATCTTTTGGTTATAATATGGTAACAATATCGCATTGCTAATACTAAGTAAGGAATGAGATAGAATTCACTGGTTTACTAACATCACAATTCTAGATGAAATCAATCTAATCAAGTGGTGTGTATAAATTTTGATTCATCTATAGATTTCTATTACTTAAATTATTCTTGAAAACTTTGGCCAAAATATATTTAGTGAGACATTGTCATTTCATGAGTATGATTTACATGTTTGTACTCTATCTTTCAATAGAATGATTTTTCTATGATACACTTCATGTTTAGTTTTATAAATCATACAACACACAAGTACATGTTTATCTATCTATATATTTACACCATAACTATTTACTCATCTATGAAGGGAGGACCATTTCCTGATGGAATTAGTGTGATGGATCCTTGGTCTATGATTGTTGTAAAAAATTTCTTAGATGATGCTCTCCCTTCCCACAACTATACTTAATTAGAGATGACACTTGAGATTGTGACAGATACTAGAAAGTTTGGATAACTCATGCTCTAGAGAGCCATGTATCTTATTTATGTATATTGTATAATATTGTGTTTAGTATTACAAACATTATCTTGAATATTTGTGATTATATATTTACTATGGATTGATAATAATGAATATGTATTGTACCAATAGTAGTTGGCTATTTATAATTATTTTCAATGTTTGTATTATGATGTGGTTCGTATGTTGATAGTCATAAGTGACTGTTAGATATCATGTACTTATTTATAGTTAATATACTTAAAGTATTTTGTATGATCACTACTTAGATTCTTGTGGTGTAACATGTTTATAGTATATATATTTAATTAATCAAAATCATGTTTATCTATGTTAAACTCAGTAGGGTTGTTACATGTGATATCCGAGTTGTGGCTCAAACTCTAGAACATAATGAGTCCATTGGCATTTTTATGTCCTTTTATTCACCAGTGTGAACCTAGTGATATGAAGTATTACATTGGTATTTTGGATTTGTAGTGCCTTAGTTCAAAATCATGTTACACCATGATGGAAGTTTTGAGACTTGGTAGATCCTCTTGTATGTCTTGGTGATTATTATAGGTATGAGACATTAATGAAACACTATGTGGAACATTGAGTATGTACCTTAGGAGCAATTATTCTCCCTTAGAGTTGTTAAAGGGTTAGTTTATCAAATTCCTTGATGGTATTATTTTTTATATAATATGTTTGAGTAGGTAAGTGCATAACATAGTTCATAAGTTGTGAACAAAAAATTATTACCATATTTTGATCACCTAAATCGGACACCTCACTAGTGATTACATATTTACTTAGTAATCAAGTTATCTCTACCGTTTATGTTCTATGTTGTGAGTATTTATTAACATGGGATGCTTCTCACTTAAGTATATGTGCTTTAGTTTTTGTGACTTATAGACACTAATCCTATGAGTGGGAAATTTTATAAGACCATTTTTAATTTGGTACCACCTAGTATGGTGGGAATTTTCTTGTAGTCAAGTGTTAATGTCTTGGTTGAGAATTCTTTTGTATTAGGAGTTTGTTTATGGATTGTCACCTTTATTTTATTTGGATTAGGGAAAAGTGGCATCTCTTATATCTAGAATAAATTTTAGTTGTTATTCTCTCACTTTTATTTGACCACATTATAAACCCACTGAGAGGATGCATATTTTCATGATGTTGACTTAATATTTCCCTTAAAAAGAAACTTGTTTTTCAAATGTTATTTTGAACCATAATCTTTGGAGTTCATGGAATAGAGTTGCCTACTTCTTGGTGGGATAGAAGTTATAGGATTGGATGGATTGATGCATATTTTTGGTTAGTATTTTTCTTTCCATTTGTGCAAATAGGCTGTGATACTACACTTACAAGATTGGTAAGTGAGTAGAGATTTGGAAACTTAGGTTGCAGTGTCTTCTTCATACCATGTGAGGGTATTTAAGAGTTTTAGTTGTTGAGATGTTAGTTATATACTTTCCATTTGTGACCTTTTAGCTTTATACTTTTTGATGCTACTTTATCTGAAATTGTGAACTTAGACCACGTGGAGTGGCGAACCTTAAATTTATATTAATTCTAGATTAAGAATTATAAGTTGATTATAATTGTTATGTTATTATATACCCTTGATTAGGTTTATAATATTCTCTTTTACTTAGAGAATGTTGTTTGAAAAATATATTTATGTACCCTCTATGATGTTGAGTAGGGTATAAGATGTGTGAAACATCAGGGTAGTCTAAAAAGGTTGAGATAAACTTTTAACTTGTTGGGTACTAGTCGAGCAAGTAGGGAAACATTATATTGCTGTATTCCTTTATAAGGTTGTAAGGATGGTGTGATCCTTGGCTTTAGTATATTATGATAATGTTAACATTAGTTCCTCTTAACTATGAATATAACGTAATATGTTAAGTTGTGAAATATGATACTAGTTATGTTTGGCTAGTGGTAACTTAATATAATTATGAAATGATTGTATGATTTTTCTTGTATCTATGTTGGTACATTTGGAATTATTTAAATATATAGTATTCATTTATATGATTTGTTATTATTGAATTATGATTCATTGAACCTGGTGCATATTTTATAGATCATTAGGTTGTGGAGACCTAAAAAAAGAGTGATGAATTAGGAACATGAGATGGGAGTAGATCTTAGTTAGTCTCACACTAACTCAGTAGTTACTAAATTTGGATCTGAAAAATGGGAGCTTGTCAAATCAAGTGTTTTGATAGATGGAATTATCAATTTTACTAAGTTTAGATTTGATAGATGGACTTGTTGAATTTAATATTTGACAAATGGAATTGTCAAATTCAATAATATAACATTAAGGATGTACACTATGGAATGAATATCACTTAATTTTGAAATATGCTATGCATTAGAAATGTAGTATTTTTAATTCCTATTTATTATCATACTTGTCTAGAAGCTATGTGGAGTAGTGGTAGTATTGACATGTTATACTTATCTAAAACAATGTAGAGTAGTGATAGTATTAAACACACACACACACACACACACACACACACACACACACACACACACACACACACACACACGTTAATACTATCACTACTCTACATTACTTCACTCTTTAGGTTAGAGATATGTGAAGAAGAGGATGAAACATTTTATGAAACTCTCCTTGGCCATTTATGATGATCTCATGTGCTTTTTATAAGTTAGTGAAACTTTTATTGAGATATGTGGGGTCCTTTGAGGTATTAGAAGTTGTCAATCCTGTAGCTTTTAGGCTTGTCTTGTTGGGTCTAGACCTCGAGGTAATCATGACAAAACCATTAATATTAAATGACACTTTTAAAATTCATTTACATATTAAGGAAATGTCACAGTGTAGGGTCCTGTAAGATCAATATTATAAGAATAGTGCTATTTAGGAGAACTATGATGAATTATTTAGGCAATATATATATGATTAATTTGATATTGTATATCATCTTATTGCTTTGTTAAATAATATTTTTAATTTAGACCCTATATTGTAATAAAATTCATCTAACATGATGACTAGGTTTAAGGAGAAGGATGTTACATCATTATTTCTCACCAAGCAAACTTACTAGATTATCTGTGGATATCTATAATTGAAAATTTTAGAATTGGATATTTTTAACTAAGTTGTGGGATATATGTTGTTATGGAATAGTAGGATACTACTTAGGTTGCATGATTATATTTTAATGAGATAGTTGTAGTGTAAATGTTTACATTATAAATATATTGATTTGTTATTTTATCTATATTTTATGATATAAGTTTATCATGCTATTATGATCTAATTACCTTCTTGTTATGAGTTTGATGCAAGAGAACTCATCTCTTAGACCATGATGGAAGGAGATTATCATCAGAGAGAGTGAAATAGATGAAGATGTCAGAGGATGATAAAGAAATTGGTTAGAACCCTGCACACACCACATAAGTAATTCATGTTAGATGCATCATATAATGGTTATCATAGTATGTTTTGGATGCTACTTGTATTTATATAGTTATTTGTCATGATTTTCTAAGTATAAATTAAATGATTTATGAAACCTATTTTTCATAATTAATGTGTGTGATCATTAAATGCTAAGTAAAAATATGATTTGCTTAGTTAAATTAAATCTAGATTGGTAATTTATGAAATCTAGATTGGTAATTTAAGATGTTAACTAAATTTTTAAAAATACCATTTTTTAATACTAATGTTGAAATGTATAAAATTTAGAAATTACCATTTAAAGGAAAAAAGAGGAAAGAAAAAGGAAACCAAAAATATTAAAAAATAAATAAAGAGGGAAAGGTCTAAATTTAATAAAAACAAAAAGGGAGATATTAAAAAAATGAAAAAAACAAAAAAAAATAGAAAAGAATATTTGAAAGAGAAAACACATCTACACTAAGAATAGGATGAAAGAAAATAAGGCATATCAATATGTGATGGTCTGGGAGAGGCGCATCATATACTAGAAGGAGGGTAGTAGAGGAAAAGATCTTCATGGATTTAAGCTAATTTGGTTCAACATTATGAGGTATGTAATGTATTATGTTTTGATTTAATTATGTGAACTATATAAATAAACTCTTATACATTTGTTGAGATTACACAAACACATAAACACTGAATTTATATATAAATCTTACTTTGTGTATTTATTCTACAATTTATATATATCCTACTATGTGTTTATCACTGGATATAGTATACATTATATTTATCAGCAAACTAGAGAAATTTTTAATTACATAGAACCTAAATATATTTTTGGTAATATATTAAAATAATAATTTTTTATGACCTTAAGATCAAATTTAAGTTCTCTATAGTATGAAATTCAAATGTATCACAGTTGGTAGAGTAAGATCAATGACTTATAATTAAATAATAATGACTTCATTATATTTATGCTCGGTTAATTATAGAGAAATGACTTAATCGAAGAGAAATGACTTATAATTAAAGAATAACAACTTTATATTAATTATATATATAGGTTTGATTTTACAAACATAAGGATCGTATAAATGAAGTTAGTGTCTTATTTTAGGCAAATCACCCTAACCCGATATAATAGGTCATGAGCATGCATATTACATTTATTTTAATCTAAAAATCATCTACTCAAAGCCATTAAATGTTTTTTTTAATGGTTTGGCTGAGTATCAAGTGTGGTGTAAGCCATTCAATGAGTTGCTGGAATACATCGAAGCTAAATTACATATAACTAATATTACAAATAGAAAATTAAATGTAATTATTTTTTATAGTGATAAATTAGACCAAATCATTGTTATGAGTAGAAAAATAGGCATGTGTATATTATATTTATCTGATTTGAAAATACAAAGCTACATGAATATGCTTAGCACCTTATGCAAGTAGTAAATTTCACATATTTAGTAATTTGACTTATATATATATAAACGGCTTGCCATATAGAGAAGTATATGTTAACCAATCAACTCATAAGATTTAAGGAGAAAGATTATAGTCTGAAGTGACTTATAAAATTTGGAAAAATTAGTTTTTTAGTTGAAATTAATTATAAACAAGTCTTATTTAAATTGTATGGTGACTTATAGAGTTTGGGGAACTAATTTCAAAAAGTCATTTAATTAATAAGATTTGTATGTTTTAGCATCTTAATCAACTAATTGGTCTAAGTAATAATTCATATAATATTAAACTAATATAATTGAACTAAGTTCATAAATACATTTTGAGATGTGTTTGAACTAGGACATGAGTGTTTATTAAAATATGAATGGGGTTTATGAACAATGATCAACATAATTGATTTTATAGAAAAATGTAGATTCATAGGGTTAATCAGATTTAAGAAGCTCAAATGAAGTAGACATAGTCAAATGATGAATTTAATTAGATAAATATAATCATAGCCTCAACTTGAGTAGATGATTGTTTATTAATATTCTTTTATTGAAACTGATAGTTGATTTACTTTAACAAAGCATTGTTGAAAAATATTATTTGGATAATAAAATATTGTAATTATAACTTTCAGAATCCTAAAAATAATATTTACTAAATCATAATGAGTATAAATAACTCAACATAGTCTTTTATTATTTTGTGATAACTTATAATATGCTTGGGATCACTTGTTATGTGTTTAAAAAAGAATATAATTATAATTATGCCTATTAGCTTACACTTGAAAAAATGGGTGTGTTCCTCTAATTATACGTCCATGGGTTATTATAAACTATATAACTATGTATAATAGAGATTTATGTATTGCATGCATATAAACTCTAATTAAGAGGATCATGTTAATGTGATTTGACATAGATTATTAATAGAAATCATATTCATTTAACGTATAATCAAGATTATGATATAATTGACACTTTTGAACCATAAGTTGTATGTATATTGTTAAATATATTTATATTTATAGGCAACATTTATATCTAAAGAATCTATGAGTATTGGGAGAGTATAACATATAAAAATTGGTCACAAGAATTAAGAGTTGAGAAACTGTGTCAATGAATTTCTAAGATCTTAACTTAGTATTTAAAAATAGATGTATATTCATAACTCAACATAGGTCTTCATTATCTTGAGATAAGCTATGTGGTTTGAGATCCTCAGTTAGAGTTATAAATGACTATAGGGAGTTCTTGATTAAAAGTATAAATAAACATTGATATAGTATTTTCATATCATTTGAGTACTTACATATGGTACATGTACAAGTACATATATAGGGATTATACCTATAATTAAATATGGTTGAAATAATTTATAAGGTGTCTATGGGACCGAAGCTATAACCATGTAAAAATGATTGCCTAGAAAAGAATTTAAGATGTTAAAATAAAAAGATTATGAAATAACTTAGTTATGAGTTATCTAACTCTTGAGAATAGCATGACTGAGCTATTGAAATATATTTACATATAGTAATGAATACTTGTGTGGAGTACATATTATGAGTATATTATGTACATGTGTTTAGACATATTTAATATATAACAGTGCATTGTGATGTGTAATTATAAGTTATATTTATTTTGAATACTAGTACATAGTTTAAACATATGGTATATCTGGATGGTGTAATATGTATTTGCTTGGTTATTATTTATGAATATAGGTAATTTATTATTTATAATTATAAGAATAGTAGGTTGTAATTGAGTAGTGTGTTAATGTACAATAAACTATGATATATGGAATGTTATAGAGAATATTTCAATTAAAATTATAGTCTAAATGTATGTTATACTCAGATAGTATAAACTATAATTGATATGTTTAGATACATTCATACATTTGATAGATTAAATGTATGCATGTTGGTTATTTTTATGAATAGTATATATATGTACATAAAGGTGTGCACTACTAATTATAGTTAAATAGGTGGTTTAAACTATATTATAGATTCCTATAAAATAAAATCTTAGATATGCATGCATACAACTCCTGAGAGTATAGTGAATGATAGAATAGAATATTTTATGTCATTGAATTGAGAATTGATTTATTAATCTAGTTATTTGAATATAAGCTTATGTTTTCATGTATTTATGACTACTTTATTAGACTGATTGTGGTACTTAATATTTATTATTAAAAAATATTAGACAATGGTAATATAGGTTATCATAGGGTACAATATGCTTAGAAATTAGTTTTGATAGTTAGAATTCATAGTTAAATATATATTTTACTTGGATGGTAATAAATGTAGTCATTATTTCTAGAATGGGATAGATAATAATATGAGATTAATTCATACATTTGATAGAGTTTATGTATGTTTTTTGGTTATTTCTTTGCTTAAAATTTTAGATGAAATTATTGCTAGTAGGATGTAAATTGCATGAATCTTTTGATTATATTATGGTAACCATTCTCACATTGCTCATACTGAGTAAGAAGTGAAATAGACTTCATTGAATTACTAACATCACAATGCTATATGAAGACAATCCTATCAAGTGGTGTGTATGAATTTTGATTGATCCATAAATCACTATTTTTTATTATTCTTTAAAACTTTTACCAAAGTATGTTTAGTGAGACATTGTCATTTCATGAGTATGATTTACATGTTTGTGAAATATATTATAATAAAATGAGTTTTCTATGATACATTGCATATTTAGTTTTTAAAAATCATACAATATATAGGTACTTTTTTATCTCTATGGATTTATATGTCATCACTATCTACTCATTTGTGAAGGGAGATCCATTTCTTGAGGGATTAGTGTGAAGGATCATTGGTCCATAGTTGGTGTGAAAATGCACTCAGATGATGCTCTCCCTTCCCTCAGTAGTACTTACATGGAGATAAAATTTGAGATTGACATAGCTACTAAAGAATAAGGGTAATTCATGGTATAAAGAGCCATGTATCTTATTTATGTATGCTATAGTATATTGTGTTTATTATTAGAAACATTATCATGAAGAGTTGTAATTACCTATTTACTATGGATTGATAGTAGTTGTTGTGTATTATAATAGTAGTAGTTGGCTATTTGTAATTAATTTTTATGTTTTTATTATGATGTGTTTCATATGTTTATAGTGATTAGTGACTATTATATGTCACGTACTTATTTACAATTAAGACACTTAAATTATTTTGTATGATCACTGTTTAGATTCTCCTGGTGTAACACATTTATAGTATATGTGTTTAATTAAAAAAAATTATCTATGTTAAAACTATTGAAGTTGTTTGTCATGTCCCATTAATGAAATTAATATTAAAATATAATATCTAAAATTAAATTTGTATTGTTAACAATTTTTGTTTGAGTTATGCCTTTTTTACACTAACTAGTGAACCCATATTTTGACTATTTTTAAAAATAACACAAGGAATCCACACCAACATATATGGCATCTTATATTTCATATAAATGAGTTTAATAACATAATAAAATATTAAAATGAACTCTCCAAAATAGTTCTAAAATTAAAAACAAAGTAAAAATCATTGCCAATTCTACACACATGTACTACAAATACTATTCAAAACATCACCTAGATACATAATGCTTATAGATGGAGTTAATAATACTTAATAATATTTAAAAAAACCTGAAAATAACCTCAAAATACACTTGGTATATTATATAACCACCAAAAAAACTAAAATTACTCCATACTAATAACTTTCCTAAAGTACTAAATATTTACTAAATTTACATTCTTTGAAGTTTTGATACAATTCCATTGTGAAATTGTCTCTTTGGATCATAGGGGTTTCATATTAAAATCATTGGGATCAATGGGTTACCTTCCAAAGATCTCCCCATCTGAAGGTTTTTATCCTTAGATTCTAATTTAAACCATAAAGTCCAATAATTTGTTGAAAATGATAAAAGATAGCCCATAAGAAAATCCTGGCATATAAATACACATGACACCCCCAAAGTTTTGGCTCCAAAATCCCAACCTCCTTGATTTTAGAAGATGACATGAGATAGAAAATAAAACTAACTATATCTTTATCCTCTTGCCCATTAAATGTTTAGATATTGCCTCTTTCTCTTTTGTTTCCATTTTTCAAACTTTCTTGAATTTGACTCACTTATCTTGAGGATAATAAAGCAAGATAAAATTAACAAGTTTTTGTGGAAGATTATCATTATCTCCATCTAAAAATCCAAGTCCCAATTAGTAAGTTTTCTTTTAGACATTCAACTTTCCAATTCTCATTAATATTAAAATATATTTATCATTTATTTAGCCCCATTTAAACAACTTGAGAATATAAAATAACTATGGGTCCAAGATATTAAATATTAATAAATTATTTTTCCAACTTGTTCCTTATTCCATGGAAAACATTGGAATGAAAAATTTTCCCATAAAATTAAGTTAATCAAAAATTAGACATGACAAGTTCACCCTTCCCAAAATTGCTTGTTCTCAAAAAATTACAACCCAAGTTATTCAAACATCACCATGCCAATGTGATTATTCATACCATAATGTCCACTGAGTCTATATCTTTACCAGTAAGATGTTGCATCTCTTATCAAAGCATACCGTGCAAACCTAAAGAATTATATTCCTTTGTGACAATGTCATGTGAAAAATAGACATATCCATGTAATCTAAGCTCTTAGATCTATAAGTATTTGGTCTATTCTTTCCAATACTTTCACAAAGATTTGATAAACTTACCAAATGTAGTTTTGCCCATCCACTCTCCTAGCAGTCTAAAAAATCTCAAAGTAGTGAACCTATGCTGAGTGATATCAATGTACTAATTACCAAGGTATAACTAATTGATCCATTCTATCAATTGGTATGTAATATGTCTCCCTTTATTTTTCATTAGTATCTTTTCTCCCATAACTTGCCTTTTTAGTTGTGTATTTGCATTAGTATGTAAAAAGTCAATCTTGGAACTCTTTCAACTTCTGTCACTAATATAAATCTTATATTGAGAGATGGTACCCTAAAAATTAATGGCTGATCTATAAAAACAAAATATCTTTGAAATTTGAAGATACACCCTACTGAAAACAACACTAATTATTCCATACCCTGCCTCAATTTGAATGGTATTAAATAAAACTTTAGGATCTGATCTAGAAAAAAAATGGTACAATTGAGGACATATGATTTTTATCATATAACAATATAAAATACTCCAACCAACTCTAGATCTCAAATCTATAATAATAGCTCACTCTGATGGGAGACTATGCACTCTCTGAGTCCATCCACTAGCACATACTGATCATCCAACCAAATCTCCAAAATTTTAGTGTTAAATGTAATTATAACAGGGTTTATCATGGTTGAAGACATCCAATTTCCATGAATGATAAATGAATAACTTAAAGTAATCATTTTGAAAAAGTCACTTTTAACCATATTATCTTTTGCCCATTCCTATGACTCGTCACTCCATTTAAACTAAATCATGAAAATATTCAATCCAAAGCATTATGTCTTCTTCACATAAAACCAGTTTTGATGTAATTTACTAAAAGTATAATTTATGAGTAATATTTCTCCATACCTATGGAAATTTCCTTCTGAAACTTCAAGATTCATGCTTCTAGTTCTCATGGTTTCCATCTTTGCATTGATAAATCCTAATTAATTACTCCTAAAGTAACATATTATTATAAAAAAAATGTGATAAATCTAAAATGAAAATTAAAATACATAAATTGATCACCTTATCACATTTATCAAATTCCTTTTGTGTTTTATTCATCCATATAGGGGATCTCTTCTTCTTCATGATAGTTAAGGCTACTACAATAAAGGGAAGTCCTTTAACAAATCTTATATCATGGTTGTAAAAACTA
Source organism: Torreya grandis (assembly GCA_037957365.1). Taxonomy (NCBI): domain Eukaryota; kingdom Viridiplantae; phylum Streptophyta; class Pinopsida; order Cupressales; family Taxaceae; genus Torreya; species Torreya grandis. The sequence goes on along the minus strand of JARHVA010006515.1, from coordinate 268,103 downwards.
GAGAGTATTTTCCAAAGATTCAATATGGTTGGGAATTCCCAAACAAGAAAATTTTGAATACCCAACTCATACCTAGATTTTGTAACAAATAGAGATCATTGTTCTAGAATCCTTATAATCATATTTTGGTGCCTCAAATGATTTATCCATGTTCTTCTACACATCAACATATCATCAAAGTGTATAAAACAAATTTATTACTAAATACCTAATTCAATCTGAATTAGAGGATGGATAGTGCATTAAATGAACCATATAGTATGATCATGAACTCAAAATTCCTTAAGTGGATCTTGAATGTTATCATGTGCATATCTAGTTCCTCTTCCTGAATCCATTGGTATCCTATTTTTTAATTACTCTTGGAGGAATAAACTACCCCTACAAAGTATCAACAAATTCTTCATCCATAGGGATCCTATTCAAGGCTTCATGAATGACGTGCCCTTTTTTATGTCATATACTCCTTTCAAAAAATGGTTATAATCTACAACAATACCCTTATGATCCATTATAAACTCTATTTCAATCCAAAGCAAGGAATGGTAAAATCAACAATATTAATGCGTATATTTTCTTTAGCTCTCAAAATATTACCCTTGGTAATGGGCTTCTCATGATGACCAAAATTTTACAGTGAAATAATAGGAAATAACAAATCTGAAATATGACCATCACACCTTAGGCTTCCACAAATGAGTTCATCTTCCTTTGTTGAGAGGTGAATTGTTGAGATACCCTCAACACCTCTATCCTTGTAACAAGGATCTCCTCTAAAAGCATATCCAAAAACCATGCTACTTTGAAGTCTAACCATTGTCTTGCCTTTCATAAGCTTGGGGTTAATCCCTAATCCTCCATCTTCAACTCTTCAATTTGTATGTTGGATTTGGATAGAACACTTAGATCTCACACATTTGTTCATAGGCCATTATGAATTATTTCTTCCTCATGAAATATATAATGATGCAAATAAAATGGATCTTTGTTAAAATCAATGCAAAACTAGCATTTTCTTCTATGTCATACCTCTTATTAAAATCATTCTTACATTCATTCTAAGATATGTATTGTATCTCCCATTCATTTTCTAACAACACTTCATTATAGATATTTATGATTTTATCACTAATTACCAATCTAGTGATTTCCACATGCTCAATATCAACAATCTTTTCAATATCCCTAATTTGAAAAACATCTTGCAAATATAATTTCTCTTCTTTCTTCCACACATGTTATACATCTTAAATATGTAAAGTCAATTTGTTGTTCACTTCTTTGAGACAGACATTTTCCTAACTAGTAAAATCATTAGAAACAACTAAAATATCTTCTTTAGATAAAGAATCTTTACCATTGTCTTGCATTATGGTTTCTTCCATGGTTTGATTTTTGTCACCCTCTTATGGCTCTATTTTGTTTTCTTTCTCTGTCTCATGCTCCATTGTAATATATGGTTTTAATGTTTCTTTACATATATTAAAAACATTTATAGCTATAACTAGAGAAATGTTATGTTTTTACCTTAAACCATCCAATATAATAGATATTAGTGGTTGGGAGATATTGTCACTCTTCTTCAGAGTCTTAGTCATAATTATCTACATACAAATTATAACATTTTTTGCATGACTCATACTAATAGTAGCGAAGAAATGTTGAAACATATAAAGAATAAGATATTCACAATCAACATCTAGAATCATAAAAAAAAAACCAACTCTTTAAATAGTTTCTATAATATTTATCCTCTTAGAAAAAGAAGTATTTAACATATCATACAAACCCCATAAACTTTCTACAATTAGTTGAAATATGTCCTTCATTATGTCATATTCATAAGGAACTTTATGAGCTGTAATTATTATGATTTCACTAAGGTAAAAAGTGACTGAAAGGATCACATCTTCATTCAGATGTCTCATAAAATTGGCCTGGATCAAAGGAACCATTAATGGATTTCTAGTCCATTATAAAATTCCACAATCCGGTTAGCCAATCTTAGATAAATAATATTCTATTTCCTTCAAATTGTTAAGAAGAACATCTTTTAGTTGATGATGAAACTCCAATTTTTTTCTTAATACACAAATCATATTTCTCACTTTATTTTCTTTTTGTAAAGTCCCAGGTTAGATAAACTTAGATGGTTCTCTGAAATATCGTGATAGGGGACTTTTATTCTGATTTACTCTAGGTACACTCTTAAACATAGATTCAAAAACAATTCTCATCATTCACATTAACAAGAAAATTTATCCCTTATCAACTAAAATGCAATGGCATATATCACAGATGAAATTACTAATCATTGACATGCAACCATTAAAACTAGCATGTAAGTATTTCTTCCTAACAATGTAACATCATAACTTGAAATGCAACATGAATACACTCAAACAATGGTTATCTTCCCAAGTAGGCTAGCAAGATCTTGGATATGATACCACTATCATGCCCCCTTACTAAAATTAATATTAAAATATCAGATATGAAAAAAACTTTGTATTAGGAACAATTTCTATTTGAGCTATGCCCTTTTTACACTAGTTACTGAACCCAGATTTTAATTTTTTTCTAAAATAACACAACGACTCCAAAATAGCATATATGGCATCTTAAATTTCATCTAAATGAGTCCAATAACATAATAAAATATGAAAATAAACTCTCCACAATATTTTTTAAATGAAATACAAAGTTTGGTAAAATTCTTTACTAGTTCTACACACATACACAATAAATACTACTGAAAACATCACCTGGATACATAATGTTTATAGTTTGAGTTCACACTACTAAAAAATATTAAAACAACATGAAACTAACCAAAATACACCTTATATATTATATAACCACCCAAAAAAATAAAATTAATCTTTCATACCAACAATTTTCATAAAGCACTAAACATTTGTTGAATTTACCCTCCTTGAAGCTCTATTACAATTGCTATGTAGAATTATCTCTCTGGATCATAGGGGTTTCATCCTAAAATAATTGGGATCAATGGGTTTCCTAAAAAATATCTCCCCATATTAAAGTTTTCATCCTTAGATACTAATTTTAACCATAAAGTTCAATAATTTGTTGAAAATGGTACAAAAAACCCATAAGGAAATCATGGCATATAAATACACATGACATCCCCAAATTTTTGGCACCAAAATCCTGATCTCCTTGATTTGAGAAGATGACATGAGCTAGAAAAGGAAACTAATTCTATCTTTATCCTCTTTCCCATAAAACATTTAGATCCTGCCACTTTCTCATTGGTTTCCATTTTCTAAACTTTATCAAATTTGACCCATTTATCTTGAGGATAAGAAACCAAGAGAAAACTAGCAAGTTTCTTTGGAAGTTCATCATTATCTCCTCTTAAAAATCCATGTCCTAATTGGTAAGTTTCCTTGTAGACATTCAACCTGTAAAATCTCATTAATATTAAAATATGTTTATTATTTATTTGACCCCATTTAAATGACTTGAGAATATAAAATAACCACGTGTCCAAAATATTAAATATTAATAAATTATTTTCCCAACGTGTTCCTTATTCCATAGAAAATATTGGAATGGGCATTTTTGCAAAAAAATAAATTAATAAAAAATGGGACATGACATTGTTAAAATTGAATACTAATCATATCCTTTATGTTATTATCTTTATCATTTTTTTCTATGTTTGAAGTATATATAATGTTTGATTCCTTAGAAACCATGTTTTTACCATTAATATTTTTAGAAACATATTATTTTTTAAGTTCCTTCTTCATAACTTCTATCTCATAAAAATATGGTTTCTTAATTTCCTTGTTCTCAATCAATCCTTCTTTCTTATAGACACATTTCATAGGTACACTTTCTAGTTGAGACTAATTTTGTATTTTTCTCTTCAAGGGCCAACACCTATTGGTATTACGTGCATGCATTCTATGATAAGGAAAATAATTTTTGGATTTTCATGTAGGATGTGAAGGTGGTAGAGTGATAAAATTGTCATGGATATTATTAATTGGAAAAATATTAGTCTTATGTGAATTTTTCAACCCATGAGCTATATACTATTTATATTACTTTTGAATCCATACTTGAGATGTAATTTATTTTACAACAGAGGTTTTAGATGTAGAACTAGATACAAAATTGATACTGGTATTCTCATTATTCATGTTATATAAATCTTATCTTCAATTAATGTCATAATTAGACATATTTACTTTTGGAATAAATCTAGGGACTCCATAATAGTTATTTGATCCAAAATAATTATTGGTATTCTAGATTACACCCTAGCTAAGAAGAAGATTGTTTAAGTCTTTTACTCAAATATAGTCCAACATGGGACTGATTGGCTAAGGGTATCCTAATAATGGATCAAACCTATAGAAAAGGTCAGCTTCCTTCTAGATTTATCACCTATGCTAAATGTAAACTTGCACTTGATTGGAAAAGGAAAAGAGATTTTGACAATAAATTATAAAGGATATAAAAGAGGTGATGCATCAATGATTTGATCACTCAAAATCACACAATACACACTATGAGACACTTTCAAGACCAAAGAATATCAATCTCACATAAATATTTTAGAATAAAGCATTAATCGTTTATCAACTTTGTAAGAGAGGGTAAATATCCACTTTCAAGCTAGATAATAAACTGTAAATTAAACTTATAGTGACCTATAAGAACTACTAAGCACTTCCTAAAGGTGAGAGAAATTTATACATAAGTAAGAAACATAAATGCACTTAACCATAGTACATGAATTCATGGAACACACTTCAATCCAACTTAGAAAAGGATGGAATTCAGTCTTTATTGCATCAAAAAGGTGTCATAGTACAAATTTTGGCAGAGTCTAGTCATTCAGAAAAGAGGGATCCATTTTAAGGCTTGGAAGCCTATATTTATAGAAAAGAGAAAGAGAGATTTGTGCATTGGAAAAGTCCCAACCACTTTTGATGGATTAACACTCTCGAGGATGCTGACTCAGGATCTTATCAAGAAGGAACAAATTCTGTAAAAGAATTGAATGCTCATTATCCTTATCCATCCACCTAGTGTCCTTAGAACTCCATGATATCATTTAATGATCTACTAATAAAGACCAAACTTCTTTACCTTGGAATTGACAAAATTGTGCCACATCTGCATTAGGTGGCCGTCTATACCTGTTTATTAAAAATGTGACTTTAATGATAGGTAAGACACTTATATATGATCATAGTTATGTCTATACTAGTTATAACTCAAAATTGGGTCTATTTTATAGACATAAAACCAATTTTAGACCATTGATTTTCACACAGTCATAATATTCATGAAAACTTGCAAACTGTGTGACTTTGATTCACAATTATTGATTCTTTGATCTTGGTATTTGGTCTAACCACTTCTATTCTACCTATATAGATATTTTTTGGTAATGTTTGGTCCTTATTGTTTATCCTAGTTCAACTTGGGTTGAGCTCAATCTTGGTTCCATGTATTTTCTACAAGCTTAGGTCCATTCATTTGCTTTACCCAAGTCAAACTACTCCATCAATCTTAGTCAAAAATATCCCAGCTCAGTCTTATGTTCATTGGATATAAAAATTAACTTAGATCATTGACCCTTTGACTCAAATCACTCCATTAATCCTTCTTTATATGGTTGAGTGAGAGCCATGGATCCTCTACCAGTTCAACATGGTTGAGACACTTGTCATCTACGTATTTGCTCCTTGGATTTTCTTGGTCTCACTTATGCCATCCTTGCCCTTGCTCTATTAGATTTTCCAAGTAAAAAAATATATGATCCTTTGGATCTATCTTTTAAATGTCAAACCTATCCCCACTAGTGCCTTTTGGCAATCCCATATTGATCTTTAGGATCCTGTCAGTCTACAGCCTCACGTGCTTATACCACGTGTCAATCTCTTGAGCTCCTTAATTGTTTGACCCATTTTGCACCATCAATATTGATGTATAAATGTATGCAAATCTATTTATCTTTTGGGGAACCAGTGACACTATCAAGCTGCCTTGATATATCAGATCAAGGTGTATGATTGAATGTGAGCCATTGATCTTGGACCTGTTTGAAACTCTAATGGCTACTTTACAGTGCTTAAATTTGGCATTTACATGAATTTCATTTGACATCCCCATGAACATATTTGATATCCCATATACCATCAAATTTAATCTCACATGGATTTTTTTAGTGACTTAAATTTGACTCTCGTGTGAATATCTCCCATTTTTTGGTCAAATTTAAAGATTTATATCTTGAAGCATGGGAATCATGGAGTGGCCAAATTTGTTCGAGATGTTATTGATTTCAAAAAGGTTATTAATGTAGGTTTTTAATTTGATAATAATAATGTTTATAAATATGTTTAAAATTTTCAATAACGAGACAAAACCTCTAGTTTGCCACTTCTAGACCCTCAGTACCCTCCTGACAGAACTTGGGAAATACTAAAATGATGGTTCAAAAGTGATAAGGATAGTGTTTTACCAGTTTGAGATGAAAATATAATACCATGACTGAGAATGGTGATCCCACTATTACCAGGGCAATCCCACTACTAGGATAGTAGCAAGATTGTTAAAAAGGTATGGGGATTTGATATTTGAGGGGATGCTCTCTTTGACCTACACACAAAAGTAAGAAAAATACATAAAAAACCTAAAAAAATAAAGAGTTAGGAAAAAATAAATAGCAGTCTGAACCCTAGCATAGCTTTTGACAATATTTCTACTCAACACAATATACCACTACTTGTAGGGAAGTCCCAAAAATAACTTACAAGATAAACTATTAATGGTTTAACATATCACAACTGGGATTGAAAATGTCATGATTCATAGGGTAATCCCACCACTGAGATAGTAGTGGGATTATTGAAATGCTAAACCCTTTTAAAGCCTTAATCTCTAATAGCTAAGTCACAGTATTGCAACTCAGATTAATAATATCACTACTACAATATCGGTACTTGCAGAGCAATATTATGATTTTTATGAAACAAGCAAAAAACATAAAATTTAGGCTTGGTTTCACTTCCAGTTGGTCTTGCAATCACCTAAAATGCTTTCAGCAAGAGTGTTATCTTAGATAAAGGAGGTTGGTCCCATCATGGTCATCAAAATGTAGATGTATTTTGACCTCATTATATGAATTCAATAATGCAAATCCAAACTCAAAATGCAACTACTCAATAGGAAGGATTTATGAAGACAAATTAGAATGATAATAAGCTTATCAAAGCCCCTTGCTCCCTGTTACCTCCATGTCACATTTGGTCTCAATATATTAAACAAATTATTGATCATACATCATACTATTCTAAAGGGAAATGCCACTTTGAGAAAACCTTGGTTTCAAAAAAATGAATGCAACTATAAATAAGGATAATACCAATTTATATTATACTTTTGAAGGTGGTTTCTTAATGTTATAAATAAATAGAGAATGTCTAAAAGATAATATGGTCCATAATACAGGAACATCTCAAATTACACAAACATGGATACCAAAATAATTACACAAAAAATCATATCATAGTGGACATATAATGCATACTTGAAATAAACATCAATAGTATCAATTTAAAGTGTCACAAGTAATTAATGTAGAAGTGAATATCTCTAAAAATATAGAGCCACATATATAATATCAAAATGCAATAATAATTTACAATCAACATGGTGCACAATTTCTTTTTTTGTCACCGTGTTCAACTAATTCTATAATTATTAATTAAATCAATTACATGCATATGTCTCAAATTAAAACATAATATCATTAACATATTTCACTTACAAGAGCATAATAAAATATATCAATATAATAAGTATTAATGTCATATAATGAAACAATTCTAAGGAATATATGCAATATAAGGGTCCACATAAATACAATGCAAAAATAAATACATTAAATTATACATACATACATATACATATATATATATATATATATATATATATATATATATATATATATATATATATATATATATATATATATATATATATATATATAATGTCTGACATGATATAAGTATATCATATACAAACTCACTCAATAATGTGTTCATTGCACTATACACCTCCACATCCATTTATATTTCTCTCAATCAATAAGGGATCATGTGATAATGAGGCCCTACTTCATGAACATGATTGACTCTGCCTCTTGTGATCCTCATATAATACCACTCATGCATGTAATATATTGTTATCACACTATAACTGGGAATACTCAACTAATAAAATTAGAACTAGATCTAACGCAAGAATAGGAGAGGTAATTTGATGTCTAATAAGCTCTAACATAAGATAATATTACTTGATGATCAACACATCTTACTCGTATCTCAAGTCATCACACTTCACTGCAGCCACAAGGTAGTTTTAGTAGATATTTTTCATTGAATAGTATTTGGTAACTTTTGAAACATTATTAAATTTTTATTTAAAAAATAATTATTATCAAATATAAAATTAAATTATTTATAAATTGTAAAATAATGTAATATATTTAATATTTATGTTAACCTTATTATTAAAAATTCACTCACTAAATAGCAAGTACCATTTACTTACCTGTTTGATACACTCTAAGGCGTCAACCAAAAATTAACCTAATCGATTGTACACTACACGCTATAGACATACTAATTTGTATGATTTTTTGGACAAATAATGGCAATTCAGTCTATCTTAGTTCAACTTGGGTTGAGCTCAATCTCAGTTCCATGTATTTTTCACCAACTTGGGTCCATTCATTTGCTTTACCCAAGTCAAACTACTCCATCAACCTTAGTAAAAAATGTCCCAGCTCAGCCTTTTGTTTAATGGATATCAAAATTGACTTAGATCATTGACCCTTTGACTCAGATCACTCCATTGATCCTTCTTTATATGCTTGAGTGAGAGCCATGGATCCTTTACCAATTTAACATGGTTAAGACACTTGTCATATGTGTATTTACTCCTTGGATTTTTTTGGTCCCACTTATGCCATCCTTGTCCTCGCTCTATTGGATTTACCAAGTAAAATCAAAAAAGAGCCTTCAGATCTATCTTTAAAATGTCAAATCTATCACCACTAGTGCTACTTGGCAATCCCACATTGATCTTTAGGATCTTGTCAATCTACAACCTCACGCACTTATGACACGTGTCAATCTCTTGAGCTCCTTAACTATTTGACCCATTTTGCATAATCAATATTTATGTATGAATGTATGCAATTCTATTGATCTTCTGAGGAACTAGTGACACTATTAGGCTACCTCGATCCATCAGATCAAGGTGTATGATTGAATGTGAGCCATTGATCTTGGATCTATTTGAAAATCTAATGGCTACTTTACAATGCTCAAATTTGGCATTCATGTGAACATCATTTGATGTCCCCATGAACATATTTGATATCCCATAGACCGTCAAATTTAATCTCACATGGATTTTTATAGTGACTTAAATTTGACTCTTGTGCCAACATCTCCCATTTTTTGATCAAATTTAAAGATTTATATCTTGAAGTGTGGGATTCATGGAGGGCCCAAATTTGTTGGAGATGTTATTCATGTCAAAAATATTATGCCCACTTGATCTGCTGATCACGTGAGATTTCTAAATGGAGATAAAAAAATTTAAACAAGCTGGTCTATGTGTTTTTTTATGATGTCTAGGCACCTGTCATGGTCAAAAATGGCTATGTATGGAAACTTAATGATTTCTATCTGAGGAGCCAACTTTGAATCTTCATATCTTCTATTGCACTTAGTCAAATAACCTAAAACTTGGCACATATGTTCTTGGGGATAATATGAATAGACCCATATGACCAATTCTTCTTGACTCATCCACATGTGGCACGGCAAAATGACTACTCATAATTCTTGCCACTAGACCTAAAATGTCTAGATGAACACAAAGAAGAAACAAATGAATTCTATGCATTATTTCACTTATTCCAAGAACTCTTAACATTCAAAGGGGACTCTATAACCTATCCATCTATTCATACATTAGCAACCTAATCCATATGGGTACAAGCTTGGTATGTGGGCCAAAAAAGGCCAACAATAACCACACTAGATAAAATACTAGTCATAATTTAAGAAGATTTAATATTTATGCAATATCTATTATAATTGGGAATATCATAAGGTATATTATGGTTTTGGAAGGAGTCAAAAAATAGTTTTGGTTTGGTGTCTCCATTAGGCTATGCTATTGTATTAACTATTAATTTTGACTAGATAGATTGATTTTTTTGAGACCTTGCACTAGGATTGTTAGGGACATCCTAAAGCTTATTCATACAAAAGAGCCTAACTTCATAGTACTTCATTGTGTGGCATAAAAGGTCAGAATATTAAAACCATTTGAACTTGATATATTCTTGTAATGGATCAAGAAATGATTGCTTTAAATTGTGTTGTCACTCATTATCAGGCATAGTATTTTACATATTATATAGCATGGTCTTATAACAAAACACATAATCATAAATAGGTGCATTCACTACTTGTTGAATTTTGGAAATCTAAGAATAAGATGTCAGGAATCTAGAACAACAAACATGCTCTGATCCCACTTGTCAGGATGCAAAACTGGAAACATACAATTGATTACCAAACTTCAAGCAACTTAATATGCAGAAATAAACCAGATTCACCAAGTAACTAGAATTCAGAATAACACAGCATATGAGAGACAATACACAACTTGTATTAACACTTTATACAGAAAAGAATACAATAAAGAAGATGCCACTTCTTCTCCACCACCTTACAGAGGTTTCCCACACCTCAAGTGAACAGTACTTCTTCTCCCCAAAGCTCTCCCTCTCACAGATCTCAACACCCAACTCAAATACAGAGTTGGTGTTCACCTCCCATGCTCCACGCACAACACAAGTGCTCCACGCACTCCACAAGCACTCCACGTGCTCCACAAGTACTCAAGGTACTTCAAGTAGATCTCTCATGAACCTGCAATAACCTGCACTTCAACAGACCATACTTATGGAAGGAACTCCCTTGCCTTCCTCTCTTGCACTATCCGAGTACACACCTGTACTCTAAGTAGATCCTGCCTGATACTGCTCCCTGTTGTGTTGCTGTCTGTATGACCTTGCACACCTGCAAATCAAACAATGGTTCTGCTCACCTGTGAACCTTGACCTTGCACACACATACACCTGCAGATCAACGATCTTACTTACCATGTAGATCTCCTATATAGGCCATGCAACTGTGACCAAGATCTTACACTCCTGAAGAACCCAGCTGGCTCTCCAATCCAGCACCAACACACCTGGTACTGTGGCACTAGGAGGAACGCACCATTGCTCTACCTCACACACAGAAGGAGCTTATAATTATGCTCTCTTACTCCCTAGCACAGTTTTCCAATACAACCATGAGTCTATTATATAGATCTCATCCAAACAATAATTAGACATCTAATTACAATAATTAGATCCGCAGCTATGAGTCTAAAATTAGCACTCATCATGCAAACACTTGGTTCGTTAGCTAACTGCCCGTAAATAGCTCGCAGTCGAACCACACAGGCGACCGACGTCGGTCCCTGTCTGCCTGGAGGTGACCGACGTCGGCCGATATATGACCGACGTCGGTTGCTTCCCTTTGCTATCCTGCCGACGTCGGCTGATCAGACCGACCCCAACTTCTCTGCAATCTTCAGCAACCTCCTCTCCTATTTGCATTAGTGAAGCTTTTAGCTCCACAATCCTAACAATCTCCCACTTGGAGATAAACAGCTGCACTGTACCTGTACCTGTACTCTGTCTAATTTGTTTCCTGGTTTGTATCCCTCTTCAAGCTCCCACCTGAAGACAACCCACCACACAACCTGTGATGTACCTCCTGTCATCCGAGTACCCTGCCACATCCAAACCTACAACACCTGTAGTGAAGTCCTGACCCTGCATAGCAACACCTGCTGCTGGTCCCTCTCAGAAAACATGAGAACCCACTTCCCCGAATTGGCTCCTAACTCTGACAGCTCCCACTGCATGGGAATACTCAGGTTTGTACCAGACCTCATGTGATTTTGGACACTGTACCTGTCCAGCCCTTAGTGTGCTCCGGCTCTACATCCCGAACCTCGCCAACACCTGATTCACATCAGCTCCCACTCGAGACAAAATCAACCTGTGATCTCCATGCCTCCCATGTCAAAGAATTTCGCTGCTCCGAACTCCTCATGACATGCCACTGAACTAATCTTACCCTTAGCTCAGAAAACCCTGTATGTACTAACCTGCTATAGCAAAACATACCATCCACATACAGTAACAGAATGATGTCATGACCATCATCCTCCTGGTAAGTCGAACCACAGTAGTTACCCTGACATCGACTGAAGCCATGCTTCGTCCTCCACCTGTCAAAACCTGTACCACTGTCCTGCAGCTTCCTCAAGACCATATACCTGGTCTTCCATCTCACGTATCCGTTCTCTCTATTCTTCTACTAAGGAATCCATTCGTCTCTGTGCTTTCATCCAGCTGGCAAACCTACCAAATCTCCCGTCTAGTTCTGCATCATAATCCTGCCTAGCTCACACCTGTTTCCTGGATCCTTCCTGCTCTACAATCAGCAACAAGTATGAAGAAGAGGAACACAAATTTGAGGGCCTACTTACGCCTTCAGTCCTCCGTATGGGTGTTTGAGACTCCTTGACAGCTTGCTGTCCACCCAAAATTCGTTACAGTGACCGACCTCGGTCACCCCACAGTCTGCATCCGACCGACGTCGGTTCCATGTGTCTGTACCTGACTACCAACCTGCCAACGCTGGTGTCCCTGCTGCCGATGTCGGTCCTCGTGACCGACATCAGTCTTACATACTGCCGACATCGGTCCTATGACTGACGTCGGTCTTACCCTGCCCGACATCGTCGGCTTCGGTCTGCACATGACCGACATCGGCACCTGTCTGTTCGATGCCGGTTCCTCCTGACCGACGCCGATACCTGTGTTCGCCTGTGAGTGATGACTTTTTACCCGCGAGCTCCTTTGGATCAATCTCCATGTCCAAACTGCCCTGCTCAGATGTATCCAGCCTCATCCACTGAACTCTGTCTGCCATCTCCTCCAAGAACACCAAGGCTTTCCAGTTCTTAAGCCTGTCAAATATATCTGTCTTCTGCTTAAGAACATGCATCTCCTTCCTGCTCATGTGACCAAGCCTACGAAGCCACGTCTCCGCAACAGAAGAAGAATCAGTAATATAAACAAGTAGATAAAGTATACCTGTTTTCTTACCACCAGCTAATTCAAGTGCTACCGCTGTGAGAGTTCTTGTGCATCTCTCATCACCCAGTCTTTCTGAAGAAATTAGCCATATCTCCAAACCTGGGCCCTGCATGACCTTCATCAACACCTGTGTGTTGGCCGCCTGCAATTTCAGCTTCACTTCCCCTTTGCCAATTCTTTGGCAAGGCTTACCAGCTCCTCTACCTAGGGCTGCATGGAAAGAGGCAACCGAATCTTTTAACCAAGATTCAACTTTATCCAAGAAACCTGCAAATACATCCTGTACAACAACACCTGCTACATCTGTATCTTCAATTTCTTCATGCTGATCTGTTACCAACCAACAATGTTCTTTTACCTGCTCTTTCTTTCCATCGGACCGTGAGTAACCGTCTGTGCTTTTCAACTCCTCCATTCTTAGCTTACTTTGATCTGCCGTTGCTCTACTCCCACTCAATCAGAAACCCCTGAGAGTGCCCTGTAACCAAAACACAACCTGCTTCCTGCAACCTGGCTCTGATACCACTTGTCAGGAATCTAGAACAACAAACATGCTCTGATCCCACTTGTCAGGATGCAAAACCGGAAACATACAATTGATTACCAAACTTCAAGCAACTTAATATGCAGAAATAAACCAGATTCACCAAGTAACTAGAATTCAGAATAACACAGCATATGAGAGACAATACACAACTTGTATTAACACTTTATACAGAAAAGAATACAATAAAGAAGATGCCACTTCTTCTCCACCACCTTACAGAGGTTTCCCACACCTCAAGTGAACAGTACTTCTTCTCCCCAAAGCTCTCCCTCTCACAGGTCTCAACACCCAACTCAAATACAGAGTTGGTGTTCACCTCCCATGCTCCACGCACAACACAAGTGCTCCACGCACTCCACAAGCACTCCACGTGCTCCACAAGTACTCAAGGTACTTCAAGTAGATCTCTCGTGAACCTGCAATAACCTGCACTTCAACAGACCATACTTATGGAAGGAACTCCCTTGCCTTCCTCTCTTGCACTATCCGAGTACACACCTGTACTCCAAGTAGATCCTGCCTGATACTGCTCCCTGTTGTGTTGCTGTCTGTATGACCTTGCACACCTGCAAATCAAACAATGGTTCTGCTCACCTGTGAACCTTGACCTTGCACACACATACACCTGCAGATCAACGATCTTACTTACCATGTAGATCTCCTATATAGGCCATGCAACTGTGACCAAGATCCTACACTCCTGAAGAACCCAGCTGGCTCTCCAATCCAGCACCAACACACCTGGTACTGTGGCACTAGGAGGAACGCACCATTGCTCTACCTCACACACAGAAGGAGCTTATAATTATGCTCTCTTACTCCCTAGCACAGTTTTCCAATACAACCATGGTCTATTATATAGATCTCAAAACAATAATTAGACATCTAATCAATAATTAGATCCGCAGCTATGAGTCTAAAATTAGCACTCATCATGCAAACACTTGGTTCGTTAGCTAACTGCCCGTAAATAGCTCGCAGTCGAACCACACAGGCGACCGACGTCGGTCCCTGTCTGCCTGGAGGTGACCGACGTCGGCCGATATATGACCAACGTCGGTTGCTTCCCTTTGCTATCCTGCCGACGTCGGCTGATCAGACCAACCCCAGTCTTCAACAACCTCCTCTCCTGTTTGCATCACTGAAGCTTTTAGCTCCACAATCCTAACATAAGAAAAGTTTTCACTAATGTTGACTGAAAAATGTGTTAAAAATTAGTAAGCCAAAGTGTTGAAGGACCTCATTAAGTGAAAACACACACACACACACACACACACACACACACACACACACACACACACACACACACACACACACACACACACACACACACACACACACAATGATTCCAATGCATAATACTTTAGGCTGTTTTGAAACAATTTTGTCAATCATTTATCATAAGATGCATAATCCAAGCCATGTTACATGGGAAAATATAAGGTGTTGATCTAGATAACCTTTACCATCATAAAATCAAAGCTTAGCTGCTATGAAACCCATAGTCAAAGGATAAGTTTCAATATCTGGAGATAATGTATTATGAAAAAAAATTGTGTGAATCCATTAAATAAGCACATCTAGAATCACCTTTATCTAATTAAAAAACCTTATCTTGCTTAGTTAAAAAAATATACTTTAGGGAACATTTATTAAGTGAGGTTGATCATTTAAAATACATATTAATTGTAAGATAGTCAGCGGTTGTGTATGTAGGAATAGGCACAAATTTTTTAAGTAAGCCTTGTATTTCCCCCACATCTTGGGTGGAATGACATATGTACTGAGGGGTGTAGATGTAGGAATAATAGAAATAGTATTGGTTAGGATAGCTATGGTGGTCATGGTACCTTCAAAAATTAAATTAATATCATTGAGGATCTCATGTTGTTGTTCATTATAACCATTTTCATGATTGATATTTATACAAAATCCATCAAGAGGATTCATGGGAGGTAGATGGGATGAGGAAGAGGATTGTGACATTGAATTTCAAGATAGGAAAGAGTATTATCACACGCATTTATATCATCTATAGGAGGATAAGAAATAACACATTCTTTTATATCATGATTAATTTTGAAAGAGGAATTAACATCACATTCTACTTGAGGAGGGGCCATGCCCACATGTTCTATGTTATTAGCAGTGTAAATATATGGTGACATACCATTGTAGGAGAAAACATCATGAGCATCCAAATGTATATCATAACTGCATTGTGCTATTATATTTTTTTCATTATGTGCAATGTTGTAAAAGAGTGTATGGGGTGATTCAATATTACTTTCCTCTTTTTTATAGCGTGTAATTTAGAGAAGAGTGCAAAGAATAAGTATGAGAACTAGATTCTTGTAGCACACTAATTTGGTAATTCCAAAATGAACCACAAAATCTTTATCTTATAAAATTTATTTGTGCTTGTGAAAATGCAATGAACCCATTGCTAATCCAATACATTTATTAAGAGTTATTCTCCAATTTCAATAGAAATTTTTGAAATCACGTTCCATTATTAATCCTCTAAGATTAATATGGATGATCTAATAACACTCTTGATTCAACAAAATTCATTGTTAGGTTATGATCCTATGAGATATAGGTTATGGGATCATATAAGAGAACCTTCTAAATTTAGCCCATGGTTGTAATACCATAATATACCTACCTTTACCTAGGCCAAAGCATCCAAAAATATAGTTCTACATAAACATTCTGGTTGATAATATTAACATACATCTTTCTCAATATCATCTTCCAATTCATGCTCATATAAAAAATCAATTGCTTAAATCGCTTCATCGAGACATGGAGACAAAAAAAAATAGTTAATTTAAGCTCTTCATCTAAGCTTAGAGCCTTGTATTTAATTCCAATGATTATTTAAGCATTACAAAAATTTATCAAACAATTTTAAATGATAACAAAATTCTTCTTGTAAAATTTCATTCATCCACACACTTTGACAATTAGACATGCCAAACTACCATCAATTTTAAAGTAGATGCCCTTAGATTGTCGTAGTTTATTCGTTAGCCTTTCCAATTGAATGGTGATATGTCCCCCTTTTATAAGGTTTGATGTTTGGTATCTTTTACATTGTCTTGACTGTGATGAACACTTTAAAATAAGCCATGTTCTTTCCATCGTGAGCATGCATCATGGTCGTTGCCTTTTCGCAAGGTCATGAAAATAGAGTTATAAAAATATGTCATGTGATACTGTATGCTATAATACTGTGATGAAGATACATATAGCTCAGGGTGGAGTCACGCCCATTTAAAATGACCATGAAAGTGGGGTCGACCTATATGGCAACTCAGGGTTACTTCGCAAGTCTCCAAGACTACCTTATTACCGAAGCTAACTAAAAGTTTTGAATATTGTGATGTTGTGAAAGCATGCCGAGTGGTAACATGATATTTCCTCGTAGGTCCACAATATTCTTTACTTGAGAAGACTTTGACTGAAAGCCACAAGGCTACAAAATTCTATTGTGTCGCACTAGGGAAGGGTTGCACCCATTAAAAACCAGTGATGCCCAGGGGTCCATCTATGTAGCATAATGTGAGTTACTCAGAGGCTGGAAGATGGATAAAATGAAAAATATAATCATAAAGTTGAGAAGTCACGACTAAACGTGTTGTTGCCAAGTGAAATTGCCAAAATATAGTGAAATTTGGCACAGGGAAGGAATTTATGATTCATGCCCTATAATTTTTTTTGAAAAACCTCGCAACGAAGTGATGATCATGCGCCACATCCTTGGCTGACTATGCAATAAACACGACTAAACAGCAGGCTGAGAAACATTAAAAGTAGTAGCATATGAATAATTCAGTGATCAATATAAAAGGCTAGGTCCAAAATTACAACCAAACATGAAACAACCAATTTGAATGCCAGCGGCCAAGGAAGAAACAAGGACAAAACCATGTAATTAAGCAAAGATACATGAGACCAAACATTAAAACATAGCTAAGATCAATGTCATGCGACTGATCCAAAAGTGCAACCGACTGAAATGAATAACTGTGCGGCTAAGGCAAAGGTCAAATTCTCTCAATATTTGGTTAAGTACAAAGGCAACCAAGCCTGGAAAAAATTGAATCAAGTCAGTTTACAAAGCCACACAGCTAATCACCCAATAAAGGAAACAAGGTCGAAGTCAAGCCAAAACCCTTGTGATTAGGACCTGGAGTCTACCTAAATGCATGACACACAAATTCAGTAACATTTCCCGCTTATAGAGCTCAAGATATGTGTTTGATCTAGAACATATTCAATCAAGTGAAAATGAGCACGAAGAAAAGAAACTGAGTCTATGAGCTACAGAAAAAATTGGAGAACGTGAAACCCAAAATTTAAAGGGAAATTAACATACAAGACTGATAAAATGAAACCAGGGAGTTATCCTTTCTCTTTTACCTTAGAATCCAAATTATGGCATGGCTCAGTGCTTAGAGTCTAGATCATTCAATGCATCCACATAAGCTAGACCCAACTAAAAGGTAAATAAAAAAGTCCTTGAAGTCATGTTTCCAAGCCTCATCATGGTAACGACCAACAATCATAAATTTTTCTGAATATCGCATGATGGAAATACATAGCATCAAAAGCAATCTGAAATTTTCTCAACTCAGTACGAGAAAACCAATATATTATAAGCGTCTAACTTTAGATCTTATTTCTCCCTTAATTATCCCCATAATGATATAGCATAGATATATATTTATATATATCCATGTAGCTCTAGGTCTTTCTTATCTTAATAATGAGCATCACGTAGATTTCCTTGTGAGCTCTTTCTAAAGACAAAAATACAAAATTAATTCATCTCAAACCGATTTAAGTTCAGTTTCCCCCTTTAAACAAAGTGCTCATACATCTCACATGATGGATAGATTTAGTGTTTTTACGATTTACGAATTACATCTCTTTAATTATTGGATTATGTTTGAGATTAAGGCAATAATTATTGATAATTCTTAAGTTGACTAAAAGTAACTTTGAAGGATTTGACTTATAAATAGTATGTGAAAGTGAGAGAATGGAAAATTAGAAGTATATATTTATGCGCAAGTCATGTAGGGTGATAGTAAGTCAAAAAAGAAATTTTTAATACCAAATTTTAGTATGTACAAATATATAGTTGAAAACTTAGAATGTATGATGGAAACCTCTTCCACAATATTCTTGTTAGTATGAAATCGAAGTGTCATATGAGAATAATTTCTCTCACATACCTCTAAAGTCTAATTAATCTACATAAAACAATGACAATCATCATACCCTTAAATTCCAATCAATCTACATAAAACAATAGCAATCATCTTTCAATAACTAAAATAACAAATTAAAAATACACCTTGAACGGGGGAAAAAACTAAAACAACCCCTCATACTCTCAATAGTTATTCTTATTTTCCCTCTATTGATTCGAGGAAAGATATTGCACGCATTTTGAAACATTGGATTCTATGTATATTTTGACTTCCGGACAGGCACCCAATAGAAGACCTATTTTTTGTCAATAAAAAATAAAACAGGTTTTCAATTTCTTATTGTTGAATTTCTTAAAATTTCGAAAGGAAAAACATATATGCATTAGCTACCTGTTTAATATGTTATAGGTTACACGTAGATGGGGTCTATTTCACTAGGTGAAAAAGGTGCTTAATAATGTGGAGGAAAGATGTTAATCCTTCATTCAGTTTGCAATACATTCTCTCGAAAACTACGTGAACCCTAAGATTATGGGAAGAGAAACTGATGTGAGAGATGCAAGCCATTTCAAAAATGGAAAATGGTAATGTGAAGATTTTAGTTAGTGTAAGAGAATCAAGATTTGTACATCTGATTGATCTATAACATGGTACAAGGAATCTGACATACATTTGTCAGTAGAATTATGGAATTCATTTTGCGTGAAATATGATAGTCATTTCGCACACAACAGGCGTTGATGTTTGCAAGTTTTAAATGACATATAAATATTTTGCAGATCAGGTAGGATTTCATCTGTGAAGCAACTTTAAATGGTAAAACTAATTACAACCAATTTCATCCATTCGGTGCAAAGTCACATTCGTCTTGCTTTTTCCATAATTTCGGTAAACCATATTTTGATCTCCGGAATTGTTTTCTGAACCAGTGCCTCATAATTTGGGAGCGTACAAATGGCTTGATGATACTCCAACATGAACAAAATGCACACACGCCTCAACAGACGGGCATCCAACTCACAACGATCAGCTACCCTATACACATCTTCAATATTGCACGCGCTCAGATGATCGCGACGAATGTAGTAGCTGCACACAAGTATCAGATCCCGTACCTCGTAGAAATGAGCGGCTTCAAACAGATCACAAACCTCGTTTATATCCATATTAATATTTACTAATTCACCCGTGTAAATAAATTTCATGAGGGCTTCAAACGTGCTGTAATTTACATTCGTAACTTCGACCGTGTTACTGTCTGCGCTTTCGGTCCAGTCTCCTAGCATTAGGGCAAATATACGAGACACGGCCTTCAGCACGATTTTGTGCGCCTGGTATTGCTTGGTGTTGCCATCGAGTAAGAAGGTCACATCGCAATCGACGTTCTCTTTATATTTAAAGCCCAGCAATGGATGTTGACACCCAGGATGAGGAGGTAGTTCCAGGTCATCTCTCTCATCCTTCACTAGACACAAAGCCGCGTCGACCGACTCTATAGTATACGGTTTAGTCGGATCGATCCAGTATTTACTATAATCTTCCGCCGGATCGACTTCATTTGCATCATTACTTTCGGCTTGATTGACTCCTTTATTTTCAACCGCTTCTTCCTGCACCTCTTCATGATCTGAGTAGGCTAGGTACAAATCACCTTCAACATGCGGGGCGACCAAAAATTTACGAGAGCTGGTTGCAATTGCGTATAAGGCTTCGGCGGCGTCATAGGAAACGGGTGAAGCATAGAGCCTCAGCAACGTCTCCAGCAAATTATTATAGACGAAAATCTTTTGATATTTAGTGGGAGACATGAAAAGAGCCAGAGCACAAGCAATTCGTTGTCGAACTCGTTCATTGTGGGTATCTAATCCCGTGGAAATAAGACGCCTGATGCGGTACTTCCACTGGAATTGACTCTCGATTATCTTCCATAATTGGGATACCCGATTTCGGAGTTGCAGGTCGTATACATTTGTTCTCTTGAGCAATTCAAGGCCGCCATCTTCAATGAAATAAACCAAGCCATCTACGCCAGACGTAGAAACAATCAAGCGTAATAAGTGCTCTGCCACATCAGCAACTCCTGGGTCCCTGCTCTGACATCTCGCGAAAAGATCAATGAGTGGCTTTACTCCTCCCTCGACAATAATGGATGCCAATCGATTTTTGTGATGATCTACAAGTACATTCAAAGCAAATGCAGCATACCTTACGCCTTCAAAGTTAGGAGATGTGAGCATTCGAACCAGGTACGTCAGGACCCCTGTATTGACAAATCCCTCGGACGATCCCCACACATCGTCGGTTCCTGAGAATAGACACACAAGCCTTGCTCCGAGCTCTTGGGTGCCAGTATCTGAGGAACTCAATAAGAGCGTAATCGGCTGAATAAGCGACAATACGGGTTTTTTGTTGAGAAAGCACCGAATAAACCGTCGTTTGTTCGTGCGGGCAATGGCCACCATAACCGCCGCGGTCCGACTTCGGATTGTATCGTTGTGCGAAGAAAGCAACACAGTAAACTCGTCGACCTCCATGGAATTGACATCTACCATATAGCGCCTAAAATTCTCGCTTTTTGATGCTAACAAGAGCATCAGATTAAGTCCATCAGCCTGCACCAGACTATCAGGAGAGAGCAAAATGCCCCGTAAAACAGCATTCGACGTGTCACAGCAACGACCCCGACGAATAATCTGCCGATGATGGCTTATCACAGCATCTACCAAAGCCTCCACATCATCTTCTTTTACCAGGCACCGAATGGTTTCAATAACCGTGCGAAGGAGTTTACTGACGCTAGCATCGTACACGCTTGCCGCTCGTCTCCTTAACAACCCGACCAGCGGGGGAAGACCCCCGGCAGCTACAATGCGACTTCGATACTCTCCATTGGCCTGCGCAATGGCCTTCAGCAGACTTGCGACACTCTCGTGGATGATGTTGGCGGAAGGCTTTGGCGGACATTCTTTTTTCTCAGGCAGTTCAATTTGAAGCAGTGTAATTAAATGAGAGATAATGTCTTCTGTTTCGACCATAAGAGTAGCAAGATTATTGTTAGCACTGAGCAGTACCTCCAGAGTTTGGTTGTGTTGTATGATCTCTGTGCGAGCTCCGTCTATCTTGCCAGACGATGTGCATGCCTCAATGTCTTTGATAGACTTGATATGCAACCTCGCTTCGCTTACTTGCGGATCAGTGCTAAGAACGGAAACTGAAGAAGCACATTCGTCGCTGTTGTTAAATTTCCTTTTCTTGACAGAGCTTTCCAGTCCCTGAATATCTTGGGCTTTTCTCTTGGCATCATTTGCCGGGTTATTATCCTCTGGGTCCATGGTTCGGAGAATGGAGGAATGAATATCAAGGGTTTCTCTTAATTGCCCTCCTGATGGTGCTGGTGGAAGGCTGTGACACCTCCAACAGAAACAGAAGGGGGGCTTCCCTTTCATTTGAAGCCCTGGTGTAACTTCCCAAGGTAGTTATCCTCCGGACGGTTGACCCTCATGATTGATTTTTTAATGATGGTTATTTATTTAATTTTGTATTTTAAAAAATAATTTTATAAAAAATTGTAGTAAGAAGAATTATATTTATTTTAATTTAAATTTTTTTTTAAATATATATTTTTACACTATAAAATATATATATTTTAAAAAAATATAGAAAATAAAATTTTAAATAATAAAAATATATATATATATATATGTATATATGTTTTCGTCTAATGTAAGTTAGATTAGCTTTTGAAAAGTAACGTTATAACAAGCACGGTCAAGCAAGTGTAAGTTAGATTACTCCAATTTTAAAGTTTGAGGGCAACAATTCTGTTAAAAATTTTCGGTTATTCATTTATGTAATCAGGAAAGGAAATGGTATTTCTCCAATTTAACATTATGATTTGACAGATTTTTATTTAGCCAAATTTTCATATATTATTTTCTTTTCTTTTTTATATTCTTAATTTTTTCATATAAAATGAATATATAATTAATAATAATAATATTAATTTGTTTAACAAAATAATGTGTAGATAATTTATTTACTTCAATAAAATTTGATGAAGTATGAAGATAAGGTGATTTTATTTTTCAAATTGAAGGGATAAAAATGGATATTCCAATTTTTCTTTGTTTTGGATACTTGAAGGTTGGTTGACATCACATCTCCCACCTATTTATGACTATTAATTGTTCCAAAGGTGTAAGTTATAACGAAAGAGATGTAATTTTTTATTATGGTAAAGTGGAGATTTTTAAAGTAAAAGAGTGTCAATCAAAATTTATATCATATTCAAAATCTATGATCACTGACCTCATCTTATATTTTATTCACAAAGTATTAAGAAAAAACAATTTACTAATATTATCAGTGGAGGGGACAGTGAAAAATGAGGTTTTATGTTTCTTTATATGATGCAACAATACGTTGGGCAAGGAAAAAACATTCTATTTTATAGTGAACTTGAACAATAACAAAGTGGTGGATAAGGAAAAAACTGTATTGAACATATCAATGGTGAAACATTTCAAAGTAAGTTGGGTAGTCATGGTGAGGGAAAATGATAGGGTATTTCAATGATAGAATCAAAGAAGTCTAGAAAAATACACACATAAAGTTCAATGACATGTCACATTTGTCAATGCAATCTATAACTTCCACTAAAGTATTCCAATTACCCAATACATGATTGAAACATGTGTCATCTCAATGAAAATATGGGTCAGATATCCAACGACTCCTTTAAAAACATATAGAAAGCACTGTGTGTCAATCTGGACAAGTATAAAATTAAATAGACAAAAAAATTAACTATGTCAACTATATAAACCCTGATTAGATAATTCTTAAACCAAGTAGATAAAAAATGGAAAAGGTTTATTCAATGAATGAAACCCCTTATATAATCTAATTGATTGATCTAGGATATGATATGCAAATTGATATGGATACATATATTTCCAGACTCATTCTTAGTAACACTAACATCAATGATTTTATTTATAATAATAGTGTTTATTTATCTTTATTTGGTGAATGGAAGAAAGGTAAAATTGTCCCCAAGACTACAAGTGATATCAATTTTGGGTAGTTTATTGGACTAAGGTTCAAATCCCCACTAGTTTCTACATTATCTCTCCAAGTGCTATGGTGTTATAATCGTAAATCAAATTATTGAAATTCATGACCGATGCCCCCCCCTCCCCTCAATTTTTATTCACAAATAATTGAGAAATAAAATGTGATATTTTTTGTGGAGGTTATAGTATAAAATGATCTTGTTTGTTCCTTCATATGGTGTATAAATGTGATATACATGGAGGAAACATTCTATTTCACAATGAACTTGAGCAATTGCGAAGTGGTGGGGAAGGGCAAGGCCATACAAAATATGCAAGTGGTGAAATAGTTCAAGGTGAGTTAGGTGGTGATGGTTAGGGGGAAATGACATGGGATTTCAATGATGAACTCAAATAACCCTAGGAAAATACACATACAAAGCTCAATGACATGTCATATTTGTCAATGTAATTTATAGCTTCCACCAAACATTTTTTAATTATACAATACACAATTGAAGCATGTATCATCTTAATGAAATTAGGGGTAATAGATCTAAAATCTCTTTTAAAAATATAAATAATGCACTATGTATCAATTTAGATAAATATAAACCTAAATATACAAAAATTATAATTGTATTAAACGTATAAAACCTAATTAGATGGCTCTAAATCCAATTAGACAAAATTTGGAAAATGTTTCTTCAAATCAAGATGCCTCTTATCATAAAACACTTAATTATTTATAATGAAAAGTCCTTTGAGAAACATTAAATCATAGCTTACCCTATTATTGGGTTGCCCCATTTCAATGATTATGTGGCATTTGGCATCTATAATATAGCATCAAATCATATCCAAATATTTTTAAAAATGAAAGAATATTAATTTTTTTGTAGTAATATATTTAGTTGGGCTTGTTATGTGTGTAGGCACTTCACATTTGATAACATGGTTTAAAATATTAATAAATTGAGTACAATCAACTTGTATGTGATGAAAAGGCATTTAAATAAAGAGCCTCTTAATGAAATTTGGATTCCATCATATGAATGGAATAAAAATGTTTTCCATCAATTTGGAAATTAATGAATTGGTTTTAATTACATTCACGCTACTTAAGTGTTTAAGAGATCATAATTTTTTACATTTTTTTTGAATTGTACAATAGTGTATAAATTGAGGGATTGGTTGTTTATCAAAGAAGGTTGATTTCAGTTATTTTTTATTTGTGTCAATAACTATCAAACCCTTTTATTCTCACATTTTCAAATATCTCTAACTAACATTAATCTTATTGTTTCTTTGTACCAAACCAAAATGTTATTATAACCTAATAAAAAATTAAAATTTTTCCTTCAAAATATGTAAATGGGAAGTGTAGGGAAGGTCTAAAATTTGACCCACCATTCTTATAAATTAGAAATTTTAGTATAAATTTTTAAAATTGATAATTTTTGTTTGGTTTGGGTTTTGGCTTATGAACAAAATATATAGGTGGAAAGGTAGGATAAGTCTATAATTTGACCCATGGCTATCTATGAAATACTTCAAGATGTGATGGGTAGTGATGGCAAGGTGATGGGAAATGACATGGAATTATAGATGATGGGATTGAATAAGCCTAAGAAGATAAATATGCAAAGTTAAGTGACATGTTTGGTAGTCCTACCTCACTCAAAATCCATGACCATTGACCCCATATCACATTATGTGCATAAATTATTAAGCAACATCAATTTGAAATTTATTTTAATAATATTTCCAAAACATCTTCTTCCTAGCCAGTGATCCTTTATATTTTATGTTTCTTGAGGAAAAATAACATGCTTACAAATACATGATCTAATTATGGTAGCCTTTTCTTCCAAATATCTGAGTATGGTTTTTTCATATGTTTTTATACATGGTACAATTACTTTAGGGGTCAATATATAGGCAACATGGACGAATGGAAGATACAAGATATATTATAACACTTCAACATCTACTCCCCATGTTAGTAACATTACAATGTTGTTTTGAGGCACATATCATACATATATCTCTACCATAATCCAATCAGTTTTCATGACATCCTCACATTATCTTCTCTTTTATTGTGCCACTATGGCCTCACATTTTCTCTTTGTTACTTTGGTTTCAACCCAAACACCACCTATAAATATTATTTCTAGATTCTCATCAGAGCATTTTAATTTTGTTTATTTTCTAAATTGTTAAAAAAATTAGTAATTCATGATTTCAATATTTTATGTCCAAGTGTACTCCCTCCCTCACACATCCATGTACTTTTTAGACTGGCATGTTTTTTAATTTTTTATATGCATGGCTTTGGATTTTATTTTTGCAATGAAGGTAAAGGCACAAAATGAGCACACAAATGGAATGATTACTTTCACACTTTTAGATAATCTAATTTAATCATTAAGCATTCATTTTTTCTAGCGTAGATATAATTCAAAGAAAATCTGAGTATCCCATATGGAATTTGAGTTGTCAAATGTAGAGTAAATAAAAAATCTATATTTTTAAACCCTAATTTATGTTTTAAGACTAAATAAAATACATGAACTCTCAAATGAGAGGCCACATAGAATATGTAATTAGATCTCAACAAATGGAATATCTGAAAATCTCTTTTTTAGTCTAATATGACTGGTCACACATTTAGCAAGCCAATCTTAACTTTTTTCCCTCTGTGTCAATGGTAAGCTCATCAAAAGTGATCTCCCTATTTATATACAATGATCTTTATTTTTAATAGATCATACATAGAATCCAATGCAATTCTAATGTATGTTAAAATAATTCACCATAGAAAACATAGAATTTGAGTACAAAATTGGTCTATGCACCACGATTGATTTTATTTTATATATTAGTTAAAATGATTATAATAATGGGGCTTATAAAATAATCATAATGGATGAGGAACATTTTGAGCTCGCTCATTACCTTATCACCAAATATTTGTGATATTTTGGTTCCTCTGAATCTGTGTTATTTTGTAAACAAATAGATAGAAAATGTAGTGTTATCCTCCCATGTGATTTCATCATGAACCCACAACCCTCATCCAACATTGATCCAAGGGTTTCCCAATGAACCAAATCTGAATGAATAAGGTTACAAACATATATAAATAGTAACATATAAAGGCTTAAATTTGGAGAAATAACCATACAAAAAATTGTAACTAATCACAAGGTCTTGGGGTATATTAGTAATTAAAACTAAAGAATGAGTAGGGGGGAAGTTTAAAATGTAATATTTCAATTTTTCATATCTATAATTGATATAATTTGTACATGAATTTGACCTCTGCAATATAAATCCTTAAGGGAATCTAATAATAACCTAGTTTGATCTAAAATTCCACCTAAGCCCCTTACAACACCTAAAAGTATAGACTTATAACTTAGAGTTATACACACAATTATACCAAATTTATATAAATATCATAAACATCAAATTACCTAATTCATGCACATATTTTCAACACAAGAATACCTAATTTTTGCATGTATTTACCATACAACAATAACCAATTTATACACACTTTTATATAGGATAATAAGTGATAGATCCTAATTTAAAAACTATTAAAATGTCTTTCACATTTCTTTTCATTTAATTATGATAATATTATATCTTCTACATCCTCATTCCCTTTTGTTGGAGTTACCATGAATGAATGAGTAGGATAAAGATGCAACAAAAGACTACAAATGAAAATGGGAATGGGTTGTTACATCATGCAATCATACATGGATCGAAATGTAGTCTCTCCAAATGATGCAAATCCACCCCTTTCTAAGAATCCTACAAGCACCCCATTTTTGGGCAGAGTGATTTTTATAATTTCCCAATGGAACACTTTTTAATGTTATCTATTGGTCTACTTAAAATATAATTATAGGAGAATTAATATTTTTACAAAAAAAAATTCAATCTTATTTTAATTTCAAGATATATGGAATCAATCCATTTAAAACATGGGATAGATGAGTGTTAGTAATATACTATCAAGACATTACAATGTGGTCTAGTGACATGGTTGGACAACTCACCTAGAAATGTTTCACGAGGTACAAAGATCTTTAATATGTTACTTGGTTAAATTAAAATTATATATGCTAGGCACATGACCCTATGTCATGTCTAATATTAGGTTTAGGTCAGTGGTTCATGGTCAATCCCTCTTATTCCTTTTTATACCTTAAAACACAAGTCACCTGTACAATCATTTCACCTGTTCTATTCCCATAAAATATAAATATAATATAATAAATAATGGGTATAAATTCACCCACAATGTGGTCATAGAAAAATGGGAATCCAACAATTATCACATGATCCAAGGTACACATATCACTCCATGTTTTAAACTAAAATATCTAATTTTAATCCAAAATATATGTATCATACATAAATCACATGAGGATGAACCAACATGTATCTCCCAAGGCCTCTTTCTCCACTTTCAACCTTTCACTTCTATTTCCATTGACTCATTATATATTTGATTTGTTTTTATAATAGAGGGAGGGGTGTTATCTTGCATCCCCATATCCAAATCTAGTCATCCCCTCTTTTAGTTTGAAGTATAAAATAAACACTTATTCATTTTAATAATATGAGGGAAGAGTAAAATAATACCCTGTGACTACTTATTTTTTTTCATCTTTTATGATAACCAATGTAGCCCCATGGCCCTAATTTTTCTTAGGCTTGAAAATTACATCAAGATAGTAAAAATGACATGAGCATTATTACATGTTATTTGAGCAGAAACCAAGTAACACATATGATTTAGATAGTGTAATCCATTACTACAATCACCATGAATCATACAAATTCAATCTCAAAACAAATTACACTATGTTAGTTCCTATAGAGTTATAAAACACACAAAGATAACTGATTTATATTTATAACTATATTTAGAATCTCTAGAAATCACAAACAATATAACCATGTAAACTCATCGTAGCACATCTAAATAACTTCATCACCATACATAGATATGTATTAGTCTTCAATATATATGATCTACATCTCACACTATATCACATTAAAGAGAGAAAGAGATAGCGAGTAAAATATACAATGCACTAAAAGTTTCAAGTGCAATACTTAGTTGTAATTAACTTCACCAAGGATTGAGTAATATACATGAATGTCAATAAGATACCAATAATAAAGTTAATCAAGGTGAACATATTCAACACGTGTATGTGTTGAGGATAAATAGGACTACTTAAAATTTATAATAATCACATTATAATATAGGCAAAGAATTATCTCAATGTATATACTATGATAGTCAACCAAAATAAAGGAGATTAACATCATTTCCCAAACTAGAATGTATGCCAAAAATTAGAATTGTAAGCAACATAGATTAAAAACTAACTTAGTTATGTAGTTTATTCCAAAATAATCTTATTTTTAATTACATTATGAAAAAACTAATATCAAAGCCAAAATCAAAATCATGTTTAAAACCCTAAGTGATAAGGAAAATATTACTATTAAGAGCATCTAAAGATAAGCACTCAATGCACAACCCAACAAGTCATAAATAATGAACAAAAAAAGAGAGCACATAAAATGTGTCATGCTAATTACACATTCATTGTTGATTGTCACAATCCTTGCATCCTACCAGGTAGTACTCCTCAGGCTCATATTATGTGAGCCATCTATTAGCATAATGAAAACTTGTCATTCAAGCCACATATCTATCCAAAGATAGGGAGCCACACATGGAAATGATTCAACTTCTATAAAGCTTCTTCATGCTTTCTATACTTTATTAAGCATGCACACACACACACACACACACACACACACACACACACACACACACACACACACACACACACACACACACACACACACACACACACATATATATATATATATATAGAGAGAGAGAGAGAGAGATAGAGAGAGAGATTGTTTTGTTATCAGTTATATTATAAGATAAATAATTATACACATTTCCCAAGAGCATGCCATGTACATGGCACACAATAATAACAAATTTTATTTTATTCTATGTATAGAGAGAGAGAGAGAGAGAGAGAGAGAGAGAGAGAGAGAGAGAGAGAGAGAGAGAGAGAGAGAGAGAGAGAGAGAGAGAGAGAGAGAGAGAGAGAGAGAGAGAGAGAGAGAGAGAGAGATTGTTTTGTTATCAATTATATTATAAGATAAATAACTATACGCATTTCTCAAGAGTATGTCATGTACATGACACACAATAATAACAATTTTTTTTTTAATTCTTTGTACCTATGTAAATCTTAATTATCAACATATTATATCATAGCTTTTATGTACACATATAATACATTTAAATACTCTTTATGGAAATAGACATTCATATGACATGGGATTTAGGAGGTGGTGAAAGGTTAATTATTAAACAAAAGTAAGAAAATAATTTTAAAGAGATATAGAAAATTA
>JARHVA010006515.1:132500-235000 GCA_037957365.1 Torreya grandis | reverse complement strand
ATATGCTTATTTTATTTTTAATGTATTTCATCTTTTTCATCAATATTTCTTTTTTTCCTATTATATTAATTTTAGTGGTTTTTATATAATTATTTAAGATTAATTTTTCAAGAAAAATCATTACTACCAATGGTAAGGGAGACTCGAACACAAGATCTCATGGGTAAAGCCTACCTTCCTTACCATTTGCTCATCACCACAAGAACAATTTTTTTCAAATTGTCAATCAATATAATTTTAGATAGAAAAAGAAATTATTTTATCACAAATAAACATTAAATTTGGTGATCTGTAGAAGAGAAGAATTATACCTTATAAAAATTAGTCCCTGTATGGTGCATGCCCATTTTATTTTGAATGTGAGGTGAATTTATTATTTTAATTTTTTTTATTAAATATCCATAGTCAAATTTTTATATTTATTTTTAAATTAAAATAATTATTTAATTTTAGGTTAATTGTTTTTTTTAATTGATACATTTCATTAAATGGTGGGTTTGTACATGATCTAATTTCATATTTTAATATTTGAAATAATGATACTTTATTTTTTTATTTTACAATAAGATTTTCACATTCACATACATACGTATTGTTTTTTAATAAAAAGTAAATATTATTACTAAAATTAAAGATTAATAAAATATATATCTAATAATATTTAATATTGAATTAAAAATAATTATGTATAAATTTAAATTTAAATATTTATATGTCACAACTAATAAGTATATCATAGATTTTAACAAAACCAAAAAAGTAAAAAAATAAAAAGAAATTATATTTCCGTTAGTATATGGTAAGTAATTACATTCTTTAAGGGTTATAGAAAAGCTATGTTAGGCCCCAAAATAAGTTATTTAGAATATAATTGATATGATTATTCACAACATATTTAAATTGAGTAATTTATTATATTAAATCTTTTTTTACAAGTTAATTATGAAATTGGTGGGCTCACACCCAATCGGTGTACAAATAGGAGTTCCACTCTCCATACCTACACAATGCCAATCTACTAATTTTATGTGTCTCATATTGTGGGTCCCTTGATCTCTAGTGGGATTTGAACATGGTTTGTTCTTATATGAATACATCCACACAAGGGATATATATTCTATTAAACTTTAATTTTAAATACATACTACCAATTATTCAAATGGTGCAAGGAATATTGAGAGGAATTTATCTTTATATATATACATATGTATATGTATATGTATATATGTGTGTTTGTTTGTTTATGTGTGTATATATGTGTATGTGTATGTGTATGTGTATGTGTATGTGTATAAAGTTTTCATCAATGCCAAACATTTGTTTGGTAGGAGAGATCAAAACAAATGATTTAGAAATATAAATTTGTTATGTTTATTGAGAAATAATACAATTACTGCAAACAAATAGGAAGAAGAATTACACTAATTATTTATTCCTTTGATCTTCATATATTAACATATATTATCCTTCATTTTAACATAGTGATCAAATTAAAATCAAGAGTTGATATAAATGTCGAATATGGAGATTACTCTTGAAACAAAAGTGAATGTCAACTCTTAATGATCAACATTACTAATATCTATTTTTACTTTATGTAGAGTCATCCCTTATGTTTTATGTATGGTTAGAGTCCATGCCATTTTGGTAGGCATTTGGAGGTAATTTCCCCATGTAACAGGAAGAATTGGAACATTTTCTAGAATATAAACATCCCATGGGGGATCATAATATTTGATGAAGGAAATAACCACGTACATTGGTAAGGAAGGTGGATTAGAATCTATGTGGTAGATAATGTGAACTATTTCTCTGATGGATCTATTAACCAACCCTTCTTTCACCCATATGTTAGATGTCAATATAATCATGTATCCTTTACCTAAAGGCACAATTTACTCAAGTTGAGTGTCATTATCTAGTGTATTCTATTGTTTTCTTTATTGTGATTTATATATTATTATTAGAATGTTCAATGATTTTAGAATTTTCTTGTATGTATTGTTGCCAATTTATTATTTACATAAAATGTGTTGACACTTTTAAATCTTCTTATTATTTTGGATATATGAAGTATGCTTTTATTGACATGAGTTTATTCCAGTATTCTTTTGTTTCATTCACATTTATAATTTTGTCAATAAATTTATAAATAACAATTGATTTTATTTGTATCTTGGCAAAAAAATTGTGTAATGTTACAATTGTGTCAAATTCCTACCAAAGTGTGTGGCCAAATGAATTTATTCCATATGTTATATACAATTTATTGGAAAAATTTGTTCAAGGTCACCAAAAATTATAATTGAGAAACCTCCAAAAGCTTTGTTACGATCTTGAGGAAATTTCTCATACAATCGACTATCTATATTGCTAAGCATATTTGTGTTTATGAAGCTCATTGCATCAATGAGTAAATATTCAATGTGTTTCATTTCTTCTTGGAAAATTATCAGTGTTCGTCCTTCAAGTGTCCTCATTTCATGGATATGTGAATATAGGAATCTTGATCAAATAGTGATCGGTAAAGAGCAAAGGTTTACCATAGGTTATAATGACTATGATAAACATAATCATGAGGATTTTATGTTTTTAAAACTATCAATAGTAGATAATCTAATCTCAAAGGTCAAAAATGTGGCCATTGCATAGTTTGTGGATTAGTCTTATTTATAAATACTAGGATTTTGAATCCAATAGGGTATTGTATTTTAAGAATTTGTTATTTTCTACTAAGATATAGGAAGGTGGCTTCATTTCTAAGTTTTTGTTGTAGATCAAGGATATTAGTGATCAATTGAAGGTTGTGCAAAAGATTGTTAATGAGTAAGATTTGATTGTTATGGTTATGCAAAATCTTCCACCTTCATTTGAGTCATTTTTTGAGTCCTTGCAAATGATTTATAAGATGTAGACTTTGGACTTTGAAAAAAATTCCACATTGCTATTGCATAAGGAGAGATGGTAGGAGGAGACAATTTTGTCTACATCCACTTCTATAGAGAGTGCATTCTTCATCAAGAAAAAGGGTAAGAATTTTGGTAAAACTACTAGTTCTATTATAGAAAATTCATAATTAAGTGGTTCTAATAAGATATCTAAGTGGAAATGTTTTTACTATAAGTAACCTAGTCACCTAAAAAAAGATTGTAGGAAAAGATAACATGATATGGCTAACCCTAGAAAGAAATCTCATCATGTGAATGTAGCTGAAGGTGAAGGTGAGGAATCATCTCCTAATTTTATTTTCATGGATTCTAGTGGTAATGCTATGGTGGATCGAGCTAGGTAGTTTGATTCAGGGGTATCTCATCATTATACATGCCATAAGGATTGGTATGTGAATTTTGTTGAAAATAAAAGTAATAATAAATCTATATCTTTGGGAGATGGTAGGACTCATTTTTTGAAAGGATATGGTAATGTTTAGATCAATTTTAATGGTGCAGTGTGGTATACATTTAAGAATGTTAGGTATGTGCCTGATATGAACAAAAATTTGCTTTCCATTAGTGAGAACTATTCAAACTCTAATTTTGTTGTAAAGTTTTAAGGATAACAATGTTTAGTCACTACCAGAAATAACAATATTATTACTATTGGGATTGGTGAGAAAGGTTTGTATAAGCTTACAGATCCACATAGAGTAAAGGAAAGTGCACTTGTATTGGTTGATATCATAAGTTCACTATGGTATGAAAGGTATGGGCATTTATATTTCTAGAATTTAACTACATTAATCAAGATTAAGATGGTTAAGGGGATTTCTTCTATTTAGGATAGTCATCATGTATGTACTATATATCAATTGGGAAAGCAAGTTAGACATTCATTTGATGTTGGTAAAGCTTCAAGAGCTAAGGGATTATTTAATCTAGTACATGTAGATTTGTATGGTCTAATGCATACACCTACCCCTTCTAGATCCCATTATTTTCTATTGCTAGTCAATGATTTCTCTAGGAAAAAGTGGGTACACTTTCTAGTGAAGAACTCTGATTATTTTTCTAACTTTATTATATGGAAAGCTATGGTTGAAAAATAGACAGGATGATCAGTGAAATCTCTTAGAATAGATAATGGGGGTGAGGTCATCTCAAAATAGTTTAAGGAGTTTGTGCCACTGAAGGCATACACAGACAATACACTACCACTTACACTCTACAACAAAATAGAGTTGTGGAAAGGTGAAATAAGATGGTGATAGACATGGCTCATTATATGGTCCAAAGTAGAAATGTGCCATATAGATATTAGGTAGAAGCAGTGAATAAAGTAGTGTACATTCTCAATATAATTCCTACAAAATCATTGAAGAATATGAATCTAGAAGAGGCTTGGTCAGGTCAAACTCCAAATGTAAGTGATTTCTAAATTTTTGGTTGTGTAGCTTTTTCAATTATTCTTATTCAAAAGAGAAGTAACTTGGATGCAAAAAGCAAAGCATACATGTTTGTTGGGTATAGTGAGTAGTCAAAGGCCTCTAGATTACTTAATATTTCTACTAATAAAGTTTTGGTAAATATAGATGTCATAGTAAATGAAAAGATGCCATACTTCATAGTAACTAGTACAATTTTAGATAATGAGTCATTATTTTGTTCTAATGATTCTATTATAAGTTGTGGTGTGAAAGTTGAGTAGGATTCTAGTTCATCAATGGAATCACATTCTAAGGAGGGAATTGATGCAGGTCATTGTGAGGTTCCAATAGAAAAACCAAAGAATCCAAAGTGATATTCTATCATAATGGAAGAACTAAAGGAAGGAGACTTGCCACAAGGTGTGGAAGGAAGAAGATTGAGATCAAGAAAGCAGTTTGGTAATAAAGGTGAGCATGATAATTTTTCTCTAACAACTGTTGTTTCACATGTATTTGAGCCTAATTATGTTTTAGAGGCAAAAGGGAAATATAGTGTGAATCAACCATGTAATTGGAATATGATTCCTTGATTAAAAATAATACTTGGGAGCTCATGGAACCACTACCAGGAAAGAAATTCATTGGTTGTAAATGAATTTATAAGGTAAAATGAAAAGCAAATAGTTCCTTGGACAAACACAAAGTTAGAATTGTTGTAAAAGGTTATGCATAGGAGGAATGGGTTGATTATGAAGATAATTTTTCTCCTATTATAAATATGGTAACCTTTTATTTGATTGTTTCTATTTCTGATCGATTTGGATGGCAAGTGCACCAAGTGGATGTCAAGAGTGCTTTCTTGAATGGAGATATGGAGGAGGAAGTTTACATGATTCATCCATAGGGTTTTCAAGTTCTTGGTAAGGAACATCTTGTTTTTACATTGATCAAGTCATTGTATGGGCTTAAGTAGGCTCCTCAAACCTAGTATATGAAGATAGACACATAACTTAGGGAGTCTAGTTTCAAAAGGTGTAACTCTGAACCAACTCTATATATAAAGGTGTCTAGTGATGATATCTTGATTATCATTGTATATGTTGATTATATAGCTATGAATAGGAGTATTTCTAGTCTTATTCAGTAAATGAAGGTTGATATTTATTGTACTTTTGACATGATAGACTTAGGACTATTGAAATACTATTTAGGCATTGAGTTTTGGCAAGGTGATTATGTTATATTCATGTCATATAATAAGTATGCCAAATCATTACTAGAAAGGTTTAGAATGATGGATTGTAATCTAACTCACACACCTATGTAATTTGGAGCTAAAATTTCAACTGACACTACTTCACCTTTGGTCAATGAAATAGTGTATCAACAGCTAGTGGGTAGTTTCATTTACCACACTACCACTAGATATTTGTTTTAAAGTGAGTTTTCTATCTTTATTCATGTCTAAACCATATGAAGTACATTGGTTAGCTACAAAATGGGTATTAAGATATGTCAAAGGTACTCTTGACTTTGGCATACTATATGAGAAGTCTATAGAATTTGAGCTTTCTGGTTATTTTGAATCTAATTGGGTAGGATTATTACATTCAATAAAATATACAATAGGATATGTATTCACACTTGGTTCAATATTTTTCTCATGATAGAAAAAACTACAAACTGTAGTGGCATTATCTTCAACATAAGTAGAGTATAAAGTTGTGGTCAGTGCAGGTTGTAAAACTATGTGGATAAAGAAAATCTTGGAGGATCTTTAGTTTGAGTCATTAAAACCTACTCCAATTTTATATGACAACTAGAGTGTTCTGAAGATGGTGAATAATACATTATTATATGCTAGAACCAAACACATTGAGGTTCACCATCATTACATTCGATAGTTGGCTACAAATGAAGACATCAGTCTCTTCTACTACCCCACTACAGAGTAGCCAATTGATATAATGACCAAACCACTTGGTGAAAATAATTTCATACAATTTAGAGATAAAATTGGTCTTGTTTCTGATTTTGTCATTAAGGGAGGGTGTTAGCATAATTATGTATTTGTGTTAGGTTATTGACTAAGGTAATTAGTCTTTAGTTAGTTTTCTTAACCACTTGGGTTAAGAGGTTAGTTTGTTTAATGGGCTTATCTATTTTCATGATAGCCAAAATTAGTTTTTTTACCCACCCTTTTAACATTTTTATCAGGTGGTTCATTTCTTTTCCTATTTAATAGCCCTTCTTGTATTGTTCAGTTATGGAATGTATGATGTGAATACAATCTAGATCTTTCTCAATCTCTATGTTTATCTAATAATACTTGAGATGATAATCCATAAATTTTAGATCAAATTTAGAGTATTCTTCAAGGGCTACAAGATCCTCCATCTCATTCTCCTTAATTTTTATGCCAAGACTATTCATCTTGAAAACATGTGACCTAGCCCAATGAGGCTTCCAAGGAGATAGGATTTCTTCATTAAAGATTTTTGATTTTTTGTCAACCAACTACTCTTGTTTAGGTTCCCATACCATAGGTCCATAAAGGAAAAGGCTGATGGGGTGAGGACAAGATGAATTAGTTGGTGGAGGTGGAACATAGAACTCAAAATTAGATTGATATTAAAGTGTAGGGGATTCTTTTGGAAGCTCTTGAGGAAGGGGAGGTAGACATTAGGATAAAATGTCTTGATTTTCTTCCTTTCATTTGATAATCACTTCATTACAATATGATTGGGTTGATCATTCTCTTGAAGAAGGTTATATGGGGTGTGTTTAGAAATAATATCTTCTTTTGGGTCTAAACCTTCAATCACACCTTGACTTAGCAATTTCATCCTTAACTCTAACTATTCAATTTGCTTGGATAGGTTCTCTTAGAAAAGTATCTCTTAGATTTGATAGGCATCATCAGGAGGATGACAAGAAAAAGATGGCTGACATGGAGAGTAAGAGGTCTCTTGAGGAAGGGTGGGAAGAACTTGCAAAGGATCAACTTCATTCTCAACTTCACACTCCTCATCAATGCTTTTATCCTCTTTCTTTACCCATGATTCCATTATCTTATTAAATCTTAAGATGTTAGGATTATAAGTCTTTTCTTGAGGTAGTGATTTATTTTCAGGAGTGGATGAAGTGTTCAAGGAACTTGGGATCTCCTTAGGATTGGATTCTCCAGCTAGTATCCAACTTGGAATTTCATATCTAGAAGTCTTATCTTGAGGCAAGTATGTAATGGGAGAGGGTAAAGAGAGCTTAGATTCCACTTATTTTGTTGATGTCATGGACTTCTACGTATGTATAATAGCCAACTCAATTTTTCTATCAAGATTTGCTTTAAAAACAAGGTTTATCTTTTCAACTCTCTCTTCCAACTGATTTATGCATAATTATACCCAATTTATACAAATATCACAAGCATAACATTGCCTAATTTATGCACATATTTTCAACACAATAATACCTAATTTTTCATGTATATACCATACAAAAATAACCAATATATACACACTTTTATATAGGATAATAAGTGACATATCCTAACTTAAAAACTACTAAAATGTCTTTCACATTACTTTTCATTTACTTATGCTAATATTATATCTTTTAGATCCTCATTCCCTTTTGTTGGAGTTACATGAATGAATGAGCAAGAAAGAGATGCAACAAAAGATTAAAAATGAAAATGGGAATGGGTTGTTACATTATGAAGCCATACATGGATGGAAATTTAATCTCTCTAAATGATGTAACTCCACCCCTTTTCAAGAATCATACAAGGACCCCACTTTTGGGGAGAGTGATTCTTATAATTTCCCAATGGCACACTTATTAACATTATCTCTTAGTCTACTTAAAATATAATTATAGGATAATTAATATTTTTAAAAAAAATCAATTTCAAGGTCACTTGAGTTTCAAGATATATGGAATTGGTCCATTTAAAACATGGGCTAGATGAGTGTTAGTAATATACTTTCAAGACATTACAATGTGGTATAGTGACATATGGTTGGACAACTCACCTATAAATTTTTTAACAAGGTACAAAGGTTTTCAATATGTTAATTGGTTAAATTAAAATTATATATGTTAGGCACATGATCTATGTTATGTCTATGATTAGGATTAGGTCAGTGAGTCATGGTCAATCCCTCTTATTCCTTTTTCCACCTTAAAACACAAGTCACTCATACACTCATCTCACCTACTTTGTTCCCATAAAATATAAATATAATATAATAAATGATGGGTATAAATGCACCCACAATGTGGTCATATCAAAATGGTAATCCAATGATTGTCACATGAACCAAGGTACACACATCTCACTCCATGTTTTTAACTAAAATATCTAATTGTAATCTAGAATAAATGTATCATAAATAAATCATAGGAGGATGAACCAACATGTATCCCCTAAGACCTCTTTCCCTACATACAACCTTTCACTTATATTTCCATTGATTCATTGTATATTTAATTTGTTCGTATAATAGAGGGAGGGGTGTTAGCTTACATCCCCATATCCTAAGTTGGTCATCCCCTCCTTTAGTTTGAAGTATAAAATATATCCTTATTAACTTTAAGAATGTGAGGGGAGAGAAAAATAATACCCCATGACTACCTACTCTTTTCAATCTAGCCCCATGGCCCTAATTTCTCTTAGGCTTTAAAATTACATCAAGATAGTAAAAATGACATGAGCATTATTACATGTTATTTGAGTAGAAACCAAGTAACATATATGAATTAGATAGTGTAATCCACCATGACAATCACTATGAGTCATACAAATTCAACCTCTAAACAAATTAAACTATGTTAGTTCATAAAGAGTTATAAAACACACAAAGATAACTAATTTATACCAATAACTATATTTAGAATCTATAAAAATCACAAACAATATAACCATGTAAACTCATCATAACACATCTAAATGACTTCATCACCATACATATATATGTATTAGTCTTCAATAGATATGATATACATCTCACATTATATCACATTAAAGAGAGAAAGAGATAGCGAGTAAAATATACAATGAACTAAAAGTGTCAAGTGCAATACTTAGTTGTAACTAACATCACCAAGGATTGAGTAATATACATGAATGTAAATAAGATACCAATAACAAAACTAATCAAGGTGAACATATTCAACACATGTACGTGTTGAGAATAAATAGGACTACTTATTCAAAATTATAATAATCACGTTATAATATACGCAAAGAATTATCTCAATACATATGCTATGAAGGTCAACCAAAATCAAAGAGATTAACATCATTTCCCAAACTAGAATGTATGCCAAAAATTAGAATTTTAAGTAACATAGATTAAAAACTAACTTTCTTATGTAGTTTATTCCAAAAGAAACTTATTTATAATTACATTATGAAAAAACTAATATCAAAGCCAAAATCAAAATCATGTTTAAAACCCTAAGTGACAAGGAAAATATTACTCTTAAGAAAATCTAAAGAGAAACACTCAATACACAATCCAACAAGTCATAAATAATGAACAACAAAAGAGAGTGCATAAAATTTATCATGCTAATTACACATTCTATGTTGATTGTCACAATCATTTCATCCTACCAAGTAGTACTCCTCAGGCTCATATTATGTGAGCCATCTATTAGTTTATTGAAAACTTGTCATTCAAGCCACATATCTATCCAAAGAGAGGGAGCCACACATGGAAATTATTCAGCTTCTATAATAGCTCTTAATTTTTTCTATACTTTGTTAAGTGTGCATACACATAAATAGAGAGAAAGAGATAAATAGAGAGGGGTGTGTGTGTGTGTGTGTGTGTGTGTGTGTGTGTGTGTGTGTGTGTGTGTGTGTGTGTGTATAGAGAGAGAGATTGTTTTGTTATCAGTTATATTATAAGATAAATAACTATACACATTTCTCAAGAGTATGTCATGTACATGACACACAATAATAATAAATTTTGTTTTATTCTTAGTACATATGTAGATCTTAATTATCAACATATTATATCATAGCTTTTATATACACATATAATACATTTAAATACTCTCTATGGCAATAGACATTCATATGACATGGGATTTAGGAAGTGGTGAAAGGTTAATTATTAAACAAAAATTAAGAAAATAATTTTAAAGAGATGTAGAAAATTATAATAATAGCAAAGCAAAGAAGACTCTAATATTATATCTATTAAATTAAAAATTTATGAAAATTATATTATCACCATATAAAAATCAAAATTAATTTTTACAATACCACTTATATGTATTATATAAAAAAGTAACTATCTAATTAAAAAATAAAAATAAAAAACAATCAATATTTTTCTTTCATTCATTAAAAGGAATTAATATTTATTAATAGAATTTAATTTATTCAAAATATACACTATGAATTTAATTTTATTGATGCATTGAAATTTATCCAACTTAGTCACAAGCACTTGAATCTTTGTTCAGATTAAAATATGAGTCTCTATGGGTGCTCCAAGTCATGTGTTCAAAATTTTACTTTATAAAATGTCATCACATCCAAGAAGTCATTTCCTTTCAATATCATTTAATATTATTTTTCCTTTCAATGTTTTAAATATTATTA
The DNA here is from genome assembly GCA_037957365.1 of Torreya grandis. Taxonomy (NCBI): domain Eukaryota; kingdom Viridiplantae; phylum Streptophyta; class Pinopsida; order Cupressales; family Taxaceae; genus Torreya; species Torreya grandis. The sequence continues at coordinate 224,015 of JARHVA010006515.1, read as the reverse complement.
TACATCAAATTGTAGAAATAATAAAATAGATTAGTAGAATTCCATGAACATTTTTTTATGGGAGTGAGATGGAAGTATTTATGTTTCAATAGAATAAAAAAATATTTACATGATTTAATTAATAAAAATATTTGTAAGCGATATTTAATTACACATAGTTATAGTTTTACATGCACAATGCATACTAGATGTAAAGTTTGCATGTATGATCTCCTTAATTTTTTATTAATGTATTTCATTTTTTTAATCAATATTTTTATTTGTTTCTATTATATTAATTTTAGTTTTTGTATAATTATTTAATATTAATTTTTAGAAAAAATCATTATTACTAATGATAAGAGAGACTCGAATATGGGATTTCATGGGTAAAGTCCACGTTCTTTATCATTTAATCATCACTACAAAAACAATTATTTTTAAATTTTCAATCTATACAATTTTAAATAGAAAAAAAATCTTTTTATCACAAATAAACATTTAAGTTGGTGATCCGTAGAAGAAAACAACTATAACTTATGAAAATTAGTCCCTGTATATTGGGAATGGTACATGCCCATTTTATTTTGAATGTGGGGTGAATTTATTATTTTAATTAGATTTTTATTAGATGTCCATTGTAGATTTTTATATTTATTTTTAAATTAAAATAATTACTTAATTTTGGATTAATTGTTTTTTTAATTGATACATTTCATTAAATGGGGGGTTTATACATGATCTAATTTCATATTTTAATATTTGAAATAATGATACTTTATTTATTTTATAATATTCTTTTCACATTTACATACATACATATTATATTTTATAAAAAGTAAATATTATTATTAAAATTAAAGATTAATAAAATATATATCTATTAATATTTAATATTGATTTGAAAATAATTATGTACGAATTTAAATTTAAATATTTATATGTCACAAATAATAAGTACATCATATATTTTAACAAAATCAAAAAATTAGAAAAAATATAAAGAAAATATATTTCCGTTAGTATATGGTAAGTAATTACATTCATCAAGAGTTATAGAAAAGCTATGTGAGGTCCCAAAATAACTTATTTAGAATGTAACTGATATGATTATTCACAACATATTTAAATTGAGTAATTTATTATATTAAATCTTTTTATGCAAGTTAATTATAGAATTGGTGGACCCACAGTAAATTGGAGTACAAATGGGAGTTCCACTCCCCATACCTACACAATGCCAATTCACCAATTTTATGTGTCCCATGTTGTGGGTCCCTTGATCACTAGTGAGATTTGAACATGTTTTATTCCTATACTAATGCATCCACACAAGGGATATATATCCTATTAAACTTTAATTTTAAATACATACTACCAATTGTCCCAATGGTGCAAGGAATATCAAGAGAGGTATATATATATATATATATATATATATATATATATATATATATATATATATATATATATATATATATATATATATGTATATATATATATATGTATGTATGTATATGTATATGTATATGTATATGTATATGTATATGTATATATTTATGCATATGTATATATGTGTGTTTGTTTGTTTGTTTTTGTGTGTGTATGTGTGTGTGTGTATGCGTATGTTTATGTTTATGTGTATGTGTATGTGTATGTGTATAAAGTTTGCATCAATTCCAAACATTTGATGAGTAGGAGAGATCAAAACAAATGATTTAGAAATATAACTTTTTTATGTTTATTGATAAATAATACAACTACTACAAACAAATAGGAAGAGGAATTACACTAATTCTTGCTTCCTCTGCTCTTCATATATTAACATATATTATCCTTCATTTTAACATAGTGGTCAAATTAAAATGAAGGGTTGATATAAATGTCAAATATGGAGATTAATCTTGAAATAGAATTGAACGTCAACTCTTAAGGATCAACATTACTAATATCTATTATTACTTTAAGTAGAGTCATCCCTTATGTTTTATATATGGTTAGAGTCCATGCCATTTTGGTAGGCATTTTGAGGTAATTTCCCCATTTAACAAGAGGAATTGGAACATGTTTTAGACTATAAATATCCCATGGGGGACCATAATATTTGATGAAGGAAATAACCATGTACATTGGTAAGGAAGGTGGATTAGAATGTGTGTGGTAGATTATGTGAACTATTTCTCTAATGGATCCATTAACCAACCCTTCTTTCACCCATATGTTAGATGTCAATATAATCATGTATCCTTTACCTAAAGGCAAAATTTACTTAATTTGAGTGTCATTATCTAGTGTAATCTATTTTTTTCTCTATTATGATTTATATATTACTATTAGAATTTTCAATGATTTTAGCATTTACTTGTATGCATTGTTGCCAATTTATTATTTACATACAAATGTGTTGACACTTTTAAATCTTCTTAATATTTTGGATGTATGAAGGATGGTTTTATTGACATGATTTTATTCCATTATTCTTTTGTTGGATTCACATTTATAATGTTGTCAATAAATTTATAAATAGTAGTTGATTTTATTTGTATCTTGGCAAAAATTTGTGTAATGTTACAATTGTGTCGAATTTCTACCAAAGTGTGTGGCCAAATGAATTTGTTCCATATGTTGTATGTCATTTATTGGGGAAATATGTTCAAGGTCACCAAAAATTATAATTGAGAAACCTCCAAAAGCTTTGTTACCATGTTGAGGAAATGCCTCATACAAACAACTATCTATATTGCTAAGTAAATTCGGGCCAATGAAGCTCATTTCATCAATGAGTAAATATTCAATGTGTTTCATTTCTTCTTGGAAAATTATTAGTGTTTTTCCTTCAAGTGTCCTCATTTCATGGATACGAATCTAAAGGATTAAATGTAGAATTGATCCATTTATGTTAAATGTTACTCTATTAGTTAGTGAGGGAAGAAGGGGAAAATTGGTTTTCCTTGAAATTCCATTTAGGCTATGTTTGATGTAACTAATCAAGTAGGATTTACCTTTGCCTATTGTTCCTTTTATACTAATTTTGAGTGGTGGATATTTTTTGTTTATTTGAGCATGCTATAAGATAATGGTAAAGGTTAGTTGTTGGTTACCTAATAGTTCAACTTGTATTCAATCAATTATGAACTTTGCATATGTATTTTAGTTGACTATGTGATAATAATCTATAAACTATGGTTCTATCATGTGTAGGTTAACTAACACCTAGTGTCAAAGTCATGTATCCCAAGAATATTTATGTCTTTTATGTTATATTTATCTAATGGGTGCATGTGAGACAACATTTTCTACTCATACATTTCCACTTCCACCTTACATGTTTTTGAGTGTCACTAACATTACTACATGAATCAAAATTGTTTGGTTATTTATAAAAAAAATGGAAATTTATATACGAATCAATGTAAGATGGTAGTTTTTATTCCTCATATTTTCTTTTAGAAACACATTTAAAGACTTATTTTCTAATAGACAAGGAAAACATTGTGCTACTAAAAACCATTAGAGGTAGTTCTTATAGCATGTGGCATGTCTCATGTGCACCTATTGTCAGGGTTAGCAATGGTTTCTATGAGAAACTTATTGGATGCAATCATTATTGCATTTAACTATTACCGTAGATGATATTCTAGTCAATTTATGGTGGTAGCTTTTAGATTTGTTTTTATCTTTAATAACATACTTTGATATATATTTAAAAACAACATGGAAGGAGATAAATGGTTAGTAATAAACATTTGAATGCCATATTAAAATCATGCTTACATTTTAGATGTTAACTCTTTCGTAATTATATGTTGGAAGGTATGTTTTTTTACTTCATTATCGATAAACATGCTTGAAATCACTCAAAATGGCCACAATGATTTATATTTGCATTGCAGATAAATTCCATTTTTTGTAAACATGTAGATTCATTGAAATTGGTGTGACTTTGAACTCAATTTACATGATCCTCATAATATTTTGAGTATTAGCACCAAATATTTCTTCTATGGTGAGTAAGCATGGATCATTTAGACTGGAAAAATGTATTCTATCATGGATTATATCATTTTTCACATGGATTCCATGATGTCATGTAGTAATCAAATAATAGACTTGCATAATATACCTAAGAAAGGTCTTCCCAATTCAATGCATCCATGTTGGGTGCTTTTTACAACCATAAATGTCCATGAACGTGTGTAGATCCTTTGTGTTTCCATTCATACATGATTATAAATATATAAATTATGAAATATGATTTTATAAAATTTTAATTCAGTTATACCAATCAAATATAGGTTAAATATAAATACTTATACCAATAATCCTTGATATGGAGATGTTTGTCTCGTATTTATTCATGGAAGATTGAAAATATTGTATCCATGTATGAAGTTGTATGATGTGGATTTACAATAATATTTAGGGTTATCTAATATGTATGAATGTTTCTTCCAATGTGAATGAAATTTATTTCCCAAAAACACCTAATTTTTTATGTCTATAATTGTCTTATGTTTTATAACACTTGTACTCAGTGATGATGTTGGCTGATTTTCACCATTTTATTCATTCCATTTCATGTGCCCTAGGTCTATTCTGATTGATGAAGAATTATGTATCCAAGTTGGTTCCTATTATTTTTCCATTATATTGTTAAACTTTACCTTTTTCAATTAAAATAATTTGAACTAATAGTCTCAAAATCACACAAATCAACCAAAATGTTTCCTTTTTCATCATAGAAATTTCCCCAAAGCTCTAATTTAATTGTATATTTATAATTATCTTGTAATATCAGTTTTATTTTCATATTTGAAGTTCCATTTAGCCTTGTGAAAATATAAGTAATAGTAATAGATAAAACAATGCCAATAGTATCAATCTTTGTGTTTTTAGTTACATCTTTGATATCCTTAATTAGTTTGAAGTTGAATTGGTATAGTGGAATACTAAGATTTTATTCAAAATAATGTTTAACATAAGATGTCATGTCAAGGGCAATCTCCCTGTTTTTGTTAAAAATTAAATGTGTGATCGGAGGTCGGGGGAGGGTTTTCGAGATGGAGGTTTTGGCTGGGCGCGAAGGTGGAAATGGCGGCCCGATGGCAGGCCCCAGGAGGGAAGGAGCGACGCCTGGGGCAAGTTCGGCGGCTCAGGCAGAATTTTATTCTAGTGAAAGGACCAAACTAACCAAGGCTAATGGCTGCTTACTCCGAAGCAAGGATAGACCAGTGCTGATTATACCTCAAGAGACAGTCCAGGAGGACGTTGAATATTTGTCTTCACATACCCTTATCTGCAAATTTCTGGGTATTAGAATCCCTGTGGTGGCTTTGGAAGCGTGGATCCGGCGCTCATGGATTATTGAAGGGGATTTTGACATAATGTTAGCAGGAAATAGCTACTTTCTGGTAAGTTTTTCTTCTGTGATGGATCGAAATCGTATTTTTGAAGGAGGCCCATACTTCTATGAGCGTGTAGGATTATTTCTTAAACCCTGGCATGTGGGCTTCAACTCGGCTGATGAGCTTCCAGCGTGTGTCCCAGTCTGGGTCCGTCTTCCTCGGCTGCCACTTGAATTTTGGAGAGAGGATATACTCAGGCAAATAGCGGCTATGCTGGGAACACCAGCAGCGATTGCACACCAATCGTTAGACAAGAAAGTGATATCTTACGCCCGCATTTGCGTAGATATGGATTTGAATAACCCGCTGCCAGACTCTATAGAGATTTGTATGGGGTCCCTGTCATGGATCCAACAGATAGATTATGAAGCCATTCCTTTCAGGTGTAGAATTTGTCATATTTACGGACATCTACATCGTCAGTGTCCTCAGGCTGTCAAAGATTCAGGAAGTGGCCATGATTCTTCAGCGCCAAACACTGCGCATGCTGGAAAAGAAAGTTGGCGTCAAGTACGACCAGAAAATGGGAAAAATCACTCGGATAAGTTGGGGAAGGGTGAAGTTTTAAATAATGCGAACCTGATGCAGGGGACAGGTGATCACTCACAGGCTGGGCAAGACGGCTTCATGCCAGTTAGAAGGCGAGCGAGAGGACGTGGACGGAAACAAGGGAATACAGATAGGCAGGTAGACTTGGGGTTTAATAGGTTTGATGCCCTTGACTGCATGGCCTTAGAAGATGGTATTCCGATGGATGAACAGGGAGAGGTTATGGAGATATCTAAGCAATTTGATGACATCCATGAAGGTCAAGAACTGATGATTCAAACCCCTGTAGAAAATGCTTTGGGAAAGGAAGAAGGATTGATAGAGACTTCCTATGGAAGGAAAGAAAAGGAAGATAGATGGGCTGATGTGGTTAAGGCAGGAGATGCTGGAAAAAAGGAAAAAGGACCTGCTATGGCACTTGGACTGGCTCAGAAACAATTCAAAAAGGCCACCTTGACAGCGCCTTCCAAAAGTGGGCGCAAAAAGGACCAAGACAAACTTAAAATTACAGGTGATTTGCTTGTGGAGGCTGGGGTTGTAAAAACCTTGGATGAGCATTTCCCCCAACCCATTTAATGATAGTCCTATCATGGAATGTAAGGGGTCTGAATAGCTCCCCTAGACAAAAAGCTATAAAAAGCTTGGTGTGGAAACATACACCGGATATTGTATGTATTCAGGAGACTAAATTGACGGTAGATTCACTTTTTGCTTATACGCCAAATATTTGGCCTATAGGTCAATGGCAATGTGTAGGTGCACGGGGTTGCTCAGGGGGCATAGCTATGGGATGGGACCCAAGGAAAATTCTGCCCATGCATTGGGTTACCAACATTTCAGCCCTTTCTGTGGTGGCGTCCTCTTTTGAGACTGGCGAAGTGTGCTTGATAACCACAGTGTATGCACCTGTAAACATGGAGGGGCAACTGCAGCTGTGGGATCACATCCGTTATATCCGAACTTGCTTTCCATTTCTGCCGTGGATTGTTACAGGTGACTTTAATGCGGTGCTGAATATGGAAGAGAAAAGAGGAGGAGTGAATCGGTTAGGGCCTTCTTCAGAATGCTTTCGCCAAAATGTAGAAGTCCTCCGCCTCTCTGATGTCAAACCGGCGAATGGGCGCTATACTTGGTGCAACAGAAGATCAGGTAATGCTGCCATCTCAGAACGCCTTGATAGATTTTTAGTTTCTTGCTTTTGGCAGTCTAGTGCCATGTCAATCACCTCCAAAATCTTAGATTGGAGTGGATCTGACCATTGGCCTATTAAGCTATCCATTAGATATATTGGGGGACCCAAAAAGCCACCTTTTAAATTTCAATTGATGTGGCTTAGAGATCCTAGTCTTCATGACTGTATTGACCAATGGTGGAGGCAAGGTGGTCCTGCTTTTGGGACAGCGATGTACTCCTTTTGTAAAAAGCTCCAGTATGTTAAAAGAAAATTGCAAATTTGGAATAGAACTTGTTTTGGTAATTTAACATGTAGGAAGAAGAAGGTGCAAGAGCAGCTAGATGAAATAACCAGAAAGATAAGGGAGGATGGACTCTCAGACAGCCTTCGTTTGGAAGAAGCAAGAGCTGCAAATGCTGTAGCGGAATGGGAACTGAGAGAAGAAATTTATTGGAAACAGAAAGCCCGCATAGATTGGTTACAGGAGGGTGATAAGAACACGGCTTTTTTCCATCACTCGGTTCAAGCTCGCCGCAACAGGAATTTTATTACTTCTCTTGTCACTCAGGATGGGACTTGTCTTACCTCTTCCCATGCTATTAATAGAGAAGCTATTCGGTATTTTTCTGAACTTTTCACCAGTGATCCTGTACCTGATGAAGGGGCAGAAAATACTGTTTTAGATTGCATTCCTAAATTAGTGAATGAGGATATGAATGACAGGATTATGAGGCCAATTGCTATGGCTGAAGTGGAGGAGGCGGTTTTCAGTATGAAGAGAGGCAAAGCCCCTGGGCCAGATGGATTTCCGGCAGAATTCTTTCAAGACTTTTGGGATATCATTAAAGGGGATTTGATGGAAGTGATTCAGGAATCTTACTTCAGCAAGGACATGCTTAGAGCCTTGAATGCTACATTCCTTGCTCTTATTCCAAAAAAGGAGCAGGCTGATAAGTTGGACATGTATAGACCTATTGCGCTATGTAATGTGATATACAAAATCATTTCTAAACTCATTGCGCAAAGGCTGAAAGGAATCCTTTCTAGTATTATTTCGGAGGAGCAGGGGGGATTTGTTGCTGGGAAACAGATATTAGATGGGGTGGTGATTGCTTCGGAGGCCATTCATTCTATGAGTACTTCACAGGAGAGGGCTATGTTCATTAAGCTTGACCTGGCCAAAGCTTATGACAGAGTTAGCTGGAGATTTCTGAGCAAAATTCTTACGGCTTTTGGCTTTAATCAGGATTGGATTAGATGGGTGCTCAGTTGCATTTCTACGCCCTCCTTCTCGGTCCTTATAAATGGAGCACCCTCTGAGCTTTTTAAGGCCTCGAGAGGCCTTCGCCAGGGAGATCCGCTTTCACCGTATCTGTTCATCATTATGGCTGAGGGGCTGGGGCGGCTATTCAAAGATCGGGTCTCCTGAAATATGTTACATGGCTGGAAGTGGGGGAGAGATATATCTTCCTTGACTCATCTGCAATTCGTAGATGATACTATCTTAGCTGGGACAGCTAGAATCAGGGAAGCGGCAGCTTTCCGATCCACTTTGGACAATTACTTGCAGGCCTCTGGACAAAAAATAAATGATCATAAGTCCTCAATCTTCTTTTTCAATACGCCCGAGGCTATTCAGAGAAGGATTTCTGCAATTCTGAGGTTTCAGACTCAAACACTTCCTGTGACTTATTTGGGTATTCCCATAGTTGTAGGGAGGCAGCCCAGGCTTTTTTGGCAAAATGTGTTGGACAAGCTAAGACAGAAAATTAGTCATTGGACTCACCGCTGGTTATCTACGGCTGGTAGAGTGATCCTCCTTCAATCTGTTATACAGGCATTACCTATATACCGTAGCATGGTGCAGGTTGCTCCAACTTATTTCCTAAAAGAATATGATGCCCTCTCTAGGAAGTTTCTTTGGAGTGGGAATCTTCAAAATACGAAATGGAGTCTTATCAATTGGGCAACCGTGTGCAGCCCAAAGCATGATGGAGGGCTTGGTTTATGATCGGCTGTATTGGCTAGCCAAGCTTTAGCTGCTAAATTATATTGGAGGTGGTGCGCGAATCAGTCTTCCCTATGGGCCCGCATTCTGACAGCGAAATACTTTTCGGGTGCTGCCTCACAGGATGTCTCCAGGTTTCCTCTGGAGGGTAGAGGTTCGATGGTGTGGGGCACCCTTAAGGCTGGTGCACAGTTAGTGAAGCAAAGCCTGTTTTGGGTGTGCAACAGTGGAACAGAGGCTTTCTTCTGGGAAGACTCATGGGATGGTGCGCCACCCATTTTAGTTTCACATCCTCATCTGCAAACGCTTGCTGAATCCTTTCAGGCTGCTGGCTGGAACAAAGTAATGCATTATAAGGAAGCTGTTAGCATAGGTTCGTATATTGACTACAGATGGAAAAATTCCTCTGATTGGCCACCTGGAGGCTCGGTGGAGGAGAAGAACGAATTAGTTCAAATCCTTGCGACCAGAGGATGCAATTCTCTGCAAGGAAGTGATGTGCTAGCCTGGGGTGGAGAGACTACTGGTCAGTACTCTGTTTCTGCTGGGTATATGCTTTTGAGTCATCAAATTTTCAATAGAGATCAGGTCTGTTGGGGAAAAAAGGTGTGGAACCCGATATCTTGGCCAAAATGCAATTTTTTCATGTGGCTCCTTACTCACAATAAATGTCTCACCTGGGACAATTTGTGCATTCGTGGCTTTCAGGGGCCGTCAATTTGTGTGCTCTGTCATAATGGTGAAGAAACAGGGGCGCACTTATTCTTTCAATGTCATTTTGTCAAACAGTTGTGGCACCTGTGGTGGTCTGCCTGGGGCGCCCCTTGCCGCCATGTTCATTCATTGAATGAGTTTTGGGATAAATTGGGGCACGCTCTAGCTAAGAGTTCCATTTTGCAAAACGCCTGGGTCGTTGGCCCGACGTTTATATTATGGAATATTTGGTTGGAACGAAACAGGAGAGTGTTTCGGGGTGCGCAGCTTGAGCTTAGCTCGCTGTGGACGAAAATTCGCTACTCGCTGCAGGAATCTCTGCAGTTCAAATGTTTGAGAGGCGCGAACCTGGACGTGGAAGTGACTGGGTTTTGCCTGCGCCTTGGACTGGCCCTTAGCCCGAGCTTGGAGTCTGGGAAGAACGGAGCGCCGTTGAATGGGAGATGTCCAAAGATGCGACCAGTCAACAGAAGTGGTCGCTGGACTCCCCCTGAAGCTGGTAGAATAAAAATAAATACAGACGGTTCCTCAAGGGGGAACCCAGGTGAGGCTGGTGTCGGCGGGATTGCGCGAGATTGTGCAGGGAAGATCGTGCTTCTTTTCTCGATCTATAAAGGATGGCACACAAATAACCATATGGAAGCAATGGCGATTTTGGAGGCTCTGAAGACCTGCTGTCAACAGGGATATAATGAGATTATCTGCGAATCAGATTCGCAAGTTGTGATAAATTTGGTTAATGATGGGCCTACTGGTAAAGTAGATTGGAATTTAAATGTTATTGCTCATCAGATTAGGAATTTACGTGCTTCTTTCAGGTATAGTTCTTTCAATCATATTCCCCGGGAATGGAATAGTGTTGCCGATCGACTTGCCAAATGGGCTTCTGAGAACGGTCCTACGTGGAATATCACAGATCAGGGAAGACTCCCTACTAGTATGTATCAGGATTTGATTCACATGGTGGATCAGGAAAACAATCTGTAACTCTGGCCTGCTTGTTTCTGAATAAATTTTTACCCCCGTTTAGTTAAAAAAAAAAAAGGGCAATCTCCCATGGAATATTTATGTGGTTTAATTTTTTGATTGCATACTTCAATGTACCATTTGAAATTGAGTATTTTTCCCCAGTTTAAATCTGACTGAATAATAGATTTTCTAATTACTTGTACGAAGTCATGGTGATGTCATCTCCTTCATTATTAATGATGTCATAATTAAAAACCTTCCTTTTACCACTCGTATTTATGTAATTACGTAGAATACCATTTTTAATAACTCTACCCTCTATACTATAGTTATATTTTTAAGGATTTAATTTTCTAATCGTCATGTGTGGTTTTATTTGCATGCATTCTCTTTCAAATGCCATTCTAGATACTTTGTTCATGGAAATTTTGTTTTATGGTTGTCCATTTTTTGTAAAATATAAATTTAGTGTATAGGTGAAAAAGTGCAATATATTTTAATTGGTGTAGATACCTTCCTAAGAAGTAGAATATAATAAAAACAATAATGAGTGTTAGTTTTTATTAAGTGTAAGAAAGATAAAGCAATGCATTGAAACTAAATGTGGAAGTTTATTTTGGCTTGTTGTATTTATATCTTAACAATGTTTAAATACATTGTATGTGAAATGAGATATTTCAATTTTGTTGGATATCTAAAAGCAATAACACTATAAAATGAAATATATCTCATAGCTATACAAAAATAAATTGGCTTCACATAATTGTAAAATATAAAGATAAAATAAAATAAAATAAAATTCAAAAACAAATATTAGTACATAAATAAATGAATTTCAATAGAAATATGTAAATATAAATAAAATTATACAAAGAGAATGATAATAATAAACAACCATGTAACAGTTTCTAATTTTTAGTATTTATTACAATATTTTATTTTTCTTTATCTGTACCATATATAGTGTAGACCTATATGAAATAAATATATAAAAGGGTTTTTTTCAATGCAAAATAACAAATTTTGATACATATATGTGATAAGTTACATCTTTATCAACATATAAACTTCAAAATAAAATCAAGCTAGTGAAAATTATTTAACATTTCAATATTTTTTGCTCTATTTGGTTGTATAATTTGGACTTGGGATTGGGAACATGGATTCTATTTTGGATTAACATATGGGCAAGTTCATATTTTAAGGCATTCTCAATATTATCATATATGAGATAAAAGACTCTAGAGTACGTCTTGTTGGTTTTAAACCCCATGATGGAAATTCTATGAGGGTTTATAACTAAAAATAATCCATTAAGTTTTGTTTTATATCAATTATATAAAAGTTTGGCATTATATTATGGGAAACATAAATGATAAATTATTTAATATTGAAAATTAGTTCTCACTATATTTTTTTAATAGTCAAATACCACCCTCGTTAATGGGTTGATGGTACATTCGAATGCTTAGAGACATTAAGGAAAAATTGAGTTAGTGCCTCCCCTTGATTTATTCAAACTAAATTTTGTTGGAGTAGCTAGTGGAAACCTAGGGGCATCTAGTGTAGGATACATGATTGAGATTGTGCAAGTTAACTCATCTAAGTTGCCTTGAAAAAATTGGTGGATGGCACCAAAAATGAGGCAGAGACACAAGCCCTTAGCTTGGGCTTGGAATTATCAACTCATTATGGGATCAATCAGGTTATTATTAAAAGTGACTCTAAGGTGATTATCCAAGCCTTAAGGAATCAAAAAGCTGGTTCTTAAAACATTAACAAAATTATAAACTATGGATGGTTGTGATGGATAAATTCAAACTCTCAAAATTATCCCATTGCTATCATGAAGTGAAATCTATGACAAATGAATTAGCCAATAAATTATTGGATTAGTGTGATGAATTAACAGTGGATAATGATTAGATCACTTGGTCATTTTAAAATGATAATGTATTTATTAATGAGAGACCTTGGGAAGGTACTCCCCTTCATGATGGGCCTACTACCCATCATTGTTTGTGCATTGGATTTGGAAGCCTCGTATCACACATGTGACATCCTCTCACCTTATTTTTATTTGATGAGGCATCAACGAAGAATGCATTTATCACATACTCCCTCTATGTTTCTATGTTTTTATCTTTATAAGGTAGCTATGCTTTTATATGTATGCTCCCATGGATACTATGCTCTAGGTGACATTTAGAGAACCTATGTTACATATTGAGGATACTAAAAAGGAAGTGGCATTCAGTGGGTAAGTTACAGACTCATGACTCAAGTAATTTTTTATTTTCCATTTGAGATGTGTTCTACACAATATTAGAGAAGTAATTGATCAGGTGGCACTCAATACTAGCTACAGGATAAAGGTAAATTTACCAGTGGTATCAATTTTTATTTAAAACTTCCTCCTTTTTAAAAATATAAACATAAAACTATGGAGGTGGTCAATATAATTGTATGTCTTAGTTTTAGGGTTAGTTCAGAGTAGGTGTTGAAGGGTTTCATTTACGATGGCCAATAGCCACTCCCCTTTTCAACTCATAATGAGAGAGTATTGATACCTCTAGGAACATTTTATGATTTGGAGGTGAAATTATTTATATTGGTAGAGAATTTAGAACTTGTGCAGACCTATCTGTATCATCTTGGCTTAGAGTGGCACTTTATTATATAATTGGACCTAAATAAATTGCATGATCTTATGTCCTTGGTGATGGCATCCCTCAACTTGGAAAATTATCCTATGGTGGAGGCTATAGTAAAATACCTTATGAGGGTTTCTAGGGGACCAATTTAGAATGTCCTCCTCTAGGTGCAAACATGGGTCACCTAGCACCCCATAGGGTGGTTACATTACATATGAAGGCTCATTTGGTTAGCTTGAAATCATCATAAAACTTGGGGGAATATTTTAAAGAAAAAGGTTGGGAGGTCAAGGCTCCATAGATAGAAGGTTACTACTCCACAAGTGGTGGGTTCTAGGCATGCATAAAGTGGTGATGTTACTAGGATGGAGTAGAACATGTTAGGACATGGCATTGATGAGGCACTATTTGTCCTAGTGGTTTTTGGAGACTCCACCTCTACTAGTGGCAGCAACATGATGGAGTTCATGGTTAGTCCTTAATTAGGTTTTTTAGTTCCCTTATTTATTTCTTGTTAGTCTTTTCTCTTTTTTACCCTTTATGGTGTTTTAATTTTTGTTTATTTGGGTGTCCTGCATGGCCTTTTTTATTCGACATTATTTCTTTCTCATCAGGTGTGGTTTATCATCCAGGTTATCCCTATCCTTTTTGTAAATTTGTTTATTTTTATTAATAAAAAGGAGAGGGAACCCCAACCCTTAAATCATCTATCAAAAAAATAGTCAAATACCATGTCGGAGTCTCCTTTAAGATAATTGCATTTTTCTACTCATGGTTACCATGCTATTAAATTTTACGTTAGGGGAAAAACATGCAATATAAAATAAAAATATGAGTATAATGAAACTTTCATTCAATACATAAATTTAGTTGCAATTAATTAAAATATATAATGTAATCTAAGATTGAAATGACCTACTAAATATAAAATGAATGCACAAAAATATATTGGCTAGAAGATGTTAATAAAGTTGGATGTATATAATATTACTCATGTGTTTATGGAATACACATTTATTATTTAACAAAACTAAGTAAATAAAATATCCATGAATAATATGAATTTGAACATATGTTCTAATTAAGGACAAACCCACCTTTAACTGACCTATGGAATCCAGTCTTGGACACAAAAGGAGGCTTGGATCTCCCTCTTTGTAAAAAAAAAGATGATAATAGAAAATCAACACTCTATGGAAATGAAAACAAATATCAAAGGAATGAATTTAAAGGATCCAACTAAGATTTTATAAGGACCCCAAACCAAGAACCACTTTTAAACTAGTACAAAAACCAACATGGGCTCATAAAGAGGGAGGCCTAGATCTCTACAAAATAAAGAAGATTAGATTAGGAACCAAATAAAAAATCAAATAAATAGAATAAGAGACCTACTAGGTCCCCTATAGGGCCCAAAACCCCCAAAAAAACAACTAATAGTTAAACTATACAAGAACCAAAAATAATAGTCACAATACGAGTGACCCAAGAGTGGGACCCCATATGCAAAAATCAAAAAATTAAAACTCATTCTAATGTCATCCTTCTACCAAACAATAATCTGGCCAAGTCAAAATCTAGCAACAACACTACAGTTTGAAAACATCAGTACATGCTAGAGCAAAAATTAGAGATCGAGCATTCCATATAAGATACAAAACCTTCTTTTACATCCTTCATATTTAAATTCCTAAAGGGATGTCTTTCTAATTTATTCATACTGGTTCTACAAGCATTCATAGGTGTTCAAAACTCTAAAGATCCATTCCTACCTAAGTATCTGAGGTTATTTAGAAGTGCAAAAATGCTTTCCAAAATGGATTTACACTTTTTGAAGGGATCCTCTTCTACAAGTGTCTAACTTATGTTGGATTAGTACATGAAAGAGGCCTTATCCCCATTTTTAAATGCATTTATCTTCAAAATAAATGTCCACAAAAACCATTTATATAATTGTCCTCCACCAAGACATTAATTACACCTAGGGGAGGATCATACTAAGTTGGATGACCTTTCAGAACTACAGAGTTCATTATCTCAACATCATTAGATTCTAAGATCATCCATTTATGTGGTGGAGGTATACCATTCAAAATAGGGAAAGAGGTAGCCATAAAATCCTAAAGGTAATCACTTGGGGATTTGACCTCAACCAAAAAACCTTTGTCCCCAAAGTCCTCCATTATTTGAACCTCAACTTCTCCTTTCCTTGACATAATCTTAGATTTTAGATCCTCCAAACAACCTTTCAAATATTTCAACTCCTCGTTTTCCTCTTCTTCTTGATCCCAAACCATGTTTAGTACACATTTGTGCCTTAAAACATAATAGAAGGGGTAGATTTCATTAGATCATTCATACACTCTATTTTGAATCCAAACACCATATTTAGATTTAAACTGAATGTAATTTGGAAGAGCCTTATCAAAGGCCACATTAACACAAATTATATCATATGTGAGCCTTTTTTTCACTTAGATTGGCACCCTTTGAGGATATTTATAATCTTTCCTCATCCAAGTGGTATAATTGAAACACCTCTAGGCTTGTGGGTAGCCTAAGGATGAGGTGAATCTTTAGGTAGGGATATCTCCCTTGATGTACCACTTTGGATTAAAACTACACCTAAAATTTGGTGGAGAGGGAGAAAAATAAAAGAAAATTATCCTAAGGGAGGTGATACACCAAATAATTTGATGACTTCCAACCAGATACATGTTACACATGAAACCAAGAGTCTAACCAAATATACACTTCTCCAATCTACATCTTCTCACATCAATATTACATTATGAGGTTATGGATGAATGTTTAGGATAAGAAGAATAGAAAAGAGGCCTTGAATATTAATATTGAATAGGATAACTCTCTCAACCTTAACACTTCCTAAAACACTTCACATGCCCTGCAAGAAGAAGCTTTCCAACTACAAATAGGGTGAAAGAATGAGACAACATGTTAAGGAATCCATAGTCTTCACTAAGAAATATCTATAATAAAATTAAAACACACTAAAATAGTCATGAATAGGTAAAAATAAATAGTCTTATTGATCAAATGGTATGAAAATGAGAAGGGCTTTGCCATACTCAGGTGGAGCATAAGTTACAATGGCCAAAATGGCTAATTATTATAGAACTTGAGAGAAAGCCAAGAAGAGAGAATTAAAAGGGTCACAAGGACACTTTTCAAGATGATAAAATAAATTAATTTTTCATGACAAGATTATGTGGGATAAACCATATAAGTTTAGGAAGCCAATGTGTCCATACAAGGCATGAAACTCTTGCAAAGTGGCATAAAACTCCTTATTCTAGATTTAAAAAACCACCTTCATGATTAGCCCTATTTGAAAATTAAAAAAATTATTAGGGATAGGTATGATAACTATAATTAATTGGAGAGGTTTCATACATTCCTCTCCATGCATTTTTTGTAGGCTTGGTCATCTATAATCATCTGAAAAGGAGTTATCATCATCTGTAGTCTAAAAACCTCTTTCTTCATGTACCCTACATACTTGGCCTTATAGGCATCAGGAACACCTTTTAAATTACATTTAAATGATTGGATGACACCTGTTAAGACCCTCTATGTCCTTATATGCATTAGGCACACCTTAAAACCACTTCTACTTGCAGTTTTCACACTTTTCACTAGCTTGGTCACTGTGCCAGTTTCGACTAGCTGAGATTAAGAAACTATTTGAGGAACTTAGGAGTTAATCCAAAGAATTAAATTGAAATTTGGATTTATATTAAGATATAATATTCCCTCCCATGTGATTATCATATCTTGAAACCATCTACAACCTACACAATACATAAAACTTTCAAGAAAAGCCTAATTTACACTCCATCCATATAGTTACATACAATCCAAAATCATGGGGAGTATCCTGAGAGAGTCTCTTATATCCTCAAATAATTATTATATGAAAAATATTCCATTATATTATCTTACCATCCTCATTTTCTCCATCAGGACCTGATTGATGGTTTGCAAGGGTTTTAGGCTTGTTTTCACTCTTAAGCATTGTTCATAAGAACCTGATGTTCAAATTGAAAAAAAATCTCACTAATTTTAGTTTAAAGGAACCTATTAACATCTCCAAATTCCTTGATTCTCCATGCAAATCACCAAGGGAGGTGTGATCATTTAAAGTTACCTATTCGATCTTGATTCCTCATTCCCATAGGGCTAAGTTTGTTCTTAAGTAAAAAAATGCTTTCTTTGTGTTTTGTATACATACCAAGGGATTTAACACATATTTTATGATCCCATAATCATTCCCAAATTTATTATAAAGTGTATCCAAATCTATAAATTTGAATGACTCTTCATTTGGACACTAGGCTTGAACCTTGCTTAATAAGCATGTTGTAACCCCTGTGGTCTAGGCCATTCCATTAGGTTTATATGCATTCCACCAGCCTAAACACATATTTAGTGATCCCATAAATAGTTCCTAATAGTTTATAATGTTCACCTCATGTGGGAAGTGAAAGGTGACTATCCATTTGGCTTTTAGGCCAAAACCTTACCCTTAAGCCTAATTGCAACCTTAAGAGTGTAAGGTACCCTATTGAGTTCCATCATTTTTTGCATGTTATACCATGTTTCCCTTTATGTTTTCCAACTCTCCACATTTTCCCACAAGTCTCTTTTAGCTTCTAGTTCATGCTTTCTCACCCATCCTCTAAACCCTACCAGTTTTGACGCTAGGGAAGTACCCTCTATCTAAGATAAAATATAGGGTACTTCCCCTATTCTCTCATACCAAATGAAAATTTTAGTATCTTTTGAAAATTTACAAGGATATCATACACAAAAAATCATCCTCTGGTCTATCCATTTTATCCTCAAACCTCTTCCAAAACCAAAATAGATAGTATAAAGAGTTTTGCATGCAACATTTCCTCTAACAGACTATGTTTTACATTATGAGAACCCTTTATCTACTTGTACTCTATGTAAACAAGGATATATATATCATCATGATCAAGCTGAAATTTTTCTAGTTCTACTTATCATTTAAACTCACTATATACCTCTCATTGCATAATATTCCACTCCACTGTCCTTAATTATAGACTGTATTCTTGCCTTGGAGGAGACATTTGTTGTTGACCCTGTGTGTTTTGGAATTAAGAATAGGGTCAAAAATATCTTAAGGGTTCCCTAGAGTCATTTTTAACTTTATTTATTTTATTCTAGGTCTTGTCATAACTTTATATTTTTATATACTCCTTATACTCTTTGCTCAGTCAAAACTAAGTTACCCTACCTAACTATATTTCGACCTGGGAAAAACCCTTGTAGCTTTAATTTGCATAATTTGGCCTTTAAAATGGTTATCCAAGACCTATTTTAAATTTTTTAGGTCATATAGTAACTTTTGACCTATTGTTTACTTGTTTTAGATATAAACACCTTAAGAAGCCCAATTTACTTGCTCTTTGCCTGAGACAGTTATCTACAGTGGTTGTAGGTGTCTATCCCTCCACTAGGACCTTAATCATGATGTGCAGAGACATTTTTTAAAGTTTAAGAGTCAAATAACATAAAATCATGACTATATTCACCTTGAAAAGGCTGAAACACCATCAAAATACCATGCTTAGGTCATTGTCGGCTATAGGTGGGTGTCTAGGCAACTTATATAGACTATAGGTGTGTATGAGGAACATGACACCACTTATCATCTTGTCTTGATAGTATTTTATATAATTAGTGTCACCTTCACCATTTAAAACCACTCTAACATGGTGATAAGGTCCCATACTACACCATATGTTGGAAAGATCACTTGGGGGCAGAACCTATAAATGAAACTTTCATATTTTAGTGCATAAAGATGCAATTTTGGACCTCTCAAAAACTAGTATCCATTTCTCCTCTACCATTAAAATTTATGGGGTTCATGTCCCTAATATATGTTATAAATCCTATTAAATTATAGGCACTAAAAGTCTTTGAGACTATGTTATATGCTATCCACAAAACTCGTAGGTTCTCTATTTCTTCATTTTGGGGACTAAAACCCTAAATATAGTCATTGAGCCTTAGGACATATCTTATAACCTCCAATTGTCAATTTAACATCTCCAATGAGTCTGTACTTATTAAAACCAATGATATAACTTTAAAAAGGATTCATCATGTTCTAATTTTCCCATATGACCCTTAGCTTACTATCAAGGACCACTTGTAGGTGGCTATTTTCATGTGCAAGTAGTAATGTAGGATAATAGGTAGTGAGTATCACATTTTATCTTAATGGTACCAGGCCTATATCAATGCCTTCTAATGGACTCTTCACACTCCTAAGGATTTTAAACAAATGTCAACATATCTTTTTCAATGTGAAATTCCCTATGAAGGCACTTGTAGATGATATTTAATGGTAGACTGAGAGCATGTATTGCAAATGGTTATAATAGTAAAATATTATAATTCCCATTTATAAATACATATTAAAAATATAGATATATTCACTACACATCCATGAGCACAGTAAATAGTTTCATACATGTGATTGCAACTATGGCAGCAAGTGAAAAGTGAACAAAGAGTTCATTTCATAGTGTTCATGACTAAAACTCATGGAATGTTGATTTATATATGGGATTTGAAATATAAAAGAGTAAATATGACATTTATACATGATAAAAGACTTATCACAACCCTATTAAACTATGACTAAGTATGAAGTTCCTAAAAATGGTGAAAACTGCCTGTTGCACATAAAAGTGCTTCCTCTTGCAACCTAAGTTACTTTTCTCATAAAAACATAATTAAATATGAAAAAAATCATATATATCATCTTATTGGGTATTAAAAATAATCTGGAACCAACATGACTAATTGGATTATATAAAAATTCCCAAACTAAAGCAAAACCTATAGGGTGCATAGATTGGCAGGTAGAAAAACATAGTCAACTTCATTAGTATGGTTCATAAATAATATGATATTATTCTTAAAAATATTATAATGAAAATTAATATATATTATTTTAATATTAACTCCTAAAATAATTTGTCTTGAATCCTCTTTGGTTGTTCGTACTAAGCATGAACCTATTGGTCACTTTTGTATGTCTAGAAAGGCAAAGGAGTAAACTGGTTTTGGCTCAAAAATGACACTTCCAGAGTGTTTAAATAATTTATGAGTGTGAGGAAGATAAATAGGTATTCCATGATCTTACCACATGGGGCACACTTCCCCATGGGCCATATAAGTGCCAAACTCATCTTTTTCAATTAGTTTCTTGAATTTTAGTTAAACAATGTACAAGATTCTAATTTAACCAACATCCCTAATAAATAATCTGATATATTGGATGATTTTAATGAAAATATGACACATATACACCTTTGGAACTATTTAACTTGCATTTATGACCCACAAAAGCCTTCTAAATGACTCAAAATGACAAATTGACTAATATAACTAAGACCAAAGCTAGGATGACATTAAATGACATCAAATAAAATATAATACACCCCATAAAAATTATATTATACTCCATAAAAACATATAAAAAATAAATTTTTACCTATAAGGGCCCCATTTTGACTTTTAGGGTTAAATTTGGTCAATAAATTGGTGACTCATAAGGGTAATATGCCTACTATACTAACTAGACCAATAGTTTTATCAATGCATTGGGATTAGGTAGTCATCTAAAGTGTGAGACAAAATAAGAGGACTTTGAAAATAATATTTGATCAATACAAGACCAATGACTACCTCAACCACATAAAGCAAAAGACACACACAAAGTAAAAGCAAACACACATGTGCCTCATGAGAACTTATGGAACACACACACCAAACTAAATAAACTAAACCAAACACTAACTAACCTAAGATGAAAACTTCCTCCTAGATCAAAGGGGAAGTTTTAAACTCTTCTTGCTCTATGACATGAAGTATTTAGGGAGACATGTAGCCTTTTGTCCTTTAACATTGATGCCCCCAACTTTTTCATGATGTTTTCCAACTTCATTGGCACGATGTTCATTGAAAACCAAGTAGCTTCAAACAATTTGGATATGGAAATGAATTATTCTTGCATCCAAATAGTCTCAAACTTCTCATATGGACTCTCAATTACAACCTTGAATTTTGATTCATAGGGGCATACCTTTTTTCTTTCCATAGTGCTCTCAATAGTATTGGGTTTCTTCTCAGTTACAATTTCTTCTAGCTCCTCAAAGAGATTTGCATATTATACCCAATCTTGGTCATTGTCCTCCATTGAAGACTCTTTCTTCACCTTATCATGTACTTGATCTTTAACTTGGTAAAACTCTTCAAGACCTTGAAAAAACTGCATTTACAGTTGCCAATCATTTTTGTTCTCTTCATCATCTATAACCACTACCTCTTCAATCTTCTCTTCTTGATGTGTGAGGTCATCAAGCTGGTATTCTTTAGGCTCCAATGAATTTGATGGTCATTCATGATCAAGCTGAGGTATTGGGTTATCTTCAAAAACAACATCTTGGGCATTGGTCTCAAGAGATTTTTCTAGGGCTGCAACCTCTTTGGGAAAGACTTGAAATTGTTCTCCATCCATAATAGCACATTCATCCTCATACTTGTTAGCATAATTATGTATTTAGCTTGGGTTATTGACTAAGGTAATTAGTCTTTGGTTATTTTACTTAACCACTTGGGTTAAGAGGTTAGTTTGTTTAATGGGCTTCGTTATTTTCATGTTAGTCAACATTAGTTGTTTTACCCACCCTTTACACATGTTTCTTGGGTAGCTCATTTCTTTGCCTATTTAATAGGCCTTATTGTATTGTTCAGATATGGAATGTATGGTGTAAATAAAATTTTCTTCTTTCTCAATCTCTATGTCTTATCTAATATGGTAACAAATCTTGCAGTTTAGGAAGCTTGGGAGAAACCCTGTGAAGCAAGAAAGGATGGTCTTGTCAGGGAGGAGCGTGAAGCACTCGTGGAGAGCCATGAGAGGAAGAAATTTATTTTATTCCTATGACAAGCCATTTAACTTAGATGAAAATCCTAAATATTCATTTGAGCACTATTTTTTATGATTCTTGTTTCTATAAAATTCTCTAGCTTGAAATTCATCTGTTGGATCAGATAAAATTAAATTCCACTAAGTATTTTGTCCAAAAATTGCATTTGAAGTTTTCTAGTTGGTCATTTCCATACAGTTTTGGGAAGAAACCATATTTTCATTTGGGTATTATTTTTGGCAAGTGATGGATCTAAAAATTTCTATTTTTTGAGAGGAGATGATAGAAACTGATGGAATTTAATTTTGCTGAGTATTTCTCTTGAAATCTACATCTGAAGTTTTGTAGGTAGGCAAATTTTTTGATTGGCTGATTATTTTTATGAAAATTTTAATCTAAAGTTTTATTATTTCAATTAATTATAATTTTTTAATTGAAATAATTTAAAACTTTAGCTTATAAGGGTTGTTGGGGACTTACTGGTGACTTATTATCTTGAAAAAGTTTTGAAAGGTGAAAATTTTACTATTTTTTAGGTTTTTAATTTAGATATTTATAGAAAAGGAATTTTTAAAATTGGAATTTCATATCTCCTAATTTAATTGTTTTTTATCATTTTTTGATACTTTTAAAGATGAAAAATTTAAATTTTCCCAATGGTGTGGAGTTTTTTGCTAAAAATTGGAGGTATTGACCAGTTTGTGATTTGAATTAGTAGATAGGAGGAATTTTGTGTAAAGTCAATATATTTTTTTGGTATTTGAATTTTTTTTTTAAATTAGGTCAAAATGGCTAGTTTATAATACCTCTTGTAGCTAGATTCACAAAAATTGACAAGTAAAATTTTTAGTTTGTGGAGTCACAATATTTTGATGATATGTGAATATAGGAATCTTGATCAAATAGTGATCGATAAAGAGCAAAGGCCTACCATAGGTACTAATGTCTATAATAAAAATTATCATGAGGCTTTTATGTTTTTAAAACTATTAGTAGTAGATAATCTAATCTCAGAGGTCAAAAATGTGACCATTGCATCAGTTTTATGGATTAGTCTTACTTATAAATACCAAGATTATGAAGCCAGTAGGGTATTGTATTTGAAGAGTTTGTAAATGTCTACTAAGATGCAAGAATTTGGCTTCATTTCTAAGTTTTTATTTTAGATCAAGGAAATTAGTGATCAATTGAAGGTTATGCAAAAGCTTGTTGATGAGCAAGATTTGATTACTCTAGTTATGCAGAATCTTCCACCTTTATTTGAGTCATTTGTAGAGTCCTTGCATATGATTTATAAGATGTATACTTTATAATTTTAGAATTTTTCCACATTTCTATCGAAAAAGGAGAGACGACAGGAGAAGACAATGTTGTCTACATCCACTTCTACAAAGAGTGCATTCTTCATCAAGGGAAAGGGTAAACAATTTGGTAAAACTACTAGTTATCTAATATAAACTTCATAATTAAGTGGTTCTAATAAGAGATATAAGTGGAATTTTTTTACTGTAAACAACTTAGTCACCTTAAGAAAGATTGCAGGAAAAGACAATAAGATATGGCTAATGCTAGAAAGAAAGCTCATCATACAAATGTAGCTAAAGGTGAAGGTGAAGAATCATCTATTGATTTTATTTTCATGGATTCTAGTTGTAATTATATGGTGGATCGAGCTTGGCACTTTGATTCAAGGGAATATTTTCATTATACATGCCATAAGGACTAGTATGTGGATTTTGTTAAAAATAATAGTAATAATGAATCTGTATCTTTGTGAGATGGTAGCATTCATTATGTGAAAGGATATGGTAGTTTTAGATCAATTTTAATGGTGTAGTTAGGTATACATTTAATAATATTAGGTATGTGCCTGATATGAACAAAAATTTTCTTTCCATTAGTGAGATCACTTCAAAATCTAATTTTGTTGTAAAGTTTCAAGGATAATAATGTTTAGTCACAACCAGAGATAACAAGATTATTGCTATTAGGATTGGTGAGAAAGGATTTTATAATCTTAAATATCCACAGATAGTAAAGGAAAGTGCACTTACCATGGTTGATAGCACAAGTTCACTATGGTATGAAAGGTATGGGCATTTGAATTTCTAGTATTTGACTACATTGAGCAAGACAAAGATGGTTAAGGGGATTCCTTCTATTTGGGATAGTCATCATGTATGTACTATATGTCAATTAGAAAATCAAGTTAGACATTCATTTGATGTTGGTAAAGCTTCAAGAGCTAAGGGATTATTTAATTTGGTACATGCAGATTTACATGGTCTAATGCAGACACCTACCCCTTCTAGATCTTGTTATTTTTTGTTGCTAGTCGATGATTTCTTGAGGAAAAAGTGGGTGCACTTTCTAGTGAAGAAATATGTTTATTTTTCTAACTTACTTGGAAAGCTAAGGTTGAAAAATAGGTAGGATGATTAGTGAAATCTCTTAGAATAGATAATGGGGGTGAGTTCATCTCAAAATAGATTAAGGACTTTTATGCCACTGAAGGCATACACAGAAAATACACTACCCCTTACACTCTATAGCAAAATGGAGTTGTGAAAAGGCAAAATATGATAGTGATGGACACAGTTTATTAAATGGTCCAAAGCAAAAATGTCCCATACAGATATTAGGTAGAAGCAATGAATACGATAGTGTACATCCTCAACATAAGTCCTACAAAATCATTAGATAATATGACTTTAGAAGAGGCTTGGTCAAGTCAAACTCCAAATTTAAGTTCTTTCCAAATTTTTGGTTTTGTAGCTTTTGCAGTTATTCCTAGTCAAAAAAGAAGTAACTTGGATGAAAAAAGCAAAGCATACATGTTTGTTGGGTATAGCGAGTAGTCAAAGGCCTACATATTACTTGATATATCTACTAATAAAGTTGTGGTAAATAGAGATGTCATAATAAATGAACATATGTCATACTTCATAGTAACTAGTATAGTCTTAGATATTGAGTAATTGTTTTCTTCTAATGATTCTATTATAAGTTGTGGTGTGAAAGTTGATTAGGATTCTAGTTCATCAATGGAATCACATTCTAGGGAGGAAATTGATGTAGGTCATTGTGAGGTTCCAAAAAAACAACCAAAGAAGCCAAAGTGGTATCCTAACACTATAGAAGCACTAAAGGAAGGAGACTTGCCACAAGGTGTGGAAGGGAGAAGATTGAGATTAGGAAAGTAGTTTGGTAATAAATGTGAGCATGACAATTTTGCTCTAAAAACTATTGTTTCACGTGTATTTGAGCCTAATTATTTTTTAGAGGCCAAATTGAAGCATGAGTGGGAATCAACAATGCAATTGGAATATGATTCCTTGATGAAAAACAATACTTGGGATCTCATGGAGCTATCACCAGGAAAGAAATCCATTGGTTTTAAATGAATTTACAAGTTAAAATGAAAAATAGATGGTTCCTTGGACAAACACAAAGCTAGACTTATTGTAAAAGGTTATGCACAAGAGGAAAGGCTTGATTATGAAGAGACTTTTTCTCCTACTATAAAGATGGTAACTTTTTGTTTGATTATTGCTATTGCTACTCAATTTGGATGGTAGGTGCACCAAATGGATATCAAGAGTGATTTCTTGAATGGAGATCTGGAGGAGGAAGTCTACATGATTCATCTATAGGGTTTTCAAGTTTTTGGTAAGGAACATCTTGTTTGCAAGTTGATCAAGTCCTTATATGGGCTTAAGCAGGCTCCTTGAGCTTGGTATATGAAGATAGATACATACATTAGGGAGTCTAGTTTCAAAAGGTGTCTGAACCAACTCTATATGTAGAGGTGTCTAGTGATGATATCTTGATTATCATTGTATATGTTGATTATATAGCTATAAATGGGAGTAGTGCTAGTCTCATTTAATAAATGAAGGCTGATATTTGTTATACTTTTGACATGATAGACTTAGGACTACTGAAATACTATATAGGTGTTGAGTTTTGGCAAGATGATTGTGTTATATTCATGTCATAGAATAAGTATGCCAAATAATTGTTGGAAAGGTTTAGAATGATGGATTATAATCCAAATCACATAGCTATGGAATTTGGAGCTAAAATTTCAACTAACACTACTTCACCTCTAGTCAATGAAATAGTGTATCAATAGCTAGTGGGTAGTTTCATTTACCACACTACCACTAGACCGGATATTTGTTTTGTAGTGATTTTTCTATCACACTTCATGTATAAACCATAGGAAGTACTTTGGTTAGCTATAAAATGGGTATTAGGATATGTCAAAGGTACTCTTGACTTTGGCATACTATATGAGAAGTCTATAGATTTTGAGCTTTCAAGATATTCTGACTCTGATTGGGTAGGATTAGTATATTTAAGAAAATATATAATAGGATATGTATTCACTCTTGGCTCATGGTTTTCTCATGAAAAAAAAGTACAAACTATAGTTGCATTATATTTAACATAAACAAAGTATAAAGTTGTGCTCAATGCAGGTTGTAAAATTATGGATAAACAAAATCTTGGAGGATCTTTAGTTTGAGTCATCTTAGCCTACTCTAATTTTTTGTAACAACCAAAGTTTTATAAAGATGGTGAACAATCTAGTATTCCATGCCAGAACCAAACACATTGAGGTTCATGATCATTACATCTAATAATTGGTTACAAATGAAGACACCAGTCTCTTCTACTACTCCACTACAAAGCAGCTAGCTCATATAATGACCAAACCACTTGGTGCAGATAATTTCATAAAATTTAGAGATAAACTTGGTCTTCTTTTTTATTTTGTCATTAAGGGAGGGTGTTAGCATAATTATGTATTTACCTTAGGTTATTGACTAAGGTAATTAGTCTTTGGTTAGTTTCCTTAACCACTTGGGTTAAGAGGTTAGTTTATTTAATAGGACTAGATATTGTCATGCTAGCCATCATTGGTTATTTTACCCACCCTTTTCACATTTTTTTCAGGTCGCTCATTTCTTTGCCTATTTAATAGGCCTTCTTGTATTGTTCAGATATGGAATGTATGTTATGAATAAAATATAGTTCTTTCTCACTCTTTGTGTTTTATCTAATAATACTTGAGATGATTATCAACAACTTTTTGATCATATGTAGAGCCTTCTTCAAGAGTTACAAGATCCTCCATCTCCTTCTCCTTATTTTTATGCCAAGAGAAGGCATCTTGAAAACATGTGACCTAGCCCAATGAGGCTTTCAAGGAAGTAGGCTTTCTTCTAGAAAGAGTTATGATTTTTTGTCAACCAACTACTCTTCTTTAGGTTCCCACACCATAGGTCCACCAAGGAAAAGGTTTATGGGGTGAGGACAAGCTAAACTAGTTGGTGGAGGTGGAACATAGAACTCAAAATGAGATTAAGATTGAAGTGTAGGGGATTCTTTTGGAAGATCTTGAGGAAGGGGAGGCTGACCTTGGGCTAAAATGGCTCAATTTTATTCCTTTAATTTGATAATCACTTCATTAAAATCTTATTGGGTTGAGCATTCTCTTAAATAAGGTTAGATGGGGTGTGTTTAAATAGAATGTCTTCTTTTGAGTCTAAACTTTCCATCACACCTTGACTTAGCAATTTCATCCTTGATTCTAACTCTTCAATTTTCTTAGATAGGTTCTCTTGGAAAATTATCTATTGGAGTTGATAGGCATCATCACGAGGATGAGGAGAACAAGAGGGCTGACATGGAGAGCAAGAGGTCTCTTGAGGAAGTGTGGGAGGAACTTGCAAAGGATCAACTTCATTCTCAACTTCACACTCCTTATCAATGCTTCTATACTTTTTCTTTACCCATGATTCCACTATCTTATTCCATCTTAGGATGTTAGGATTATAAGTCTTTTCTTAAGGTGGTGATGTATTTTGAGGAGTGGATGAAGTGTTTAAGGAACTTGGGATCTCCTTAGGCTTGGATTCTCCACCTTGTCTCCAACTTGAAATCTCATATCTAGAGGTCTTATCTTGAGGCAAGGATGTAATGGGAGGGGGTAAAGAGGGATTATATTCCAATTATTTTGTTGATGACATGGACTGTTGCATATGTATATTATCCAACTCAATCTGTCTATCAATATTTGCTTCAAAAACAAGGTTTATCTTTTCAAGTCTCTCTTCCAACTGATTTATGCATAATTACACCCAATTTATACAAATTTACAAACATAACATTGC
Organism: Torreya grandis; assembly: GCA_037957365.1. Taxonomy (NCBI): domain Eukaryota; kingdom Viridiplantae; phylum Streptophyta; class Pinopsida; order Cupressales; family Taxaceae; genus Torreya; species Torreya grandis. The sequence continues at coordinate 195,382 of JARHVA010006515.1, read as the reverse complement.
CTAATTTATGCACATATTTCCAACATAAGAATGACTAATTTCTCCATGTATTTACCATACAACAATAACCAATTTATACACACTTTTATATATGATAATAAGTGATAGATCCTAACTAAAAAACTACTAAAATATATTTCACATTACTTTTCATTTACTTGTGCTAATATTATATATTCTACACTCTCATTCCCTTTTGTTGGAGTTACCATGAATGAATGACTAGGAGAGAGATGCAACAAAAGACTACAAATGAAAAGGGGAATGGGTTGTTACATCATGCAACCATACATGGATGGAAATGTAATCTCTCCAAATGATGTAACTCCACCCCTTTCCAAGAATCCTACAAGGACCCCTTTTTTGGGCATAGTGGTTCTTATAATTTCCCAATGGCACACTTGTTAACATTATCTCTTGGTCTACTTAAAATATAATTATAGGAGAATTAATATTTTAAAAAAAACAATTTCAAGATCATTTTAGTTTCAAGATATATGAAACTGGTCCATTTAAAACATGGGCTAGATGAGTGTTAGTAATATACTATCAAGAAACTAAAATGTGGTCTAATGACATATGGTTAAACAACTCACCTGGAAATTTTTCATGAGGTACAAAGGTCTTCAATATATTACTTGTTTAAATTAAAATTATATATGTTAGGCACATGATCCCTATGTTATGTCTACGATTAGGATTAGGTCAGTGGGTCATGCTCAATCCCTCTTATTCCTTTTTCCAATTTAAAACACAAGTCACCTATACACTCATTTCACCTATTCTATTCCCATAAAATATAAATATAAATATAATAAATGATAGGTATAAATGCACCCACAATGTTTTCATATCAAAATGGTAATCCAACTATTGTCACATGATCCAAGGTATACACATCTCACTCCATGTTTTTAACAAAAATATCTAATTGTAATCCAAAATATATGTATCATAAATAAATCATAGGAGGATGAACCAACATATATCCCCCAAGGCCTCTTTCTCTACTTCTAACCTTTCACTTATATTTCCATTGACTCATTGTATATTTGATTTGTTGGTATTATAGAGGGAGGAGTGTTATCTTGCATCCCCATATCCAAAGCTGTTCATCCCCTCCTTTAGTTTGAAGTATAAAATATATGCTTATTGATTTTAAGAATGTGAGAGGTGAGTAAAATAATACCCCATCACTACCTACTCTTTTCAATCTTATAGGAGAACCAACATAGCCCCATGGACCTAATTTCTCTTAGGCTTGAAAATTACATCAAGATAGTAAAAATGACATGAGCATTATTACATGTTATTTGAGTAGAAACCAAGAAACATATATGAATTAGATAGTGTCATCCACCATTAAAATCACCATTAATCATACAAATTCAATCTCTAAAAAAATTACACTATGCTAGTTCCTAGAGAGTTATAAGACACACAAAGATAACTGATTTATACAAATAAATATATTTGGAATCTCTAGAAATTGCAAACAATATAACCATGTAAACTCATCATAACATATCTAAATGAGTTCATCACCATATATAGATATGTATTAGTCTTCAATAGATATGATCTACATCTCACACTATATCACATTAAAGAGAGAAAAAGAGAGCGAGTAAAATATTCAATGCACTAAAGTTGTCAAGTGCAATACTTTGTTGTAACTAACGTCACCAAGGATTGAGTAATATACATGAATGTCAATAAGATACCAATAACAAAGCTGATCAAGGTGAACATATTCAACACGTCTATTTGTTGAGGATAAATAGGTCTATTTCTTCAAAAATTATAATAATCACATTATAATATAGGCAAAGAATCTTCTCAATGATTATGCTATGAAGGTCAACCAAAATCAAGGAGATTAACATCATTTCCCAAACTAGAATGTATGCCAAAAATTAGAATTGTAAGTAACATTGGGTGAAAACTAACTTTGTTATGTAGTTTACTCTAAAAGAAACCTATTTATAATTAAATTATGAAAAAACTAATATCAAAGCTGAAATCAAAATCATGTCTAAAACCCTAAGTGACAAATGAAAATATCACTATTAAGAACATCTAAAGAGAAACACTCAATGCACAACCCAACAAGTCATAAATAATGAACAACAAAAGAGAGCACATAACTTGTGTCATGCTAATTACACATTCTATGTTGATTGTCACAATCCTTGCATCCTACTAGGTAGTACTCCTCAAGCTCATATTATGTGAGCCATCTATTAGCATACTAAAAACTAGTCATTCAAGCTACATATCTATCCAAAGATAAGCAGCCACACATGGAAATGATTCAACTTCTATAATGGTTCTTCATTCTTTCAATGCTTTGTTAAGCATGCACATGCACACACACGCGCGTGCGCGCGCACACACACACACACACACACACACACACACACACACACACACACACACAGAGAGAGAGAGAGAGAGAGAGAGAGAGAGAGAGAGAGAGAGAGAGAGAGAGAGAGAGAGAGAGAGAGAGAGAGAGAGAGAGAGAGAGAGAGAGAGAGAGAGAGAGATTGTTTTGTTATCAGTTATATTATAAGATAAATAACTATACACATTTCTCAAGATTATGCCATGTACATGGCACACAATAATAACAAAAAAAAAAAAAAATTATTCTTAGTATCTATTTAGATCTTAATTATCAACATATTATATCATAGCTTTTATGTACACATATAATACATTTAAATACTCTTTATGGCAATAGACATTCATATGACATGGGATCTAGGAGGTGGTGGAAGGTTAATTATTAAACAAAAAGTAAGAAAATAATTTTAAAGAGATATATAAAATTATAATAATAGCAAAACAGAGAAGATTCTAATATTATATCTATTAAATAAAAAATTTATGAAAATTATATTATCACCATATAAAAATCAAAATTAATTTTTACAATACCACTTATATATTATATCAAAAAATAACTATATAATTAAAAACAAATTTTAAAAAACAATCAACATTTTTCTTTCATTCATTAAAAATAATTAATAAAATTTAATTTATTCAAAATATACACTATGAATTTAATTTTATTAATGCATTTAAATTTATCCAACTTAGTCACAAACACCTAAATCTTTGTACAGATTAAAATATGAGTCTCTATGGGTGCTCCAAGTCATGTGTTCAAAATTTTACTTTATAAAATGTCATCACATCCAAGAAGTCATTTCCTTTCAATATCATTTAATATTTTTTTTTCCTTTCAATGTTTTAAATCTTATCATGCATTAAATTGTAGAAACAATAAAATAGATTAGTAGAATTCCATGAACATTTTTTATGGGAGTGAGATGGAAGTATTTATGTTTGCATAGAATCAAAAAAATATTTACATGATTTAATTAATAAAAATATTCGTAAGCGATACTTAATTACACATAGTTATAATTTTACATGCACAATGCATACTAGATGTAAATTTTGCATGTACGCTCTCCTTAATTTTTTATTAATATATTTCATTTTTTTAATTAATATTTCTATTTGTTTTTATTATATTAATTTTAGTTTTTATATAACTATTTAATATTAATTTTTTTAAAGAATCATTATTACTAATGGTAAGAGAGACTAGAATATGGGATCTCATGAGTAAAGCCCACCTTCTTTATCATTTAATCATCACTACAAAAATAATTATTTTCAAATTTTCAATCTATACAATTTTAAATAGAAAAAAAAAAATCTTTTATCACAAATAAACATTTAAGTTGGTGATCTATAGAAGAAAAGAATTATACCTTATGAAAATTAGTCCCTGTATATTGGGAACGGTACATGCCCATTTTATTTTGAATGTGAGGTGAATTTATTATTTTAATTAGTTTTTTATTAGATGTCCATAGTCAGATTTATTTATTTATTTTTAAATTAAAATAATTACTTAATTTTGGATTAATTGTTTTTTTTAATTGATACATTTCATTAAATAGGGGGTTTATACATGATCTAATTTCATATTTTAATATTTAAAATAATGATACTTTATTTTATTTTTTTTAATAAGCTTTTCACATTTACATACATATATATTATTTTTTATAAAAAGTAAATATTATTATTAAAATTAAAGATTAATAAAATATATATCTATTAATATTTAATATTGAATTGAAAATAATTATGTACAAATTTAAATTTAAATATTTATATGTCACAATTAATAAGTACATCATATATTTTAACAAAATCAAAAAAGAAAAAAAAAGAAAAAGAAATTATATTTCCGTTAGTATATGGTAAGTAATTACATTCATCAAGGGTTATAGAAAAGCTATGTGAGGTCCCAAAATAAGTTATTTAGAATGTAACTAATATGATTATTCACAACATATTTAAATTGAGTAATTTATTGTATTAAATCTTTTTTTACAAGTTAATTATAGAATTGGTGGACCCACACTCAATTGGAGTACAAACGGGAGTTCCACTCCCCATACCTACACAATACCAATTCACTAATTTTATGTGTCTCGTGTTATGGGTCCCTTGATCACTAGTGGGATTTGAACATGGTTTGTTCCTATACTAATGCATCCACACAAGGTATATATATCCTATTAAAATTTAATTTTAAATACATACTACCAATTGTCCCAATGGTGCAAAGAATATCAAGAGGGATTTGTTTATATATATATGTATATGTATATGTATATGTATATGTGTGTGTGTGTGTGTTTGTTTTTGTTTTTTTTATGTATGTGTGTATGTGTGTGTGTGTGTGTGTGTGTGTGTGTGTGTGTGTGTGTGTGTGTGTGTGTGTGTGTGTGTGTGTAGTTTACATCAATGCCAAACATTTGATGAGTAGGAGAGAGCAAAATAAATGATTTAGAAATATAACTTTTTTATGTTTATTGAGAAATAATACAATTACTGCAAACAAATAGGAAGAATAATTACATTGATTCTTGCTTCCTCTACTCTTCATATATTAACATATATATTATCCTTCATTTTATCATAGTGGTCAAATTAAAATGAAGGGTTGATATAAATGTCAGATATGAAAATAGAAGTGAACATCAACTCTTAATGATCAACATTACTAATATTTATTATTACTTTATATAGAGTCATCCCTTGTGCTTTATGTATGGTTAGAGTTCATGCCATTTTGGTAGGCATTTGGAGGTAATTTTCCTATGTAATATGAGGAATTGGAACATGTTTTAGACTGTAAATATCTCATGGGGGACCATAATATTGATGAAGGAAATAACCATGTACTTGGGTAAGGAAGGCGGATTAGAATCTATGTGGTAGACAATGTGAACTATTTATCTGATGGATCCATTAACCAACCCTTCTTTCACCCATATGTTAGATGTCAATATAATCATATATCCTTTACCTAAAGGCACAATTTACTCAAGTTGAGTGTCATTATCTGGTGTAATCTATTGTTTTCTCTATTATTATTTATATATTACTATTAGAATGTTCAATGATTTTAACATTTGCTTGTATGCATTATTGCCAATTTATTATTTACATACAAATGTGTTGACACTTTTAAATCTTATTATTATTTTGGATGTATGAAGGATGATTTTATTGACATGATTATATTATAGTATTTTTTTGTTGGATTCACATTTATAATTTTTTCAATAAATTTATAAATAGTAGTTGATTTTATTTGTATCTTGTAAAAACATTGTGTAATGTTATAATTGTGTCGAATTTCTGCCAAAGTGTGTGGCCAAATAAATTTATTCCATATGTCAGTATATCATTTATTACGGTAAGTTTTTCAAGGTCACCAGAAATTATAATTAAGCGATCTCCAAAATCTTTGTTACCATGTTGAGGAAATGCCACATACAATCGACTATCCATTTTGCTAAAATATTTGTGCCTATGAAGCTCATTTCATCAACGAGTAAATATTTAATGTGTTTCATTTATTCTTAGAAAATTATCAGTGTTTGTCCTTCAAGTGTCCTCATTTCATGGATATGAATCTGAAGTATTAAATGTAGTGTTGATCCATTTAAGTTAAATGCTACTATATTGGTTAGTGAGAGAAGAAGGGCAAAATTGGTTATCCCTAAAATTCCATTTAGGCTATGTTTGATGTAACTAATCAAGTAGGATCTACCTTTGCCTATTTTTCCTTGTATAATAGTTTTGAGTGGTGGATATTTTGTGTTTATTTGAGTAAAGGTTAGTTTTTGGTTACCTAATAATTCAACTTGTAGTGATTCACTTATGAACTTTTCATATGTATTTCAGTTGACTATGTGATAAGAATCTATAAATTGTGGTTTTATCATGTGTAGGTTGACTAACACTTAGTGTAAAAGTCACGTAACCCAAGAATGTTGATGTTTTTTATGTTATTATTTCCCAATGGGTGCATGTGAGACAACATTTTTCTCTCGTACATTTCCACTTCCACCTTACATGTTTTTGAGTATCGCTAACATCACTATATGAATCATAATTGTTGAGTTATATAGAAAAGAATGTAAATTTATATACGAATCAATGTAAGATGGTAGTTTTTATTCCTCATATGTGCTTTTAGAAACACATTTAAAGACTTATTTTCCAATAGACAAGGCAAAAATTGTTCTACTAAAAACCATTATAGGTAGCTCTTGTAGCATGTGGCATGTCTCATGTGCACCTATGTCATGATTGAAAATGGTTTATGTGATAAAATTATTGTATGTAATCATTTTTGTGCATTTAACTGTAACTATAGATGATATTCTAGTCAATTTACGGTGGTAGCTTTTAGATTTGCTTTTATCTTTAATAACATACTTTGTTATATATTTGAGAACAACATCAAAGGAGACAAATGGTTGGTAATAAACATTTGCATGACATATTAAAATGATTCTTACATTTTAGATGTTAACTCTTTCATAATTACATGATGGAAGGTATGTTTTTTTCACTTCATTATCGATAAACATGCTTGAAATCACTCACAATGGCCACAATGCTTTATATTTGCATTGTAGAGCAATGCCCTTTTTTCTTGTAAACATGTAGATTCACTGAATTTGGTGTGAATTTGAACTTGATTTACATGATCATCATAATATTTTTGAGCATTAGCACCAAATATTTCCTTTGTGGTAAGTAAGCATGGATCATTTAGATTAGGACAGTGTATTTTATCATGGATTATATCATTATTAAATGGATTCCATAATGTCATGTTGTAATCAAATAATAGCCTTACATAATATGTCTGAGAAAGGTCTTCCCAATTCAATGCATCCATGTTAGGTGCATTTTATAACCATAAAAGTCCATGGATGTGTGTAGATCCTTTGTGTTTCCATTCATACATGATTATAAATATATAAATTACTAAGTATGATTTTAGAATATTTTAATTCAGTTAGACCAATCAAATATAGGTCAAATATAAATACTTATACCAATAATCCTTGATATGGAGATGTTTGTCTAGTATTTATTCATGAGAGATTTAAAATATTGTATCCATGTATGAAGTTGCATGATGTGGATTTACAATAATATTTAGGGTTATCCAATATGTATGAATGTTTCTTCCAATGTGAATGAAATTTATTTCCCAAAAACACCTAATTTTATATGTCTATAATTGTCTTATGTTTTGTAACACTTGTACTTAGTGATGACGTTGGCTAATTTTCACCATTTTATTCATTCCATTTCATCATTTCATGTGCCCTAGGTGTACTCTGATTGATGAAGAATTGTATATCTGAGTTGGTCCCTATTATTTTTACATTATATGCTTAAATTTTACCTTTTTCAATTACAATAATTGGAACTAATAGTCTCCAAATCACACAAATCAACTAAAAAGTTTCCTTTTTCATCATAGAAATTTTTCCAAAGGGATAATTTAATTGTATATTTAGAATTATCTTGTAATATCATTTTTCTTTTCATATTTGAAGTTCCATTTAGCCTTGTGAAAATATAAGTAACAGTAATAGATAAAACAATGCCAATAGTGTCAATCTTTTGTGTTTGTAATTACATCTTTGATATCCTTAATTAGTTTGAAGTTGAATTGGTATAGTGGACTACTAAGATTTTCTTCAAAATGATGTTTAACATAAGATGTCATGTCAAGGGAAATCTCCCATGGAATACTTATATGGTTTAATTTTTTGATTGCATACTTCAATGTACCATTGGAAATTCAGTATATTTTTCCAGTTTAAATCTGATTGAATAATAGATTTGCTACTTGGTTATACAAAGTCACAGTGATGTTATCTCCTTCATTATTAATGATATCACAATTAAAAAACTTCCTTGTACCACTCATATTTATGTAAGTACGTAGAATACCATTTTTAATAACTCTACCCTCTATACTATAGTAAGGATTTAATTTTGTAATCATCGTGTGTGGTTTTATTTACATGCATTTTCTTTCAGACGCCATTCTAGATACTTTGTTCATGGCAATTTTGTTTTATGGTTGTCCATTTTTTGTAAAGTCTAAATTCAGTGTATAGGCGAAGAAGTGAAATATATTTTAATTGGTGTAGATACCTTCTTAAGAAATAAAATATAATAAAAACAATAATGAGTGTTAGTTTTTATTAAGTGTAAGAATGATAAAGTAATGCATTGAAACTAAATGTGGAAGTTTATTTTGGCTTGTTGTATTTATATCTTAACAATGTTTAAATACATTGTATGTGAAATGAAATATTTCAAATTTTTTGGATATCTAAAAGCAATAACACTATAAAATGAATTCTATCTCATATCTATACAAAAATTAATTGGCGTCACACAATTGTAAAGATAAAGATAAAAGAAAAGAAAATTCAAAAATAAATATTAGTATATAAATAAATTAAGCTCGATACAAATATGTAAATATAATAGAATTATACAAAGAGAATGATAATAATGAATAACCTTGTAACAGTTTCTAATTTTTAGTATTTATTACAATATTATATTTTTTTAATCTGTACCATATATAGTGTAGACCAATATGAATTAATATATAAAAGGGTTGTTTTCAATACAAAGTAACAATGTTTGATACATATATGTGATAAGTTACATCATTATCAACATATAAACTTCAAAATAAAATCAAGCAAGTTAAAATTATTTAACATTTAAATATTTTTGCTCTATTCGGGTTGTTTAATTTGTACTTGGGATTGGGAACATGGATTCCATTTTGGATTAACATATAGGAAAGTTCATATTTTAAAGAATTCTCAACATTATCATATATGAGATAAAATACTCTAGAGCATGTCTTGTTGGTTTTAAACCCCATGATGAAAATTTTATGAGGGTTTATAACTAAAAATGATCCATTAAGTTTTGTTTTATATCAATTATATAAAGGTTTGGCATTCTATTATGGGCAACATAAGTGAAAAATTATTTTATATTGAAAATTGGTTCACATTATATTTTTTTAATAGTCAAATACCACCCTCGTTAATGGGTCAATGGTAGATTTGAAGTCTTAGAGACGTGAAGGAAAAATGGAATGGGTTCCTCCCCTTGGTTTATTCAAATTGAATTTCGATGGAATATCTAGTGGAAACCTAGGGGCATCTGGTGTAGGATATATGATCTGAGATTGTGAAAGTTCACTCATCTAAGTTACCTTGAATAAATTGGTGGATGACACCAACATTGAGGCAGAGGCACAAGACCTTATCTTGGGCTTAGAATTATTGACTCATTATGGGATCAACCAAGTTATTATTGAAAGTGAATCCAAGGTGATTATCAAAGCCTTAAGGAATCAAAATTTTGGTTCTTAAAACACTAACAAAATTATAAACTATGGATGGGGTGTGATAGATAAATTCAATCTCTCAAAAGTGTCCCATTGCTATCATGAAGTGAACTCTATGGTAAATAAATTGGCCAACAAAAGATTGGATTAGGCTATGAATTAATAGTTGAAAATGATTGGAACATTTGGTAATTTTAAAAGGATAATATATTTATTAATGGTAGACCTTGGGAAGGTACTCCCATTCATGATGGGCCTAATACCCATCATTGGTTGTGCATTGGCTTTGGGAGCCTTACATCACACATGTGACATCCTCTCACCATATTTTTATTTGATGAGGCGTTAGTGAAGGGTGAATTAATTTCATGCTCCCTCTCTCCTTCTTCTATGTTTCTATATTTATAAGGTAGTTATGCTTTTATATGTATGCTCTCATGGATCCTATGCTCTAGGTGACATTTAGAAAACCTATGTTGCATATTAAGGCTACTAAAAAGGAAGTCGCATTCAGTGGGTGAGTTACAGATTCATGACTCAAGTGAATTTTTTTGTCCATCCTAGAAGTATTCTACATACTATCAGAGAAGTAATTGATTAGGTGGAGCTTGATACTGGCTATAGGGTAAAGGTAAATTCACTAGTGGCTTCGATTTTTATTTAAAAATTCCTCTTTTTATGAAAAGATAAACATCAAACTATGGAGGTAGTCAATATAATTATATGTTTTTGTTTTAGGGTTAGTTTGGAGGAGGTGTTGGAGGGTTTTATTTATGATGGCCAATAGCCACTCCCCTTTTCCACTCATAACGAGATAATGTTGATACCTCTATGAACATTTTATGATTTGTAGGTAAAATTATTTATATTGGTAGATAATTTAGAACTTATGCAAACCTATCTGAATCATCTTGGTTTAGAGGGGCACTTTATTCTAGAATTGGACCTAGATGAATTGTGTGTTCCTATGGCCTTGGTGGTGGTAGTGTTAGGATCTACACACACAGCTCTAATACCACTTTTTAGGATCCTACTCCTCAAGAGTACACTTGATTACCATTTTATAAGCAACTAAACATAGAATTAAACTAGAATTAATATGTAACTAGAATTCAGAAACAACACAGAATATGAGAGACAATACAATCTGTATTAATACTCTTCCAAAAGGAAATACAATGAAGAAATCACACTCTTCCCACATCTCTTGGGCATACAGTAATTCTCCCTCAAAATTTCTCTCTCTCAATTACAAACACAATCAACTCAATAACCGAGTTGTTGTTTCCACCAGTAAGTGACAATCAACTCAACCATTGTTGCCTACTTCCAGTCCACCAAGTACTCAAAGTACTCCAAGTAGATCTCCCTGATCTTGCTACCCCACAAATCTCCTTTGACCTTGAACACACACACACACACCTGCAGATCAACTGACCTTACTTACCATATAGATCTCCCTGATCTTACACACCTGCAGATCAATCAATCTTACACTTGGAAGAACCCTTGTCCTTGTCCTTGACAAGTCCTTTTGATCCTTCACCCTTTACAATACAGCCCCATGGGTCTCTTAAATAGATCTCATATAAACAATAATTAGACTTCCTAATTACAATAATTAGAAACATAGACTCAAGACTAAAATTAGTCTTTACATGCAAACTGACTGTCCGTCTAAAATTAGACTAGTTCTGGAATGCACAGACGACCGATGTTGGTCACTGTCTGTCTGGAGATGACCAACATCGGTTGATTCCTGACTGATGTTGGCAGCTTTCATACTCTTGACCAACGTCGGTTACTGTGACACTCAAAAACCTCCTCCATTTGCATAACAGTCAAGCTTTTAGCTCCACAACCTAACAATCTCCCACTTGGAGATAAATAGCTGCACCTGTACCTATACTTGTACATCATCTAATTTTGTTTCCTAGCTTGTATCCCTCTTCAAGTTCAATCTTGAAGACCAAAAAAATTGAATGAAGATTCAACTTCTCCTTTTTTCTTGGCTTTGTTAACATTTCCATAGGGTTCTTATCCTTGCTAGCCTTTGTGACTGCAACAACCTTCTGCATCTCTAAAATCTAGCTAATCGTTGTACCACCAATGGTGAACACATATCCTGTGGTGCTTCTCCTATCATCCAAGTCACCTGCCATATCTAAATCTACATACCCATGTAGAGAAGTGCTTGACCCTGCATAGCATAAATACCTACTGTTGGTTCCTCTCAGATACCTGAGAATCCACTTAATTGCTTTCCAGTGCTCCTTTCCTGGATTGGCCATTAACTTGCTGACAACTCCCACTGCTTGGGTAACATCAGGTCTAGTACTCATGTACTCAACCTCATCATGTGATTCAGGACACTATTTTGTGAACTGTCCAACCATAGGTGTGTTAACCGGTTCTACATCTTGCATATTGAACCTCTCCACTACCTTATTCACATAATCCTCTGGAGATAAAATCAACCTGTGACTTTCCCTGTCTCTAAAAATACTCATGCCAAGGATTTTATTTGTTCCTCATAAATCCTTCTTGACACACTTCTGAGCTACTTTTACCTTTAGCTCATCAAATCCCTGCATGTGTAACCTTGTAACAAGCATATACACTACATACAGTAACAAGATAATGACTCGACCATTATCCAACTTGGTAAAATAAACACAATGGTCACATTGACATTGACTAAAGCCATGCTTTGTCATACACCTATCAAACCTTAAACACCATTATCTTGGAGCCTACTCAAGACCATATAACCTGGCCTTCTGTCTCACTTGTCCATTCTCTCCTTTCTTTAACCTGGGAATCCATTCATCTTTCAGTGCTTTCATCCCAGCTGAAAACTCTACCAAATCTCTTGTTTGGTTCTCTTCCAAGGAATCAGTTTCCTCTTTCATGCCATGCTCCCACTGTTTCCTAGATTCTACCTGCATTGCCTCTTCAAAACTTTCTAGTTTTGAACCATCAATGAGCAACAAGTAGTATAAAGAAGGGGAATAATGAATTTGAGGTTTACTTACCCTTTCAGTCCTCCACATGGGTGTTTGAGACTCCTTGACAGCTTGTTGTTAGCCCAAAATCCATTTTAACAGTAACCAATCTCAGTCACCTCTGACCGACCTCAGTCTGCCCCTGATCGATATCGATTCCTCCTGATCACTGATGTTGGTTCCCTAATCGATGTCAGTGTCTACCTACCCAACATCACTGACTTTGGTCTGCACATGATCGATGTCAGTTCCTTCTTGATTGACGTCGGTTCTCACCTGACTGACGTCAGTAATTGTGTTTTACTGTGAGTGATGATTTTTACTCGCGAGCTCATTTTGGATCATAAACTTGTCCAAATCAACATTGCCCTACTCAAAATTATTTAGCCTCTTGAGCTAATCTCTATCCATCATTTTTTCCTTGAAAACCAAGGCTTTCCAGTTCTTAAACATGTCAAAAACATTAGATTTCCTCTTTATGCAATAAACCCATGCCTTTCTTATAGCATAACACTGTGATCCTCCAATAAAAGCTACCTGAACTGGTCCCCACATGTCTGCGTGAACAAGTTCCAACTTGTGTTTCTTCTTTGTTGACCCAATTTTAAGAAACCTCACTTTCCTCTATTTTCTAAAAATATAATGCTTACAGAAATCTCGATCTATGATTTTCAAATCTAAAAGCTTACCTTTTGACTTAAGAACATCCATTCCCTTCTCACTCATGTGACCAAGCCTATAGAGCCACATCTTTGCATCTACATCTGAAGTAGATAAAACAGAAGGAGAATCAATAATACAAGTAGATAGATAAAGTGTACCTACTTTCTTACCTCTTACTGATACAAGTGCACCCTTGGAAACTTTTCAAAATTTTGCTGTGAGAGTTACTGTGCAACCCTCATCACCCAAATTTTTTGCATAAATTAGACTCCTCTTCAAGATGGGAACATGCATGACATCCTTCAATACCCATATGTTGTCAGTCTGCAATTTCAATTGCACTTCCCCTTTGCCAACAATTTGACAAGGCTTACCATCCCCTAAATAAACTTTTTCAAAGTCTCCATGGACATAATCATGAAAAAATTCTCTATTTGGGGTTGCATGGAAAGAGGCACCAAAATCTAAACCCCAAGATTCTACTTTATCCAAAGAAAATATAAGAGCATCCCATGCAAAAATACCTGCATCATTTGCTTCTTTATTTCCTTCATGCTGATCTTCTACCAACCAACAATCTTTCTTTACATACCCTTTCTTTCTATAATTCCAGCAGGTTATACCTCCATTTCTAGATTTGGATCTACTGCCTATCTTTGACCTTGATTTCCCTTGCTTTCAACACTTAAATCATTTCCTAATGTTTCCCCTATGCTTTTCCTGCAAATTTCTTCATTCAAGATTGCACTAACAACATCATCAATTTTCAAGATATTTGAAGCAGACACAGTATTACTAACTACCATTACCAAACTATCCCAACTTTCAGGTAAAGAGCATAAGATTAAGAGAGCCTTAATTTCATCATCAAAAGCTATTTTCACTTAAACTAACTAATCTACTAATCCATGGAAATCACTAAGATGATTATATACCGATCCACCTTCCTGCATTTGCAAATTAAATAATTGCTTCATAAGAAATACCTTATTCAAAGCTGAGGGTTTTTCATATAAATTTGCCAAAGATTCCATTAACTCTATCGTTGTCTTTGCCTGTGATAATTTGGAAATCACAGACAATGCCAGGCTCAACCTTATAGATCCCAGAGCTTTGCTATCAAGAACATTCCATTCTTCATCTTGCATATATGTGGGCTTACTTGAAACCCCACCCAACAGTAAGTACAGATCTTTCTTATACAGATAATCTTCTATCTGCATCCTCCATAATTGATAATTCTTGCCATTGAATTTCTCCATTCTTAGTGTACTTTTTTCTGCCACTGCTTTACTCCCACTCAAACAGAAACCCCTGTGAGTGACCTGTAATCAACAAACACTAACCCACTCTACCACTTGTTAGTGAACTTGGCTCTGATACCACTTGTTAGGATCTACACACGCAGCTCTGATACCACTTGTTAGGATCCTACTCCTCAAGAGTACACTTGATTACCTTTGTATAAGCAACTAAACACGGAATTAAATCAAAAATAATATGTAACTAAAATTCAAAAATAACACAGAATATGAGAGACAATATAATCTATATTAATACTCTTCCAGAAGGAAATACAAGGAAGAAATCACACTCTTCCCACACCTCTTGGGCATACAGTAATTCTCCCTCAAAAGTTCTCTCTCTCTCAATTAAAAACATAATCAACTCAATAATCGAGTTGTTGTTTCCACCAGTAAGTGACAATCAACTCAACCGTTGTTACCTACTTCCAGTCCACCAAGTACTCAAAATACTCCAAGTAGATCTCCCTGATCTTGCTCCTTGTTGTGTTGCAGATCTCCTTGATCTTGATACCCCATAGATCTCCTTTGAACTTGCACACACACACACACACCTGCAAATCAACTGACCTTACTTACCATGTAGATCTCTCTGATCTTGCACACCTGTAGATCAACTAATCTTACAATACAGCCCCATGGGTCTCTTAAATAGATCCCATACAAACAATAATTAGACTTCCTAATTACAATAATTAGAAATGCAGACTCAAGACTAAAATTAGTCTTTACATGCAAACTGACTGTCCATCTAAAATTAGACCAGTTATGGAATGCACAGATGACCGACGTCGATCGCTGTCTGTCTGGAGATGACTGACGTTTGTCGATTCTTGATCGATGTTAGCAGCTTCTGGTCTACTCCTGACCAACTTCGATTGGCCTGACCAACGTCGGTTACTGTGGCAATCAGCAATCTCCTCTATTTGCATAACAGTGAAGCTTTTAGCTCCACAACCTAACAGGTAGCCCTCAACTTGGAAAATTCTCCTAAGGTGGAGGGTGTAGTAAAATACCTTATGAGGGTTTTTAGGGGACCAGTTTAACAATGTCCTCCTCTAAGTGCAAACATGGGTCACCTATCACCCTGTAGGGTAGTTACAGTACATATGAAGGCTCATTTGGTTAGCTTAAAAGCATCATAAAGCTTGGGGGTCCATTTTAAATAAAAAGGTTGGGACGTCAAGGCTCTGTAGATAGAAGATGAACACTCCATAAGTGGGGGGTTCTATGCATGCATAGAGTGGTGATGTCACTAGGATGGAGTAGAACATGGTAAGACATGACATTAATAAGGCACTATCTGCCCTAGTGGTTGTTGGAGGCTCCACTTTTGCTAGTGGCAGCAACATGATGGAGGTCATCATTAGTCATTAATAAGGTTTTTTAGTTCCCCTTTCTATTTCTTGTTAGTCTTCTCTTGTTTCTACCCTTCAGGGTGTTTTAACTTTTCTTTGTTTGGGTGTCCTGCATGGCTTTTTTTATTCAACAGTATTTTTTTCTCGTCAAGTGCTTTTTTTCATCTAGGTGATCCCTATCCTTTTTGTGACTTTGTTTATTTTTATTAATAAACGGGAGAGGAAACCCCCAACCCTTAAATCATCTATCAATAAAATAGTCAAATACCATGTCGGAGTCTCCTTTAATATAATTGCATTTTTTACTCATTGTTACCATGCTGTTAAAATTTACCTTAAGAGAAAAACATGCAATATAAAATAAAAATATGATTATAATGAAAATTGCATGTGATACATAAATTTAGTTGCAGTTAATTAAAATATAGAATGTAATCTAAGATTGAAATGACCTACTAAACATAAAATGAATGCACAAAAATATATTAGCTAGAAGTTGTTAATAAATTTGGATGTATAGAATATTACTCTTGTGTTTGTTTAATACATGTGTATTAGTTAAATACACTAAGTAAACAAAATATCCATGAATAATATGAATTTGAACATATATTCTGATTAAAGACAAACCCACCTTTAACTGTCTGTGGAATCCAAGGTCGGACACAAAAAGAGGTCCAAGTCTCCCACTTGATAAAAAAAAAAGATGATAATAAAGAAGTGACATTCCAGAGAAATGAAAACTACAACCAAAGGATTGAATATAAAGAAACCAACTAAAATTTTGGAAGGACCCCAAACCAAGAACCACTTTTAAACTAGTAAAAAATCCAACCTGAGCTCATAAAGAGAGAGACCTAAATCTCCACAAAATAAAGAATACCGAATTAAGAACCAAAGAAAAAATCAAAAGAAGAGAAGAAGAGACCAATTGGCTCCCCAATAAGACTCAAAACCCCCAAACAAACAACCAACAGTCAAACTATACAAGAACAAAAAACAACAGTCACAATACGAGTCACCCAAGAGCGGCACCCCAAATTCAAAAATCAAAAGATTACACCTCATTCTGATGTCATCCTTCCGCCAAGCAACGGTCAGGCCAAAGTCAAACTCCAGCAACAACACTACAATTGGAAAACATCAGTGCAGGCTAGAGCAAAAATCGGAGATCGGGCATTCCATATAAGATACAAAACCTTCTTTTAAATCCTTCATCTTGAAATTCCTAAAGGGATGTCTTTCCAATTTCTTCATACTGGTTCTGCAATCCTTTCTAGATGTTCAAAAGTCCAATGATCCATTCCTACCAGAGTATCTGAGCTTATTTAGAAGTACAAAAATACTTTCCAAACTGGATTTAACTTTTTGAAGGGACCCTCTTCTACAAGTGTCTGCCCTGTGTCGGTTTAGTACAGGAAAGAGGCCTTATCCCCATTTTTCCAAGGGGTTTATCTTCTGAACAAATGCCCACAAAAACCATCTATCGAAATGTCCTCCACCGAGACAACATTAATTACTCCTAGGGGAGGATCATACTTAGTTGGACGACCTTTCAGAACTACAGAGTTCATTATCTCAACATCATTAGATTCTGATATCATCCATTTACATGGTGGAGGCAGACCATTCAAAAAAGGGAAAGAGGTAGCCATTGAAGCCTGGATGTAATCACCTGGGGATTTGACCTCACCCAAATAACCTTTGTCCCTAAAGTCCTCTATTATTTGAACCTCGGCCTCCCCTCTCCTTGACATAATCTTAGATTTCAGATCCTCCAAACAACCTTTAAAATATTTTAACTCCTCCTTTTCCTCTTCTTATTGATCCCCAACCATGTTTGCTACACATTTGTGCCTGAAAACACAACAGCTGGGGCAGATTTAATTAGATCGTTCATACACTATATTTTGAATCCAAACACCATATTTGGATTTCAACTGAATGTAATTTGGAAGAGCCTTATCAGAGGCCACATTAACACAAATTCTATCAAATGTGAGTCTACTTATTTCTTTTGTAACAGAATCAATGGCCACTGGTAGTCCGATGGATTTCATAATCCCCATCAAAATATTGACTTTCCAGAATTCCAACGGAATATCTGCAAGTCTGATCCAAAAGGTAACTACTTTCTTAAGACTCCTTGAAAGTATTAAAACCATACTTCCATCTTTACAAGACTAGAATGGACTTACCCAGAATCCATGGTCCTCTTGAATTTGAATATATGTTGAACTTTATTTTTATCATGTTTTTAATTTGTATAGTTAGGTATTTCAACTATCCTCCATATACAATGTACTAAAAATACACAACAATCATATACATCTAAAAATAATTTAAATTCATATAATTGTTGTGTATTTTTTTCTCTAAATTGAAAGTTAATAATAATAATTCCATATAATGCTAAAATTTAGAAAAATCATATTTTAAAGAAAAGAACGTCAATACATTAAGGGTTTCATAATAATGGTTCCATTCCATTAAAATAATATCAATAAAGAATAAATAATAAATAATAGTATTAAATTTCAATAAATGTTAATAGTAATGTTAAATAACTTTATATTAGATTGATTTAATACATTTTAAATTTGAGTACACACATCAAATTTCTATAAGGGGGTGTCATTAGATGTGTGTTTTTTTTAACTCAAGTCATTTAAGATCTAATTTATTGGTAAAGCATTATGAGATTCAAATCTATCTGAGAATTACTTTACATAAACGTTTTATTACTAGCATTATATGCATTTGATTTTTCAGATTATATATGGATCTAAAGTGTAAGTCAATCTATGTATTTTTGAGTATGGCATTTTTATATGAGCACTCTTTCACCAAAACAATATAAATATATTTTTTTGTAATCAATTATAGTGATTTAATATTTAATATTCAGGAATAATGCCATATTCATGTAGCGATTGTCTTTAATGTCATAAAACAACCTAACTCTCAAGACCATCATGTTATTTAAATACCACTAACATTTTTATATGAAAATTCAACCACCAATAATTTAATGAACTTAATAACTCTTAATTAATTATAAGTCATGTATATGTCTATATATATCAATGTATGAGGTTCAAATCTACATGAGAATTAATTCACATAAACATTTTATTAGCAACTTTAGATACATTTGATTTTTTGGATTTTATATGGATCTAAAGTGTAAGTCAATCTACGTACTTTTGAGTATTGCATTCTCATATGAGCACTCTTTCACCAAGAGAATATAAATATGTTTTTTTGTAACCAATTATAGTAATTTAAAATTTAATATGTAGGTATAATGCCATCTTCATACATAGTGATTGTGTTCAATGCCATAAAACAACCTAACTCTCAAGATCATCTTGTTATTTAAATACCACTAATATTTTTATAAAAAAATTTGACCACCAACAATATAATGAACTTAATAATACTTATTTAATTATAAGTCGTGTGTGTGTGTGTGTGTGTGTGTGTGTGTGTGTGTGTGTGTGTGTGTGTGTGTGTGTGCGTGCGTGCGTGCGTGCGTGCGTGCGTGCGTGCGTGTGTGTGCGTGCGTGCGTGCGTGCGTGCGTGCGTGCGTGTGTGTGTGTGTGCGCGCGCGCGTGCGTGCGTGCGCACACACACACACACACACACACACACACACACACACACACACACTTAACATTATGAGATTCAAATCTACTTTACAATTAATTCACATAAACACTCTATTAGCAACATTGAAAGCATTTTATTATTTGGATTTTGTATGGATCTAAAGTGTAAGTTAATCTACATACTTTTGAGTATGGCATCTCATATGAACACTCTTTCACCAAGAGAATACAAATATGGTTTTCTTGTAACCAATTCTAGTAATTTAAAATTTAATATTCAGGTATAATTCCATTTTCATGTAGTGATTTTGTTCAATGCCATAAAACAACCTAACTCTCAAGACAATCTTGTTATTTAAATAGCACTAACATTTTTATATGAAAATTTGACCACCAATAATTTAATAAACATAGTAACACTTAATTAATTATAAGTCACACACACACACACACACACACACACACACACACACACACACCCACCCTCCACTTTTTAAGGTAGTAAAAAATTAAATAAACAAGTATGAGCTTTATGTTACATACATGTTGTGTAAGTATATATATGCATGTCAGCAAGATGATATCTATAAATAAGAAATTTTGCAATAAAATTGTGCAAAAATTATAAAATACAAAAAATGATTTAATAAATTTATTGGAAATCTATTATCAATAAATATTAGGATATCGGGGTAGATATAACTATACCTTTTACATACATATTCTAACATCCAATTGGGGACATGTTACGAGATCATAATAGGAATTGAAATCCCTCTGATAATTCTAACTCCTTATCTGAAACAAGGCACTTGTAAGTCTTTTATTTTGAGTTGCACAAATTCCCTAATATGTTCACCAATGATATGAATGATAATCTCTATAAAATTTAATATGAAATGATTTATAACATGATATATAAGAGATACACATGTGCCATATATCAAATTTTCTCACACACACATGTATTGGTTTAATAAACTGAGTAAATGAAATATTCATGACCATTTCAATTATTGTCAAGAATGTTAAATATCCATATATAATCCAAATAAAATAATTTTTAAGATTCAAAATGTTTATATATAAAAGAAACAAAAAGAAGAGAAATTATTTAATTTTCAGGGAGAAAGAGATTATTTAAGCACTTTTTGAATTAGCCATTTTTTAAGTTAATACTTCAATTATTTTCATTTTTTCTCATATTTTTTGAATTAATATTTTTTAAGTTAATATATTAATGAGACATTTTATAATTACATTTTTTTTAATAGATAAATTAGGGTTGGAGTGTTCCTCCCCAACAGAGATTGAATAAAACCAAAAAATAGTTTGCCTTGGAGGAGAATCCATAAGGGAACTACAAATTCAAAACCTAGATAGACTCACCAAGGGGTAAAAGTCATCCCCAAAGAGAACAAAAGAAATACCATCATGGCCTCTCTTTGATTATTTTGAGATGAGAATGTAGAAGTCTAGTAGGAGAATCTGAGGACAAGCTCCCTTTTTATTTTTATAGACTACAGTCCACTCATCCAAAGTACTCAAACAGTGAAAATCTTCAGAGGAAGAAATAGGAACCCCAACTTGTGAAATATTAGCCATGATAGTGTTTATATATTTATCATGAACTTTCTTAGCCCTATAGAGCCTCTCATTAGATGACAAAATTTAGCATTCCACCTTTGAGTCAAGATCTGAACCATGATCCTCAGAAATCCCAATAATAGATGGACTCTCCACCATTAAACCATAATGTTGAGGAACATTAGGGGTTGTAAAAACACCAAAATATGATCAACCATGAAAGCATTTCCATGAGATGAATGAGGTAATAATGGAGAAACCATTATATGTTGAGTTCCAACATCTTTACACTATAACGAGGCCACTTTATGCTTTTGATAAGAATAAATAGAGGCCAAGTGCCCCTGAGCAAAGCACCTAAAACATATTAATGGTAGTCCTTTGTAGTCAAGATATTGATTCCAATAATGACCATTAAATCTTAAATCAATAAATGTAGGGAGAGCCTAAGATAAGTCTAAGAAAACCAAAATCTAGGCATAGGTGGTGTAGGAGAAACTATATGAAGAGGCATCAAATGTTTTTATATTTTTTATAGATCCATCAATGGTCATAAGACATGAATCAGTCCAAATATGGAGTTGAAGATATGACAGTCGAACCCAAATAGGCTTGACTTCAAAATTTTCACACAAGGGATTAAAATTTAGATTCCAAGGTTTAAGAAGGAGAAGATGTTGATCCGAAGACTAAGGGTTAGCTAAATTCACCTTATTCCAATTAGCTAAACAATAAAAAAACTACAATAAATAAACCCGTAGTGCATGGATAAATATCCAAATTTTCTTCCAAGAGTAGTTTCCATGATTCTAATATCCAATGATGAAGATCAAACAAGCTTAACCAAAAATTATCAAACCTATAAATTAAACCCTATTTTGCAAACCATTCCTCATTTTTAATAATTTTTTCCAAAGTGTCATTATCATAGGAAACCACCAAAATAGTTATTTCCACTATAAGGGGTGAAACCCCCTGCTTCCCATGAAAAGTTATATGAGCTTAATATTTGGTCTTAGCTATCCCAACTTCTTCCAAGGTTAATAGACCTAAGTCATTATCATTCAATGGGAAAGAAACTAGAGTAATAATTTTCTCAATGAAAGAACCATCCCTTAAAACCTTCTCCTATGAAAACCCTAAATCTTGATTAGATCACCCCCCCCATCAATGATCGATGAAGAGATAACCCTAGTAACTACAAATAGTAGATCAAGATCAAGTTAAGAGGAAGGTAAAGGAGCCACCTACCCTGGTAGGAAATAAATATAAGTAGGTGGAGCATCTAGAGATCACAGAGTAGAAGACAGTAAGGCTAGAATAGGGCACAGGGAGTCAAAAAACTTTAGGTCGCTCATTATAAGAAAAATATTAATAAAAAATTACTTATTTTTTTAAAAACATTAACCAAATGTATTTCCATAAATGTTTCCATATCTCCTAACCAAAACCCTCATTATTCATGTTTCACAATCCACACATTTGTTAGAGCAATTCTATTTGAACATTTTTTACAAATAACTTTGATTTTTTCAAGTTATATTTTATATTTAACTTATTTTATAATCATAATTGTAATACCTAAGATTATAATTCCTCTCTCCACCCAATTAAAACGTAAAAAAAAATTAATAAATATTATTTATAATTTCTTATGTTCAACTATGTTGTTATTTATCAGTTCAAGTCATACACCTACTTGGACTAATATTCTATTGAGCTTGCTCAAGATTACATAATATTTTGTAAGGTTTAAATATCTTATTTTTATAAATTATATAAGATCTCATTTCTACATATTTAATTTAGCAAAACTCCCATTTCAAGTATTTTTCATAGTTAAACATAAATTTATTTTAATTGTTTCAATTATTATATGTAATTCTTATAATATTATTTAGTATTATATGTATTAAATTGACTTCTTTGTCTTTTTTATTATGGGTAAAGGGTGTTTTTATTTTAACTAGGGACCCTAATCCTAGACAAGAAACAAATGACCAAGGCCTAAGAATCCAAATACTACAGTATGCTCAGTATAAATACAACACAATATAGAACATCAAACAAAAAAACTACAAAAAATAATTAAAAAATAGTTGTCAATCCCACCCAAATCACTAAAATTTTGAGATCTAAGGGTCAAAATTGATTAATCCATCCTCACTTTAATTTTCTCACTATTGCTCAAAATTTATCTTCTACTAAACCTATTCCTTCTAGTTTGCTTCATTTTTGTCTTTCAAGCCATGCCTGCACCTTCCATGAAGTTTTTGTAGGGCCCTCTTGAAAAGAGTAAATTGATATAAAAATTAACCTCCTCTTTTCTATATTTCTTATATTTATAAAATTTAATGCATCCTCTATCATCTTTATAGGTTCTAGGAAAAAAAATACCCCAAACCCTCTTTAGGGTTAAGCAAACTTAGGACAAAATCCTCACTATCCAAGATGTTTTTATTTCTTTCACTTGAGAATGTGACGATCAAAACTCTTTTTTTTAAAGATTTTTTCTAGGGAATTGATGGGCCCTATCCATTTTAACATAATAAAATCAAAAGAAAAAAATAGGTCTAGCTTAACATCTGGCAGTGTTAAGGCATATAGACCAAACTAGAGAACAAAACTGGTTTTGAAAAAAACACTTATTTACTACTAAGAAATCTATCTATAAACATCTTATATTACCCTTACTATCCATAGTTTAACAAAAAAATCAATCTTATCAAACTTACTCTAAAATATCTAGTTCCACAACTTTTCCATTTTTGGGCAAAAGGACACCCACCTTTATTTCCTGCCTAGAATCTTTGAATCTAGCCACAAGTAACTCATGTTCCTTCACATTGAGAGTAGCTCCAGTCACTATAATATTCAATCTAGATACCCCTACATATGTCTTCTTAGCATGTGTGAATATCAAATATTTCTAGGCTCAACCTGTATCCTATAATAGTTGGTTTTTACCTTTCCACCAGGGAGGAGATTTGAATGCCCCTCTTGTAACACCTTTATCTAACCACATAATTTCCTTAATTTTTTTGGAAGCATACTAAGATCCTGCCACTCCTCTAGCCTAGGGATGGGTTTAGGAAATTCTTCAACATCAGTCATGCAGATACCTTTTTTCCATATATTCTCTTATTAAACTATGTAGACCTTGTCCACTTCTTTTGAAAAATTAACTAGAGCCAATAAATGAAATTATAATTCCTAAAACATGGGAATTGGGATAAAACCCAAATTATCTCTTCCTAATAAATGAAGCATTGGAAATGGACCAAGAGGAAAGGCTTCTAACTTCAACAGAAGCTCCAATCTTTATTATAGCCACATAAAGTATTCCACCAAGGCTTAGACTTGCTCTTTATCTGACATGACCAAATAGAGATTCATAGTAAAGAGATAAGACAAATCAAAATTCACCCTAATCCTTTTATTATTATCCAAAATTGTCATTCCTAGAATATGCTTGATTACTTCTGCTACCTCCACCATCAAAATCCAAAACACATTAAACAAACATATTCTAGACAAGGATATAAAAAACCCCATTTCTATATTCTTAATATGACAACAAAGTAGTGGCCAAACTACAAACTTGGCATAGAAGTTATCCATCCTGTCAATGCCCCAAACACAATGCCTTGAGGCCAAACACCAAAACCAAAAAAGAAACCATCCCTTTATAATTACGCACGCTATACAATATTTATCAATCAATGTGCATGCTTTAAAACTAGAAAATTCCATAATGATAAGGTAAGGCCCATACAATCACTCAACATGGGATTCCAACACTGGTAAAGCCCAAATCCACATGCTCACCAATACATCAGCTGACACACCTAGAGAATAAAAAAATAAAAAGAGACTTTCTTCCCTTTTTTTCATTTTTATTTTTTATTTTTTTTATATAAATTATATGTAACATTATTTTATTAATATTTTTTAAAATATTAATAAAACCCTATTATAACAATAAAATGATATATTCCTTTGGAAGGCAATTCTAGAAAATGCCAAAAGAACTTTTACAAAATAGTTGGTTCAAGGAGCATAAAAACACTTCTAAATTATTCAATTTAAAACTCAATTTGATCAAAATCCCTGTAATCTACTCAAATTTCACTGATATTATCCATTCTTTCTTCCATCCTTTGATCTATTGCCACATTTTCTAGAAAGTCCACCATTTTATTGCTTTACTAGAAGTAATGGGTGCAAATCCAGTATTCAAAGGCTTCCAATTTTGGCTAGATGATATATAAAATATTATAAATATTCTATAATTTTTCCCTTTGATTAGACAATGTCTGAATCACCACTTACAAATTCCCTTCAATTTCCAAAAAAGAAATTTCATGTTTTATGGCCATTTTAACACTAACTGCTAAAGTTTGCACTTCAAATTCATTATTAGTTCCATCATAAATCTTGAGGGATAGGGATCTCATCTAAGAACCACTACAATTTTTAATAAGACATCCCTCCCTAGACACTCCTAGATTGCCTCTACATGCCCCATCAAAGTTTAATTTGAACCAGCCTAGTTTAGGGGGGATCTAAATTGCCTCTCTATTTTTCTTTACTTTATTATCTACAATTGACCCCTTAATGGGAGGGATATTAATATATGTCTATTTAGCACACATTTTTATATCCCATTATGTCAATATACCTTTTTTATTTGAAAATGAGAGGAAACGACTGATAAAATGGACAGTTCTATTTATCTCAATACAACATGCAACGAACGCCCTTTTTCTTCAAAAATTTAGGCATTCTTTTATTTCTAAATCATCAAAATAAGGATAGTTAGACTTCATCTCTAAATAAAGAGTTCTTCACCTCACTAATCATCCAAGAAGTGAAATCTTGATTGAGTGATGTTGGCTAAGACCAAGACTAATTGAACTTATTACATGGCCAAATCCAATACCAGTGAGCAAAACATCAATTAAAGAGAAGGTGATAAATATATATCTAGAGGAGATAATAAACCCCATCTTCTTCAAGTGATCTTGAGTCAAAATTTCATCATGGACCACTAACCATGCAAAATCCCCTATTTTTTGTAAACCCTCTTTCCTCCAGCAAAGATAACTTGCCCAGTTTAAGGCATCATCTTCAGTTTTATCCATATGATACCCTAATCTAACTGAGTACAAAGCTAATTTTTATCTAATCCAGTGAAGTTGATCTTCTTCATTCTTAATAAAAAATTTCCTTTTATTGAAGCAAGATTCTAGAGATAAACTTTTCCAACTGCTAACTACTTTACTAAATTGAGAGTCTATCAACTCATAATCTCTAACTATTATACCCCATTAATTTTATGGAAAAAAAATTAATTAGACTATCAACAAACTCCTCCACCAAAGGATGATGGCCATTCCATGAGTTGAGCCAAAAATTTACCTTGAAACCATTATTAATTGTCCAGGATACATGTTGAGTTATCACCAATCTTCATTTCAACATAAAGTTCCAAATGTAAGATCCTCTAGGAGGATTCACAATTGAGACCATTATTTATAGCAAAACCAAATATAAATACTTCACTCTAAGAATCTTGCACCATAATCTGTCTGAATCTAAAACCATTTTCCAGACTAGTTTAACTCCCAAAGCTAAATTTTGAAGAGAAAGATCTTTGATTCCCACCCCTCCTTTCTATTTTCTTTTACACACACTCTCCCATTTCATCATGGGGATTTTTTATCTTCACCATAGCCTTGCCAAATAAAATCCTTCATAATTTTATTCATATAATTGAAAATGAAAGATCCCAAACTAAATTTGGAGACACAAAATATATAGGTTCTTACAAGACAAAGATATAAATCTGATTATTTGCCTTTAGAGTATGCTGATACAAAATTATATTGCCCAAATTTGCTTTAATAGTGAATAATCAAAAATTACAGTACATAGCAATACTAAAGAAAGTATGAAGAAGCCAAAAGACCGAAGAACCTAGAAATATACGCAGATTTGGACGCTGTGTCAAAAACACAGTCGCTGACATCAGTGATTCTGCTGACGTCGGTCGATACACTGCCATCGTCGGTTGTTTGGTGGTGATCTCTGCCTGTTGGTGACTATCTGTCTGCCTATGACTGCCTGACTGTCGATGTCGATCACTAATCGGCCGATGTCAGTCTACCTGTCGATGTCGGTCATTGATCTACTGATGTCGGCCTCTGTAATACCCTGCAGCCTGCAACTGCGAACTGTGCCCTTCTTCCCTTTTCTAAATCTGTTGGTACGGCCTGGTACCGATCTGTGCAAATTCTGTATAGCACCTGATCTAAAGATATATATATAAATCTTAAATCAAATCTAATGAATAAATACCTGAAAACCTCTGCATATGTTGAACACCTAATATACCCAGTGATTGACCTCTGAAGCCCCAGATCTGATCAATAAGCACAATCTGAATTCCATCACGAATCCACCCCTAAAAAGTGCTAGGTTTTCATCCAAGTCTTCTCCAATCTGCTGAAGGTTTGCGTCCTCAGAGATTTTAGCTGAATCACAGATTCAAGCTTCACAATACTCAAAATATTTTAGCAACAAAAAGATATTCCAAATGCTTTGCCCTCAACTTATTTTAAAGGCTCCCAGGAAACTTCTAAAAGAAGTCAACTTTATTTTATTATGTTATTTTATTTATTTCCATAATAATTAAATTAATTAATTAAAGTTATCCTTTTGAAGAAATCTTAATTTTTGGACAACTTAAATTAATTAAACCATTTTAACATAAATTTGGGGACATTACAGTCCTCCCTTCCTGGAGATTGCTTATCCTCAAGCAATTTGCTCCTGTTACCCAACACCAACTTCCAGGATCCCATATCATTCTCAAAAATTTGCAAACTCTTCTATCAGAAACACTATGCTGCAAAATATCTGTGAATAAATTCTCCTTATTTCTCCTAGAGATTAGTGTGATAATTCTTAACATGTAATTAGCAAATTCACCATCACATACCTTAGTCTTTGCAAAAGATCGTTGCGCTACTCTGATTACCAAGCTCTCCAAATCCCCATAAGAATGATGACTCATAATTGGGGGTGAAAATGTAATGCAAAAAATAGAATCATTTACCTCATCACCCATAAAATGAGACTCCATCCTGTGAGATGACCCCTCCTTAGGTCCTCCATCTTGTGCTGCCCTCAAGATAATCTTCTTTCCCCCAAAAAGGAATTATAACTGCATACGGTGGTGATCAATAATGTAACGCCCAATACCCTGTAACCACTGCATGCCCAAGACCACATCATAATCCTCTAAAGGAAACACATAAAAATCATCGGTCATAGTGTAATCCCCCATCTGAATACTAAGCTATGGAATCCATTTGGTACAACCCAAAACTGCACCATTTGCCACCTTTACCCCAAAACCACCAAACTTATCATACTGTAATCCACGCCTTCCCACTAACTTCCAGTCAATGAAGTTATGTGTAACACCTATATCTACCAAGCTCATGACCCACTTACCCTTAAGTGTACCTTTCAACCGAAAGGCATGAAAGTTAGGATAACTAGAGAGGGTAGCCATAATTGCTTTGGCTGACACCAAAGGCTCCGGGGTGTCTAACTCCAACTGTGTCTGAACCTGCTCAATATTATCCTCAATGTCAGTATCAAGAACCTCCTCATCTCCACACTCAGAAGTTACCTCAATCAAATGAACCTTTCCTTTACCCATGCAACGGTGTCCTGGTTCCCATGGATCTTTGCAAGAAAAACATAATTTTTTCCTCCTCAAGTCATTCCTAGTCTCCTGATTCATCCAAGGATTTATAGAGGATGTCCCTTCTTTATTTTGTGGTACATTGGCCTTCTGTATAGGCCAAGAGTCCGTGGCTATTTTCTTATCACCCTGATAAGAAGTGGGAATAGTATCCAGTCTCAATGTCACATCAATGGCATCCTTAAGAGTGGCTGGTTGGAAAGCATGTACCAATCCCTTAAGTCTATCTTGTAATCCCTCAATAAATAACATCACACTCTGTCTCTGAGGCATATCAGGTGCCATAACTGCAATACACTGAAACTCATTAATATAAGCTTCTGCGTGACCACTCTGTCTAAGATGAGCCAACTCCCTGTAGTAAAGTTTTGTATCCTTACGGTCAAACCGTGCAATGAGTCGCTTAGTGAACTCAGCATAGGAGTGAACTAAAGAGTGATCCTGGGTGACCAATCCATGGTGCCACCAATCATATGCAATCCCCTCTAAATGCAACACCGCAAATTGAATGGCCTCACGCTCAAGCATGGGCCTCAAAGAAAGATATATGTCTAGCTTGTGGACCCAAGCTCTTGCACTAGTGTCTCCAGAGCCATTATGTGGAGCCAATGTAATCTTCCCCGTAGCTCTATTGAGGTCATGATTAGGCTGCTGTTATGGTGGTCTATTACCATGATCTCCCCTGAATCTAGTTGTGTCTCTATGCTGCGCACAATACTGGGGAAAAGGAAAAACCTCCCTAACCTCTGGGGGTAAAGCTCTCCACTCTGTTGTGGCTGCCAAAACTGACTCCTAGAATCTAATCTCTAGTGGCTCCCCCTATGCTATTTGTTCACATGGTACAAACTAAGGCAATAATGTTCTATTTGGAGTGGGTGTATGATGATGATTTTGCCTAGAGGAATGACGAGAACTTCCCACTGAAGAATGGGAATGGTGACTATGATGACTGGTCTAATGGGTATGATGACTATCTATCATAGAAACTGATCTATTCCTCTTACCTCTGTGTCTATCCACCTTTAAACGGTCCATGGTATCCTGTAATCGGTCTAAAGCCTGAACAATCCTAGGCTGAGTAGTGATGAGGGTCCTCATCATCTCTCTTTCTACCTCATCCTAATTTCTACGAGCATTCCCCTATTATTCGGCCATGATAGGTTCCTATCCTAAACCCAAATCTCGCTCGTACTGAGCTCTACTAGATGTAAAATATCTATGGGGTATATCAAATCTTCCTGGATGCATAGAAATAAAATATTTTTACCCCTACAGGCTGGAAAGATGCATGGCTCTGATACCACTGAAAGATCCCAAACTAAATTTGGAGACACAAAATATATAGGTTCTTACAAGACAAAGATATAAATCTGATTATTTGCCTTTAGAGTATGCTGATACAAAATTATATTGCCCAGATTTGCTTCAACAGTGAATAATCAAAAATTACAGTACATAGCAATACTAAAGAAAGTATGAAGAAGCTGAAAGACCGAAGAACCTGGAAATATACGCAGATCTAGATGTTGTGTCAAAAACACAGTCACTGACGTCGGTGATTCTACTGACGTCGATCGATACACTACCATCATCGGTTGTCTGGTGGCGATCTCTACCTGCTGGTGACTGTCTGTCTGCCTATGACTGCCTAACTGCCAATGTCAGTCACTAATCGGCTGATGTCGGTCTACCTACCGATGCCGGTCACTGATCTACCGATGTCGGCCTCTGTAATACCCTACAGCCTGCAACTGTGAACTGTGCCCTTCTTCCCTTTCTAAATCCACTGGTATGGCCTAGTACCGATCTGTGCAAATTCTATACAGCACCTGATCTGAAGATATATATATATATATATATATATATATATATATATATATATATATATATATATATATATATATATATATATATATATATATATATATATATATATATATATATATATCTTAAATCAAATCTAATGAATAAATACCTGGAAACCTCTGCATATGCTGAACACCTGATATACCTAGTGATTGACCTTTGAAGCCCCAGATCTGATCAATAAGCACAATCTGAATTCTATCATGAATCCACCCCTGAAAAGCGCTGGGTTTTTGTCCAACTCTTCTCCAATCTACTGAAGGTTTGCGTCCTCAGAGATTTTAGCTGAATCACAGATTCAAGCTTCACAATACTCAGAATATTTTAGCAATAAAAAGATATTCCAAATGCTTTGCCCTCAACTTATTTCAAAGGCTCCTAGGAAACTTCTAGAAGAAGTCAACTTTATTTTATTATGTTATTTTATTTGTTTCCATAATAATTAAATTAATTAATTAAAGTTATCCTTTTGAAGAAATCTTAATTTTTGGACAACTTAAATTAATTAAATTAATTAAACCATTTTAACATAAATTTTGGGACATTACAGAAAACATGATCCAA
Organism: Torreya grandis; assembly: GCA_037957365.1. Taxonomy (NCBI): domain Eukaryota; kingdom Viridiplantae; phylum Streptophyta; class Pinopsida; order Cupressales; family Taxaceae; genus Torreya; species Torreya grandis. The sequence continues at coordinate 163,854 of JARHVA010006515.1, read as the reverse complement.
AGGAGTGAGCATCGAGAAACAGTATGTCAGAAGAGCATTTATAACCGCTTATATAAGGATAATTCTACCTACCAAAGAAAGTCATCTTTCTTTCTAAGAACTAACATAAGATTTAAACCTTTCCAATAGATTCTTCCAAATATTTAATAAACCTATTCCTTTGTAAAAAGGAACCCCTAGATATTTACTTAGAAGTTTCCCAACTTTAAAACTAAGAATCCTGCTTAAGTTTCTTTCAACCCTTTGACTACAATTAACAAAGTATATTTCAGACTTACCTTCATTGACTCTTTGTCCAAAATTTTATTCATAGCTTCTCAAAAAAAATTTGAACTCTAAATCTTCCTTAACTGAGGCTTTACCAAAGAGAAAAGTAGCATTTAAAATTTGATAATGCCTTAGAGATTCAAAATTTTCCATAACTTGAAGACCTTATAGCCTATCTTTACTTTGTGGCTTTCGTATAGCTCTTCCCAAGGATTCTACCATTATAATAAAGAGAAAGGGGGATAGAGGATCCCCTTGCCTCAATTCCATATAAATGGATTAAAAACTAGATGGACTCCCATTCACTAACACTAATAATTTTGTATTTGACACGCAACTAAAGACCCAATTACACCAATCTTTGCAAAATCTAAATTTTAACAAAATCTTAAACAAATATCTCAAATTAACTTTATCATAAGCTTTACTTATGTCAAGTTTTATCATCATACCTTTTTGAATATTATGGATCAAGGAATCCATTATCTCATTTTCTTTAATAACACCTTCTTGAATACTTCTATCAGGCACAAACCCCGCTTGTTCTCCAAAAATTAATTTTTCAGGAAATGTTTTCATTCTTTTTGTAATTAATTTTGAAATGATCTTATAAATAGTATTACAAAGATCCACATGTCTGAAATCCAAAAAGGAATTTTGATATTCACCTTTTGAAAATAAAGAAATTAAATTCATATTAAGCTCTGGTTTCACTTGTTTCTTCTTTCTAGACTTTTCCACCATCTCCCAAACATTTAAGCCAACCACCTCCTAGAAATGTTGAAAAAAAGTAGCAAGAAATCCATTTGCGCTAGGTCATTTATCTTTGGCCATAGATAAAACCACCTTCCTAATTTCTTCCAAAGAAAAAGATAACAACATCCTATCATTCATGTCTTGAGAAATCACTTCTAGAATAAACTGAAGAAAATCATTTTGAGCCTTCAAATTATAAAAAGATTCATGATTTAATAAATGTTTAAAGAAGAAGACTACTTCCTACCTAATTTCCTCAATAGATTCAAGGGACACCCCTTGACTTGAGAGGATATGAGCAATCCTATTCACCTTTCTTTTCACTTTTACTGACTAATGGAAAAACTCATAATTTATATCCCCTTATTTGAGCTAATTCTCCCTTGATTTTTGTTTCCCAAAATATTCTTCCCTACAAAGAATTTATTCATACTCGCTAGTCAGAGATTTTTTTAGATGATAGGCTTTCACATCCATCCCCATATTAAAAAATTTCTCATTCAAAGTATTCAACTTAGTTTCAATTCTTACTTTTTATTGAAAAATATTCTTAAAATATTCACGATTCCAAAATTTTAGTTTTTCCTTCACAAATTTCATTTTTTTAGACATCTGAACCATTTTATATCCTTGAGGAACCAAACATTGAAACCACTAGGCTTTAACCAAATCAAAAAGAGACTAATCATGAATCCACATTAATTCAAATTTGAAGGGGCATATTTTTGGTGGATAATCAAGATCAATAGACAAGACAATAGGTTGATGATTTGATCCAATGTGTTGTAAAACCCAACAATCCGATTTTCTATTATTTTGAATCCAATTAGAAGAAGATAAAAACCTATCCAACCTTTCTAAAATATTGTCCTTACCCATCTGTCTATTATTCAAAGTAAACCAACCTGAATTAGGAGTAATATATTCAAGAATATTTTGTTCTATAAATAGGCCAAGTCTTGACTTACCTGAGAAATAAAAAATAATCCACCTTGATTATCCTTCTGACTTAGGATAACATTAAAATCACCTCCTAACACCAACTTTTCCTATTGATAGTCTTTAATAAAAGAAGAGATATCTATCCAGAGAGCATATTTAATCAAACCACCTTGTGTTCCATAAATATTAACCAAAAGGAATTGTAAATTTGACTTATAACTCAAAAAAAATCCCACTTGCCAATTCTGACCAAAAGCCAATAATTCAAATCTATTCAAAAAATGAGACCATAAAATATCCATTCCCCTTGATGCTCCCAAATCCTCCACAAAGGCACCAAGCCAACACTAACCTAAAACTCTAATAAATCCTTTTGATTCACCGTTATTAAGTTTACTTTCCTACAACAACAAAATAACTAACTTTTCTAAATTTAAAAGATGATTAATAAGGTGCCTTTTATTAGGGGCATTCAAGCCCCTAACATTCTAGGAGATTACCTTCATAGAGCCAAAGGAGGGAATTCCACCCCTTGCTTTGCAACATCTAAAAATCCTTCAAGATTACCATGTGTGCATGATAAGACTTCTCCTTTAGTGCATTCTACCTTTATTAACTTTAGGGCCCCAAATGGATTTTGAGATTTTACTCTGAGATAGTGTAATTGTCAAAATTTCTATAGAATTCAAATCTCCTTCAGAATATTATTCCACTTCTTCACTAAAGGACCCTTCCTCCTTAAAACTAAATACCTCCTACGCCTCAGCCTCTGCACTCCTCATCTCATTATTTTTAGTATCTAGTTGCTTTTTTAGAACCAATTCTATAATATTAAGTGATTATTTCTCAATAAAATCACAACTTTTGATCATTGAAGTAGGGGAGCTAACTTCGTAAGTACCTATCTTTATCAACAAATCCTCTATTACCTTGATTTTATCTGGAAGACTTTCCTAATCTTCCTTCTTCTTCTGCCTTTGATCTACCTAAAGGTCCAAATAATTTTGAAAAGACTTATTCCCTTTTGAATCCAACTTTAGTTTCTATTGATGACTCACTTTCACAAATTTGGCTTGAAGAGGGCTCCTTTTATTTTTACAAAACTTTTAGACATGCCCTAATTAATGGCAATTGTAACATCTAAAGGGTATATTTTCCACATCAATTCATTGATTCAAAACCCTACCTATTGTTTTAATGATGAAAAAATCTAGAATCTCTTTATCTAAATCTAATTCTACACTTATGCATGCATAATTAACTCTACCACCTTGCAAGGAAGTTACATCAATATCGACACCACACCCACCAAGCTTCCCAAAGAAGACAAATAATCTTCACTCTAATATTCTATAAGTAGGCCATAAAATCTTATCTAAATTGGATAACTACCCTTCTTGGATTTTAATGTATCAAAATTAAGACTCCATTTTTGAATCCAAAGACCCAAGTCATTTATAGACCAGGTTTTAGCCTTAAAGACCTTTTTTTATTTAGATAAAAAAAGTTGCAACAAAAAAACCTTTTGGCAAAAAACTCGCCTTCACCTCCTCTCCCCAATTGTATTTGATGAAGAGTTTGATAACTTTCGTTGCTGTCCATTTACCATCACATTTATAAATTAGGGCACAATTTATGAGAAATTAAATCTTCACATCAAAGGGCTCTAAAGAACATTATAGGGTGTTGGCTTCTCTAATTTTCATGCCATCCCCCAAGGACACCCCACTTATAACCTCTAGATTAGCCACCTTCTCAACAGCACCCTCCTTTTGAGGAGTAATTTCAAAAGACTATGTCCTAATTTGTCCCTCCAAATTGGTTTGCACTATGGAATGATTAAGGCCCTCATTAAACTCTAAATTATATTGTTGCTACCCTAAATTCTTACCTTTCCATATGACACCAATTCTAATCAAACTTACCTCCTCATCCCACCATTATCTATCTTCCTCAATCACGGCTTCTAAAATCTTTGTATGTTCTTTTTGCCATGATTACCCCCTGCTTTACCTTTCCTACTAGCTAAATTTTGAAACTACAAGGGAACCAAATCATTTTGAGCCATTGAGGTATTTCTTTTGTTATTCTCCATTCCCTTTCATTGCTCCTTCTCCATTGCTCCCTCCTTCTCCTTCACACCTCTTGTCGCTTGCACCATCATACCCACTACTCTTGATGATATGAACTCTTGGTTCTTTTAAAATACCTAAAATTTTACCATCTTGAAGAGGTATTGAATTAAATTCAAGTAAATTTTCTTCCTTATTTTCTCTCACTACATTAGGTTGTTTGTAAATAATCCATGTATCCATCTCTTCTTCTAAATCTAATAATTCTCTACCATCATACTCTAAACCATAAACTGTAAGAAGTTATAAAGAAGAATTCTCCCACCAAATCAAATCCACTTTTCTTTTTGAAAGAGAAAGATAATCAGAAGATAAATGACTAGTATTAAAAAACTTAGGACACCTAAAATTTAGTCCCTCATAATATAACAATTGAATCCATACTTGATCTTATACTATCAGATCTATGGAGGCCAGAAGATCAAGCATTACATAAATGAAATCTAAAATTATGGCAATTATCATACAAAAAAACAAATTAGTCACTGAATCAATCTGTATGAGTTTTCCATTGGAATTACCAATAGCATTGAAGTAAGATTTAGCCCAAAAATGGAGGGGAATATGTGGGACATCGATTCATATAGGTCTGAAGGAGAAATTATTAGTAAGGGGGTTAATATTTGGATCCTAAGGTTTCATAAATAGTTTTTGTTTATTCTAGCTCCATTGATGCTTAAGAATAAGATCTTTATCTAAAGAAAGGAGAAAAATAACAATAAAAAAATCTTTTTTGGAAGGATAAAGTTCCAATATACCTTTGGAAATAGGTTTTCATTGTAAGCATATCCACTCATATAGATCCTAAAGATTGGGACATAATTTTTTAGAGTGACATATGACTCCTTTTCTAAGATAGTACTCTTTGTTCACCAGGACCAAGATGAGGGCATCACTTTCTAGATGAGAGTAAGATTAGTAGATCCAGATTCAAGAGTTATCATTTGAACGTTTTTAGAGGATTTTTTATTACCTCTAAGAAGGATTTAACTCCCTTAGCCACATTTAGTTCCCCACCAACTGTCACCTTAATTATAATCAACCCAGATGGCACATTAAGAGAGTTTTTGAAAGAATGGGTTGAAAAAACTATAGCTACTAGTGGTTTGCCTCCACATAGAAATATGCAAAGAAGATAAGGAGAATTATCATGAAATGGTGACCTTATACCCTCCATGCATGGTCTATCATCCTATTTAGTAGCAAGTTGGTCACTAATAGGAGTATTTGATGTAGTTTTGACCCTATAGGTTTGATCTCCAATACCCAGTGCATCATCAATAGATAGTCCATTATAGATAGCACCATCACAAGTAGGAATGTTGATATATCTAGATATAACTAAAATAATAGGAAGAATAGGGTTTGGATAGGATCTAGGGGAAGAAATTTTGGAATTATTTTAGGTAGGATGAAGTGCTTGGGAGTCATTACATGAAAACAAAATAAATTAACTTATTTATTTGTATATATAATAAATATATGGTATATAAATGACAACCATTTAGAATAAATGATTTCTTGCCCAAAAAATTCATGTTTAATCAGTTTGTTGTGATGTAATATCTCATAGAGGAGAATGACATAGACCTCGATAATGTGCAATGATTGTTTACTCTTGGAATGTTTAAGGCCTTACTAATCTATCATGTAAGTATGCAATCAAGAACAGTTGTTAGCTCTTTAGTAGCATGAAAAGTATTTGTTTATAAGAGGTAAAGTTTTTTGGCTTCTTACTACAAAATTCAACATGAATAATTTATCCTGGAGCCATATGTCAAGCTACTGGGAATGAAGCTAGGAGTGGTGGGGTCATCATTTTCTAGCTCCAAAGCTTGCTCAAAATATTATTTCCTGGGGCTTGAACCCCACCCACTGGGTGGTGTGGATTGTTTTTGAATTTAATAATTGCATCATTGGGCTAGTTAACTTGTATGCCTCTAATAATGCTATAGAATGGATCACCCTATGTAGGTGGATAGCCAACTCACTTCTGGATGCGTATTTTATCCTCTATGGTAATTTCAACATGGTAGAATTGGTTGAAGATAAAGAAGGATGCCTTCCAAGTTATTTTATCCTGATCATCACCGAAGAAAAATCCATACTCCCCTTGTTTCACTTGGCCCAAATTTTGACAAGGAGAAGATAGGGTGCTTCAACAGCTTGACTAAGAAATATCTTTCCTTTTTTGCCCCAGTCCATGATAGGGCAGTATCAGTCAACCATGATATTATTTTATCAGATCATCACCCCATTTTATTTAATATTTAGTAGGCCACACCTAAATTTAATCTTACGTCCACTCAATTTTATCTCAATATTGCTCACCTCAAGCATGAAATAACAATGGGGCATATTATTCAAATTTGGAACTTGGTTCCTTAGCTAGAGGGAGATACTAGTTGGATTTAGTGGTGGTCAAATTCTCTTTCTCATACTTCCACATTTATTTAAATATATGAAAAAAAAGTGGCCTCTTTTAGAAGGTATCTTCACAATGCTACAAATTATGAATATATTTGGGTTTCATTGGAACTCAAGCAGTCACCTTTCAATTTTCACTTCCAAACTCAAGTGGAACATTGGATACATAAGATCCAAATTGAGGAGACTCACAAGGATATAGGATCTCAACTACAAGATCGTATGTACTAGTTGAAAATTGGAGACAAAGTCTCTAAGGACTTTTTCCCCCTTCTCTACTCTAGGAGAGCTGGTGATAGAATTAAAGTTATCAAAGAAGGAAGCAATCAGCTTGCCAATCTTATTAACATTCTAAAAGTATTTATTCATCATTACCATGGTTTTTTTCTCAACACAAGCTTCTTCTCTAGAATAGGAGGCATCTCTTCATCAATTCTTCCAAGTGGTGTGCTACAAAGTTTCCAATTTTCAAAGAGTAGCTTGTCATTGGCCTTTATCTCTCAATGACCTCCATGAGATTGTTAAGTAGATGGAATTTGAAAAATATCAATAATTGATGGTTTACCATGTGAATTACACCAAACCCTTTGGGATACTATTGGTCCTAATCTTCACCAAGTTTAGTAGAAAGCTATTCTAACAAACTCTTTGGGATCCCTTATAAACCAAGGTAACATCAAGTTTATTCCTAAGGCTGGTGATCCTAGAATTATCACCAACTAGAGGCTTATTACTTTTATTAATGTATCCTATAATATTATTTTTAAGGATTTATCCCTCAGGGTCAAACAGATTCTCCTTTTAATTATTACGAGTGAGCAAACTAATTTCATTCAGAATAGATTCATTCTAGATAATGTCATTGCCATCTTAGAAGGTATGGAATGTGCTCAGATTTATAATTTAAAGGATATATTTGTTAATATTAATTTTGAGAAATCCTATGATCATATTGAGTGTTCATTCTATCCATGTTTTAAGACTTTGGTTTTGGTACCAAATTTGTTCATACTATTAACATGCTCTTTGAGGATGTTGGGGCTTATATCACTATCAATGGCACCCAATCTTCTTAGTTTTATATTAATCATTCTATTTGATAAGGATTCCCTTTATCTCCTTCTTTATATATGCTAACGCTAGAAGGATTATCTACCTCCTAGCTAATCACACTACCGTGGGTTTTGTAAAAGGCATCTCCCTCCCTTAGTCTGATAAATGGATTTTTTATGGACACTTCACAGATGATTCCTTTCTCACTCTTCAAGAGGAAGAAGAGTATATTAGTAATGCCATGTAATGTCTCCATAACTTTTGTTTGGCTTCAAGCTCATCTATTAAATGGAGGAAGACTTAGAGTTACCATTAATCTCTAGGCCTCAAACTTCCTTAGTTGGAGGGATATCAATGGTAGTGGATTTTTCTAGGGGTTAAGTTTAAGTTTCTTAGCATCCCTTTTATTTTTTGGTCCTTTCCCTTTGAACTATGGTCATATATGGTGTAAAGAGTTTAAATTTTTTATTTTAGATCACCAAGCCTCTATCTCTTACTAGAAATTTTCAAATTTACTCTAAAGTATTGGAAGCTACTCATGTGCATTATTCCTCTTGTTGGTCCCCTTATAATGTTGCTTACATCAAATTATACAAAAAAATTAATATATTTTATATGGGCTAAATTTGAGGGTCATAATGGTTTGAAAAAGTTGCTTGGAACATATGATACCAACCCAAGGAAGCTAGGGGACTGGGTCTCCTAGATATTAAAATTCAAGGCCTTCTCCTTGGTATCAAATGCATTATTAGAGGTCTTACTGAGGATAAATCCTGGAATTTTTTTTACAATATTTTATCTCTCAAGGACTCCTATTATATAGAAAGGCTTGGCAATGCCTGGATCTTCACTCTCTACTCATAACCCCAGTGACTATTAAAATCAAGGGTACCTTTGTAATTCAAATCCTATGGAAATCTTAGGAAAATCTTAAGCCTCACCTTAATTGATTAGGTGAGGGTTTCAATAATGGCCTCTCCATCAAATCCCAATCTCTCTAGTGGTCACCTTGCTTAAATTTTCATAATGTTCCCTAAACCTTAGTCCCTTGGGTTAAAGGGTTAAGGATTTTTAGGAAAGGTGTGAAGATTATCAATGATCTCTTTTACAAGGAGAATGGGGCATGGCTCACTTGACAACAAATTTAAAATAAATTTTATTTAAATAATTAAGATACAGATGTTATTGCATAAATTCAAGGTTCCATGCGTAATGAGTATTTTCACAAAATAGGGGTCAACTATCTTGTTCCTTGGTGGAAGGATTGGCACTAGCCTATAGCCACCCCCTTCACCTGGTATTCTCTTTAACTAGGGTATAATTTATTATCCCCTTAATATATTCTAGATGAAATGGTCAACCTCAGATGGAATCACCATTCAATACATGGGGTTTGGGTTGGATGTTTTAGCATTGTGTGGTCTCTATTATTGAGCCCAAAAAATCTCATGTCTTATGGTGTTTCATCTATCAAGGCCAGCCTATGGGTGATTGACTCAAGCATCTATGCATGACCAACCCCATTTTCATAGATTGTCAGTAACTAGATACTGTTAAGCACCTTTTTTGGTTTTGCTTTTATGGAAAAATTGTGTGGCTTTGGATTCATTCCCATTTTCAACCCTTTTGACCTAAATTATTCACATAGAAGATGGATCTCTTGGGGTACTCAGCTTTGTTTCCTTTAAAATACAATAGATTTTTCTTTTAGTCTAATATTTTATTTCAAATCTAAAAAGTTATAAATTATGTTTACTTTAATCATGAAGAGCTCGAAATTAGTTTTTATATCTAATATTACTTTTTAGATTCAAAGTTAAATAGACAAGGTCTACCTAGAACTCAACCACCTCCAATGATTGATTGAACACTAGGTAAATTCTCCATGCATAGTTACCAGTGAACCTATTGATCCCCCAAGATATCCTATGCCTCCCCAAGGATGAAGGCATGGGACACATTGATAGGGTTATAAAACTAGACACAAGAGCCATTATCCTTATCAATCACCACCTCATTGGTCTTCTCCTCATCATGGTGGACTGAGTGGCTCTTCCAAATCTAGAGGTAATGGTAGGGGCTAGGTATCTCTTCCCCCATCATATGATGGTGACATCAAGGGCTGGGGTCCTCCTCCCAAGTAAAAATTCTATTCTTGTCTTTGGAAATCTTTCCTAAAATAAATCAAAATGATAAATTAAAGGCTCATCAAAACACTAGCTAGGAGCCCTTACCTATGGACAAAGATCCTTCTACCCTAAGAGGATGGGGTTGTTAGCCTCAAGACCCACTGTCTCTACTACCTCCCCTGACATCCATGTTTGCTACAGGTTTTTAATTATTATCTTTATTGTTATTTGTTCCTTACTCTCTTTACTTTTTTGTATATCTTTTGATGTGATGTTTTTTTTGGGTGTGGTCATTTTTTACCACTTTTTAGACTTTTCTCGAGGTGTCTTTACCCTTGGTGTGCTTATGCTTGTGGGGTGTGAATTTTTCACCTATTTTTATTGTATTTTTAGTATTGTACCATATCTTATTTGATTAATATATAGGTGCTCTTCAATAAAAAAAATATAAAATTTAATCTAAATGCATAATTCCTACTAGTATGTATAGATACTCTAAAAGACCATTGTTAATATAATCTTATTTGTTGTCACAATATACTTTTACTACCTTATGAATTTTAACATATCATAAGATCTAAAGATATTTACATTGATCTCTAAGATAAAATAGTTTAAACAACAAATCATTAAATTATAATTAATTAAGTCAAATGTGTATATCTTAGTAATTGAAAATTAAACATGTATAATTAATAATGACTTATTAATAAAATATAATTTATTTATAAATTAAAATTTAAAGTAAAATATAAGTTATTATAATTATTAATTAATTTATTCTTATGTTTATCATAACTTGTAATATCATAATATATATATATATATATATATATATATATATATATATAACTAATTTGAAGAGTACTAACTAATTAAGTTTTATGTTTGTAATAAAATAGAACATCAAAATTGGAATTGCTTATATACATAACTTTGATTTGTACTATTTTTATGCATCTTTACGATAGACTATGTAATTTAATTTGAAAAGATGACTTTTTCTAATTTTATGCAATTATTTCTTAAACTTTATTTTAGAAAACTATTTAACTTGTTTCTATGCTCTTATATTAAGTCAAGTTCATGGTTTAATAACATTTAATATCATAATATATTTTAATTAGTTATATAAATAGCATTAATTAATTTAGTTTTATGTTTGTAATAAAATTTAACATCAAAATATATATTTAACTTGTTTCTATGCTCTTATATCAAGTCAAGTTCATGGTTCCATAACATTTAATATCATAATATATTGTAATTAGTTATATAAATAGCATTAATTAATTTAGTTTTATGTTTCTAATAAAATTTAACATCAAAATATATTGAAATTACTTATATAAATAATTGTAATTTGTAATATTTTAATACATCTTTATTATATATTATATAATTTCTTTTTAAAATTTGATGACTTGCTCTAATTTTATACAATTGTTCCCTAAACTTTATTTTAGATAGCTATTCAACTTGTTTTTAATATTATATATTAAATCAAATGTGTATGGTTTAGTAAAACATGCCCATTGTAAATTTAAAATTAAATTATTTTTAGCAAATTAAACATATATAATTGATTATTGACTTACTGGTTAAAAAAAATCAATTATGATTAAATTAAAAAAGGTAAAAATTATTAATTGCATAATATATTGGAATTAATTATATAAAAATTATTAATTAATTTAATTTTATGTTTGTAATAAAATTTAAAATTAAATTATTTTTGAATTGTTTATAAAAAAATATATAATTTGTAATATTTAAATACATTTTTATGGTAGACTATATAATTTATTTTGAAAAGTTGATGGCCTACTCTAGTTCTATGCAATTATTCCCTAAAATTTATTTTAAAGAATTATTTAACTTGTTTCTAAGATATTATATTAAGTTAATTTTATTTTTTGTAATAAAATTTAACATCAAAATAATTGGAATTGTTTATATAAAGAACTGTGATTTATAATATTTTAATACGTCTTTACAATAGACTATATAATTTACTTTGAAAAATTGATGACCTACTCTAATTATATTCAATTGTTCCCTAAACTTTATTTTAGAAAACTATTTAACCTGATTTTAAGATCATATATTAATTCAAATGTGTATGGTTTAGTAAAACATGCCTATTAGAATTGAAATTAATTTTTTAAATCAAATTAAGCAAATATAATTAGTTATTGACTCCTTAATAAAATAAAATGAATTATTAATAAATTTTAAAAAAACTATAAATTATTGCAATTATTAATTATTTTATTGTTGTTTTTATAATAAATTTCAATATCATAACATATTGGAATTAGTTATATAAAGAGAATTATTTAATTTAGATTTATGTTTGTAATAAAATCTTATTGTTACTAACTAAATTTTCATCCTAGATGAGAAGGGGATTGTTCAAGTCCTCTTGCTCAAAATCTAGTCCAACATGGGAACAACTCCAAGCTATGGGTCATCTATGGTGGGGTTAACCCTCTAGAGAAGGATAGCTTCCTCTTTGATGCTCACCTAAACTAATGCTTCAGAGGGAAAAGGGTTAGAAATGGGATAAGGGATCCTAAGAAAGTTAACTAGGCGATGCACTAAATAAAAATAGGAAACTCCCACAATCTTGAACCCACACTAGATCTGTAGAAGACAATGCTAGCTCACACAACCTCAATATTAATCTCACTACATAAGTATTTCATAGAAGAGGTTTAGGAAGAAATGGATGCAAACAAAGAGGATTTCTAAGAATCATTGATGGCTTACATCAATATCAAAAAGAACACTAATCTAGACTTGCAAACAATATTGAAAACTCCCTAAACAAGGTTAGAAAGAAGGACCATAGACGAGGAAGATTCTCCTTCACATAATGCCATAGTGCAAAACTCACCAAACATAGATTCAAGGCAAGAGATAGGTAAATAAATTCTTATATTGCATCAAGAGGTAGTTATTAAAAATGCTTGACATGGTCAGGCCTAATCAAGAGGAGTATACTTTATAATATATCCAAGAGTCTCTCAGTTTCTCAAAAAAAAAACCAAATTAGAGAGAACTAGTCTATAAAATTTATAAATTAGAAAACCCCTTACAAATTAAAAGAATGGGATAATATAGGGGAAGGGAAGAGGAGAGAATAAGGATCACATTTTAATAATAATCAATGAGCTGTTAGCTTTCAATGTTTTCTCCACCATTTTTTGGATTAATCATGACTAGTCTATCACCAATAGTTAATCTTTATTAGCTTCAGTAGTCTTTGAGTCATTCTCATTAGTGGAGAGATCCACTACGAGATAAGAATAATGATGAGTCATGATCCAATTGTGAAATAAACCCTCTAAAATATCTATAAAGGAATTGAATGCTCTAACTACTTCTTAAAACACCAGATCCTCCTTTGTTTGATTTTGCATACCATCTACCACTTGGCTTCATTATGAGGACCAAATCTTCATATCTTGAAACTAATAAAGCCATGTCATGTGTGATTTGAGTGACATCTTGTCGAGAGTCTGGCTTGGGACACTCCATTAATTTTTTCATCTACCTCTACTTTGAAATGTGAACTTGGATTTACTGTAGATGAAAAAAATAAAATTATTAGTTTTCCTATAGTTTTCTCATTAGCAGGCCCTTTTTTTCATTGACAAGTTACCAAACTCTGGCATATACTAGGTATAAAAGACCTTTTCTATCTCTAAAAAGCTTCAATGTCATTGTTCCATCCTCAAAATCTTTATTCTAGTTTAATTTGAATCATTGTCAAACTTGGTTTGCCATGTATCTATCTCCCTTGGTCAGAAATTCACTCCTTCAACCTCACTAGAAGATCACTGGCTTCTCCTTTATTCATTGGCTATATACAATCAACTCATATCTTTGACCTATTAACCTTCTCTCACACTGTCAATCTAGATTTTCATGATCAAGCATGGGTCATTGGATCTATCCTTGACTTGTCAACTCTTTTTGAGTTGGTGCCACTTGCCAGCCCTATATTTCTTCTCAAGATCCTTCTATCAATCTGTCTATGTTTGTGTTTACACCACATGGTGGCTTATTTATCCCCTTGACCTTTTGACTCATCTTTCTCTATCAATCTCCTTTGGTACGAATAAATGCCAACCATTGGATCTACCTTGATTTTGAAATCCAATAGCTATTTATTATGTCTTAAATTTGGCGTCTATGTGACCGTCATTTAATGTCCTTACAACCATCAAATTTAAGACCCTAATGGTTTTCTATCATAGCTTAAATTTAATATCTACGTGAATGTTTCCCATTTTAACTAACTTTAAAGGCCCATAACTTGAAGCGAGAAAATCATGAAGGCACCAAAATTGTAGGATATGATCTTGATGTTAAAAATATTGTGCCTATTTGATCCACTAGTTCTAAGAGATTTTTAAATGTGTTTAAAAAATGTTCAAGTGTGCTAACATGTGTGTTCTTTTATGATGTCCATGGGCCTATCATTGATCATTTGAACCCAAATGGTTATTTGCCAAGGCTTGAGTTTGACACTCACATGAACATCTTGCTCTGCATGACCAACTTTGAGGACTTAGATATTGAGATAAAAAGCTCATCAAGATATGAAATTTTTAGAGCATGTTCTAGGCATGAATAACTTTGATTGTGTGTTCTCTTTTAGACACATGAAGCTTTTTGAGCTCATTTACAAAATATAAAAACACATTGACCAGTCAATTTTTATGTGATGTCTTGATGACAGTATGGTCCTTTAAATCTTGCTCTTAAACCTTTGCAAAAAATTTAAATCTCTAAATGATTTCCTAAGGCATATGTAAGATTTTCCATGACCCTGAATTACATTGATCACTATGAGACCTACTCGAGGACCTACTCTTCAACTTTTGACAAATTACACTTTAAGTTAAAGTGTTTCTAAAGATTTGCAAGCTATGGGTGATCTTTGGACCACTTACTCAAACCATTTCCAAGAAATATCTCTATGTGGGCCAAATGTGGCCAACATTTATGGTGACTCATAGGGAAGCATACCTACTATACTTGAGAACCTAAACCAGTTTGCCTTATCTAGTCTATTAGGCATGGAGTCATCTGCTTTAATTTAACATATTGATTTGAAACTTGGTATAAGGTTACCCCTTTGGATAACTCCTCTTTAATAAAAATGATAACAAGAACAACAAAAAATAAGGGAAAGTTCATGTAGGCACTTGGAGAAAATAAAAAGAGCTAACTTACTAGACAAATGTGTACAAAGGCACTTGGAGAAAAGCATGAACCTACCTACCCTAAACTAACCAAATAGAATGGAACCTATACAAAACCATTGACTAGTTGCACAAAATATCTCCCCTTTCTCAATAATCTAATAAAATTTATAGGGTTGAGGGCAACCAACCAAATATAAAGGTGTGGATAATTAATATATTGACAATAAATTTCTCTAAGAAAAAGAATAAAAATAAACTTACCCACCTAATTTGATTGATTGGACATTTAAGCATCTTGGAGTGGATAGGCAAGCTGACCTTGCTCTTCTTGATAGTCAAAATTGTTCTCTCAATTAAACACAACATGTGATGGCTCCTCCTTGTCATCTTCCAATTGAGCTAGGTACTTGATAAGACATGCTCTTATCAATACTAATATTGAGCAATCAGATTTCACCTCACTCTCACACTTTGTTACTCCATCATTATACTCTCCAAGCACAATCAAATCATAGTCTTCTTGAGACACATATTCATATTGAAGGCTTTATCTACCCTCAAAGTTTTCCTCCATCACACAAAGTGGTGGTTTATCAAGCTATATTTCTTAAGCACTCAAGATGTCCTCTTCATCAACCTCACTCAAAATTTCATCTTATTTCTCAACTACAAATGAGGGTTGATTTGACCATACAAGGTCCAAGAAGATGCCTTTATCTTGCTTAGGGTCTAATTTTCCTTCATCCATCTCTAATCCATTAGGGATACTTTCATTTGACAACTTACCTTGAAGTGAACCATCTTCTAGTTCTTGGTTTTGATCCTCTTCTTGATTTGTGTAAAATGAACATTCAGTAGTCCATTCAATTTCTACTCTATTTTCAACTTGATAATTATCCTCATCATGTTCCATTTCATTAGCACTAAATCTATACCAAGAAGGCTAGTCTAAATTTGATTTTTCCTCTTTTAAATGAAGTGGGTTGCCTATTATGATCTCCTCATCATAGACACTTGCATTGTCTTCTTCAGGTTTACCTATGACTACAAGCTCCTCCTTTATTCCTTGTAAAACAATTTCTTTCTCCAAAAGGGAGGTGTTGGGAGGGTTAATAAGCTCACTTTACTTGCATCTTAAGAGAGTGTCCTTCTAGCTAGGGACTTTGAATGGTCTCTTTGGTGGTTCTTGAATTGGTGCCTCATTTTTATATATGCCCTTCTTGACTGATTTCCATGAGGGGAATGTGTAAGAAACAATAACCTTTTCCTTATTTTGACTCTATTCCTCTTTCTTCATCTTTAGATCTAAATCTTTCATTTTTCTATCCATATTCTCTTGGAAAATCCCATCTTTAAGGTGGTCAGTGGCCTCATTAAGATAAGTAACACAAGAGGGTTGTATGAGATATAAGAGGATTCTTGAGGAAGATACATGAGATCTTGGATATCAATAATAGGATGATCAACAAAAATCTCCTTCTTCCTTTAAAATCTCTTTTGGATTGAATTCTAAGAGGGGAAGGTATGAGGAACACATGAAGAACTTGGAATACTTAGAGGGTCACTTAGACTAGTCTTTTGGGGAAGAATGGATGGCATATATGAGGGTTGATGTGGTGTCTATGAATACACATGAGATTGGTGGAATTGGACTTGATATCCTTCAATGCCTCTTAGCTCATCCTCAATGATTTGAATGTAACCACTTACATCCATCATCACACTTGAGAGGTTTTTCCAATTTGTTGCCTCAATAGGCACCCATTCTTCCTTCATTATCTATAATGCATTTCTCATGCCATGAATGATCTGACTAGGGATATCCTAACCATATCCCCTCTATGTATTAAGGTCTATCATGTACCTTTCATATCCTAAGACCATTTTCCTCCAAATTGAAATGGATCAGTTTGGGGAAAAATTAGGGACACCTTGAGCTTGAGAAGGTTGATGCACTAAATTTTGAGAACCACTTAGGTTGAAGCCATAAACATTGATTATATGATATGAAGGATGTTGAGGTAAAGAGTAAGCATACTGATCAAAAGATGATTGATACATACCAAATGATGGTGATTAGGCACCTGGGCTACTTGCAACTAGAATCTTTGATTTAGAATCACCATTGATGTTTGTAGAATGCCTCCAAAGGTTGATATGTAGAAGAACAACACCAAAAATCCTTCCACTACTTTGGACCTTAGTCCCACAGGGCATGTCAGAACTATTATGACTCAAATTTACACCCTCGAAAGGATTTATTCATGCTCCTCCCAACTTGAGCTATATAATGGGAATAACCACAAGTTGTGGGTCATGTATGGTAGGGTTGAACCTTTAAAGAAGGTTGACTTCCTCTTTGATGTACACCTAAACTAATGCTAAACTAATGATTTATAGGGAAAAGGGTTAGAAATGGGATAAGGGCTCCTAAGAAAGTTAACTAGGTAATGCACCAAATAAAAATGGGAAACTCCCATAATCTTGAACCCATACTAGATCTGCAAAAGATAATACTAGCTCACACAACCTCAAGATTAAGTTGACTGCATAAGTATTTCATAGAAAAGGTTCAAGAAGTAATGGATGCAAACAAAGAGGATTTTTAAAACTCACTAAGGGATTACATCAATAGAAGAAATAACACTAATCTAGACTTGCAAATAGCATTGAAAACTCCCTAAACAAGGTAAAAAAAGGACCATGGATGAGGAAGATTCTCATTCACACAATGCCATAGTGCACAGCCTACCAAACACATATTCAAAGTGAGATATAGGTAAATAAATTCCTATATTACATCAAGAGTTAGTTCTTATAAATGCTTGATAGGGTCAAGCTTAATCAAGAGGAGCATACTTTACAATATCTCAAATAGTCCCTCAGTTTCTAAAAAAAATCCAAATCATAGAGACCTAGTCTCTGAAATTTCCAAATCAGAGAACCCCTTACAAATGGAAAGAATGGGATAATATAGGGGAAGGGGAAAGGATAGAAGAGGGAGTAATGTTTGAGAACAATAAATGAGCTTCCAAATTTCAAGGGATGTTCCACCATCTTTTGGTCTAGTCATGACTAATCCATCACCAATAGTTAATCTTTATAAGCTTTAGTAGTCTTCAAGTCATTCTCATTGGTGGAGAGATCCTTTAGGAGATAAGAATCATGATGAGTCATGATCTAGTTGTGAATAAAACCCTCTAGAAGCTCTGTAAAGGAACTAAATGCTTTAACTACTTCTCAAAACACTAGATACTCCTTTACTTTGATTTTGCATGCCATCTACCACTTGACTTTATTATGAGGTCCAGATATTCATATCTTGATTCTGACAAAGCCATGTCATACGTGCTTTGAGTGGTAGCTTATTGAGAGTATGTCTTGGGATGCTCATCTATTAATTACACTATCTTCCTCCACTTTAAAATGTGAACCTAGACTTATTATAGATGAAAATCAATTTAAATTATTGGTTTTTCTATAGTTTGCTCGATGCCTAGTCATTTTTTTTGTCAATAAGTTACCAACCTTTAACCTATACTAGGTCTGAAATACTTATTCTATCTTTACAAATCTTCAATATCATCATTCCATCTTTGAAATATTCATTTTGGCTTAATCCAAATCATTATCAAATTTTATTCACCATGTATTATCTACCTTGGTCAAAAATGGCCTCCTTAGATCTTTGTTGGAAGATCCCCTAAGCTTCCCCTTTGTTCATTAGTTTTCAATAATAAAATAATCTCTTTGACCTATTGACATTCTCTCACACCATCGATTTTGATTTGCATGATCAAGCATGGGATATTAGATCTATCCTTGAATTATCAAATTTCTTCGAGCTAGAGTCACTTGCCAACCCCACATTTCTTCTCAGGATCTTATTGTCAATCTATTTGCATAAGCATTTACACCATGTGGTGGCTTCTCAATCCCCTTGACCTTTTGACTCATCTCACTCGATCAATCTCCCTTGGTACAAACAAATGCTAGCCATTGGATCTACCTTGATTTTGAACTCCAATGGCCATTTATTGTGTCTTAAATTTGACATCTGCAAAGCAATCATATTTAAGACCCTAATGGTTTTTTACCATATCTTAAAGTTGACATTTTCATGAATTTCTCCTATTTTTTGACCAATTTTGAAGGCCCATAACTTGAAGTGATAAAATCATGAAGGCACCAAAATTATAGGAAATTATATTAATGTTAAATAGATTGTGTTTACTTGATCTATTAGTTCTAGGAGCTTTCTAAGTGTGTTTACAAAATTTTCAAGTGAGCTGACCTATATGTTCTTACATGACATATTCAGGTTTATCATTGATCATTTGAACCCAAATGACTATTTTTCAAGGCTTGAGTTTGACACTCATGCAAACATCTTGCTCTGTGTGACCAACTTTAAGGACTTAAATATTGAGATAGTAAGTTCATCAAGATATAAAATGTGTAGATCATGTTTTGAGCATTAATAACTTTGATCATGAATGCTCCTTTGGTCATGTAAGGCTTTCTGAGATCATTTATAAAATGTACAAACACGCTGACTAATCCATTTATTCATGAAACTTTGATGATGGTGTGATCTTTCAAAGCTTGATCTTGAACCTTTGCATAATTTCTAAGGCTCTAAATGATTTCTTGAGGCATGTACAATATTATCCATGACCTTCAATTGCATTGATCACCATGAGACCTGCTCTTTAGCTTTTGAAAAATTACACTTTAAGTCAACTTAAAGTGTTTCAAAAGCTTTGCAAGCTATGGGTGATCTTTGGACCAACTACTCAAACCATTTCTAGGTAAGATCTTTATGTGGGACAAATGTGGCCAACACTTACATCAAAATATATTAGAAATGTTTATAAAAAGAGCTGTAATTTGTAATATGTTCATACATTTTTACGATAGACTATATAATTTATTTTGTAAAGTTGAAATTATGGCATTTTAATTTTAAAATTAGATAAGATATTACATTGAAAAATTAAACAATTTATAATGTTTGATAAGATCTTGAAATAATATAATCTTTAAAAAACTATTAAATGTGATTTCATAAAAAAAATGTTAAAATTAATCTTTGTCATAATTGATATATGTGGTTTCATAGTATGTAATTCTCTATGTATGAGCTAAAAAATTAAATTTAGTTTTCTCAAAACAGTATTTTACATTGTAATCTACCAAAAAAACAACAAAATTATAAAAACATGCTAGAAAATTTCTCATTCTAACATCTTAAAAAAGACTTTTCTAACAAATAACCACTAATTTATACAAATAATAAAGAATGAATACTTATATCGATGTCATTACTACACATAAAATATTTAATTTTCTAGTTTGTAGCCATCCAAAGCCACACATTCCTCTCTAATAATGTAATGACTTTCTGCTTAAACTATTTTATCTAAGAGATCAATGTAAATACATTTAAATCGTATGTCATATTTAAATTCATAAGATGGTAAAAGTAAATTGTGACATCAAATAAAATTATACTATTAATTGTCTTTTAGAGTCTCTACACAAACACAGAGAAACTATGCATTTAGATACAATTTTAAAAACTCAATTTATTATATATACAAATAAATAAGTAAATTTAATACATACAATATGTATAATGTTACAAAATTTTATAAGAATTACATACATAATAATTGAAATGATTAAAATAGGTGTATAACTATGAGAAATACTTGAAATGATAGTTTTGCTAAATTAAATATGTAAAAATGATATCTTTTATAATTTGGAAAAATAGGATATTTAAACCTTACAAAATATTATGTAATCTTGAGCAATCTCAATAGAATCTTAGTCAATTTAGGTGTATGCCCTGAGCTAATAAATAACAACATAGGTGAATATAATAAATTAATAATAATATTTATTATACTCAATTAAATTTTAATTGGGTAGAGGGGGGAATTATAATTGTGATGATAAATTAATTTAAATATAAAATATGATTAGAAAAATAATCAAAGGTATTTGTAAAAAATGTTCAAATAAAATTGCTCTAATGAATGTATGGATTTTAAAACATTCATAATAATTTTTTTGTTAGGAGACATTGAAATGTTTATGCAAATACATTTGATTAATGTTTTTAAAAATAACATGTAATTCTAAAAAGTCTTATTAAAATATCAACTTAAAGATTATTGATTCAAACAACATAATAAGAAATAAAAATAATCAAAGTATTAACTTATAAAATATTTTCTTATTTTGCTCTTTTTTCTGCCTTTGCTCTTCTTGGTTGGGTCATTTTTTGTTTTCTTGGTAGGCTGCACCTTCTTCTATACTGCTTATGCTAGGGGGAGACATGAACCTCTTGATGTGTCCGAGATGAGTTTTACACCAGCTCAAAAGTTCATGAATAATATTTTTTGGATTATGTATGGGTATTTAACATTATTGACACTAATTAAAATGTTCATGAATATTTTATTTGTTTAGTTTATTAAACTGATACATGTGTACTTGAGAAAATTTGATATATGGCACATATGTATCTCTTCTATATCATGTTATATATCATTTAAAATAAATTTGTATATAGATTATCATTCATATCATTGCAGAACATATTTGGGAATTTATCCAACTCAAAATAAATATTTAAAAGTGCCTTGTTTCATACCATCAATTGGGATTAGTAGAGAGATTTCAATTCCTTAGATGCTCTCCTAACACATCTGCAATTAGACATTAGACTGTGTATGTAAAATATTTATAAGGTAAGTTAATGAGGGACCCCCCTCAATGTATAGTTCTATCTACCATGATATCTTAATATTTATTTATCATAAATGCCAAATTATTGAATCACTTATTTGCATTTTTTAAAAATTATATAATTTTATTTCACAATTTATTATTTTTGCAAATCATATTGCATTTATGCATATTTATATTTACACAACATGTATGCAACATGAAATTCATACTTTTTTATTTAAGTTTTCACTACCTTGACAAGTGTGTGTGTGTGTGTGTGTGTGTGTGTGTGTGTGTGTGTGTGTGTGTGTGTGTGTGTGTGTGTGTGTGTGTGTGTGTGTGTGTGTGTGTGTGTGTGTGTGTGTGTGTGTGTGTGTGCGAGTGTGTGTGCATGCGTGCGTGTACACATGCGTGTGTACATGCGTGCATGCGTGTGTGTATTATTGAATCACTTGTTTGTATTTTTAAAAAATTATATAATTTTATTTCACAATTTCTTATTTGTACAAATCATATTGCATTTATGCATATTTATATTTACACAACATGTATGCAACATACAATTCATAATTGTTTATTTAAGTTTTGACTACCTTGACAAGTGGAGGTTAAATGAATGTGTGTGTGTGTGTGTGTGTGTGTGTGTGTGTGTGTGTGTGTGTGTGTGTGTGTGTGTGTGTGTGTGTGTGTGTGTGTGTGTGTGTGTGTGTGTGAATTAATTATAAGTTGAATATATGTGTGTATGTATGTGTATGTGTATGTGTGTATAACATATATGTATATGTATATGTACACACACACACACACACACACACACACACACACACAAATGTGTGTGTGTGTGTGTGTGTGTGTGTGTGTATAGACATGTATGTATGTACATACATACATATGTATATACATACATATGTATATACATACATATATTCAACTTATAATTACTTAAGTGTTATTAAATTATTGGCAATTGAATTTTCATACTAAAAGTTTAGTGGGATTTAAACAACAAGATGGTATTGAAAGTAGGTTGTTTCATTGCATTGAACATATTCGCTACATGAAGATGGCATTATACCTAAATATTAAATTTCAAATCACCATAATTGGTTATAAAAAACCATATTTATATTCTTTTGGTGAAAGAGTGATCATATGAGAATGCCATAATCAAAAGTGTGTAGATTGAATAACATATCCATATACAATCCACAAAATTAGATGCATTTAATTTTTTTAATAAAAAATATTTACGTAAATTAATTCTTAAGTAGATATGAAACTCATAATGTTTTATTGATGAACTATATCTAAAATGATTTGATTTTTAAAAAAAATGTCTAAATACATCCCCTTATAAAAATTTGTTGTGTGTACACAATTTTACTATAGGTATTAAGTCAATTTAATATATAATTATTTAAAATTACCATTAAAATTTATATTAAAAATTATAAATTTACTAATATGATTTTTTTTCTTTATTTTTTATTTATAGTATTATAATGGAATAGAACCTTCATTGTATCTATGTTAATTTATATAAAATAATTAAATGTTATTAAGTTCATTAAATTATTGAAAATTGAATTTTCATATTAAAATTTTAGTGGGATTTAAACAACAAGATGGGCTTGAAAGTTAGGTTGTTTTATTGTATTGAACAGATTCACTACATGAAGATGGAATTATACCTAAATATTAAATTTCAAATCACTAGAATTGGTTATAAAAAACCATATTTATATTCTTTTGGTGAAAGAGTGATCATATGAGAATGCCATAATCAAAAGTGCATAGATTGAATAACAGAACCATATAAAATTCACAAAATTAAACACATCTAATTTTGTTAATAAAATATTTACTTGAATTAATTCTCAAGTAAATTTGAAGCTCATAATGCTTTATCGATGAAGTATATCTAAAATGACTTGAGTTTAAAAAAACACTTATAAATACATCCCCTTATAAAAATTTGATGTGTACTCAATTTTACTATAGGTATTAAGTCAATTTAATATATAATTATTTAAAAGTACCAGTAAAATTTATATTAAAAACTATAAATTTACTACTATGCTTTTTTTATTTATTCTTTATTGATAGTATTATAATGGAATAGAACCTTTATTGTATCTATGTTATTTTATTTAAAATAGTTAAGTGTTATTAGGTTCGTTAAATTATTCATAATTGAATTTTCATATTAAAATTTTAGTGGGATTTAAACAACAAAATGGTCTTGAAAGTTAGGTTGTTTTATTGCATTGATCACATTCACTACATGAAGATGGCATTATACCTAAATATTAAATTTCAAATCACTATAATTGGTTATAAAAAACCATATTTATATTCTTTTGGTGAAAGAGTGATCATATGAGAATGCCATACTCAAAAGTGCATAGATTGAATAATAGATCCATATAAAATCCAAAAAATTAGACACATCTAATTTTGTTAATAAAATATTTACGTGAATTTATTCTCAAGTAGATATGAATCTCATAATGCTTTATCGATGAAGTATATCTAAAATGACTTGAGTTTTAAAAACAAATGTCTAAATACATCCCCTTATAAAAAAAATTGTGTACTCAATTTTAATATAAGTATTAAGTCAATTTAATATATAATTATTTAAAATTACCATTAAAATTCATATTAAAAATTACAAATTTACTAATACATTTTTTTGTTTATTGATATTATTATAACGGAATAGAACCTTTATTGTATCTATGTTATTTTATTTAAAATAATTAAATGTTATTAAGTTCGTTAAATTATTGGTAAGTGAATTTTCATATTAAAATTTTAGTGGGATTTAAACAACAAGATGGTCTTGAAAGTTAGGTTGTTTTATTTCATTAAACACATTCACTACATGAAGATGGCATTACCTAAATATTAAATTTCAAATCACTAGAATTGGTTATAAAAAACCATATTTATATTATTTTGGTGAAAGAGTGATCATATGAGAATGCCATAATCAAAAGTGCATAGATTGAATAACAGATCCATATAAAATCCACAAAATTAGACACATCTAATTTTGTTAATAAAATATTTACATGAATTAATTCTCAATTAGATATGAAGCTCATAATGCTTTATCAATGAAGTATATCTAAAATGACTTGAGTTTTAAAAAAACACGTCTAAATACATCCCCTTAAAAAAAGTTGTTGTGTGTACTCAATTTTACTATAGGTATTAAGTCAATTTAATATATAATTATTTAAAACTACCATTAAAAATTATAAAGTTACCTATACAATTTTTTTCTTTATTATTTATTGATAGTATTATAACGAAATAGAACCTTTATTGTATCTATGTTATTTTATTTAAAATAATTAATAGTTATTAAGGTCATTAAATTATTGGCAATTGAATTTTCATATTAAAATTTTAGTGGGATTTAAACAACAAGATGGTCTTGGATGGTCTTGAAAGTTAGGTTGTTTTATTGCAATGACCACATTCACTACATGAAGATGGCATTATACCTAAACATTAAATTTCAAATTACTAGAATTGGTTATAATAAACCATATTTGTTTTCTTTTGGTGAAAGAGTGATCATATGAGAATGCCATAATCAAAAGTGCGTAGATTGAATAACAAATCCATATAAAATCCACAAAATTAGACACATCTAATTTTGTTAATAAAATATTTATGTGAATTAGTTCTCAAGTAGATATGAAGCTCATAATGCTTTATCGATGAAGTATATCTAAAATGACTTGAGTTTTAAAAAACACATCTAAATACATCCACTTATAAAAATTTGTTGTGTGTACTCAATTTTACTATAGGTATTAGGTCTATTTAATATATAATTATTTAAAAATACCATTAAATTTTATATTATAAATTATAAATTTACCAATACAATTTTTTTCTTTATTATTTATTGATAGTATTATAACAGAATAGAACCTTTATTATATCTGTGTTATTTTATTTAAAATAATTAAGTGTTATTAAGTTCATTAAATTATTTGCAATTGAATTTTTATATTAAAATTTTAGTGGGATTTAAACAACAAGATGGTCTTGAAATTTAGGTTGTTTTATTGCATTAAACACATTCACTACATGAAGATGGAATTATAACTAGATATTAAATTTCAAATCATTAGAATTGGTTATAAAATACCATATTTATATTCTTTTGGTGAAAGAGTGATCATATGAGAATGTCATAATCAAAATTTCATAGATTGAATAACATATCCATATAAAATACACAAAATTAGACACATTTAGTTTTGTTAACAACATATTTACATGAATTAATTCTCACATAGATATGAAGCTCATAATGCTTTATCGATAAGGTATATCTAAGACGACTTGAGTTTAGAAAAAAACATGTCTAAATACATCCCCTTATAAAAATTTATTGTGTGTACTCAATTTTATTATAGGTATTAAATCGATTTAATATATAATCATTTAAAATTACCATTAAAATTTATATTAAAAATTATAAATTTACCAATACAATTTTTTTCTTTATTATTTATTGATAGTATTATAACATAATAGAACCTTTATTGTATCTATGTTATTTTATTTAAAATAATTAAGTGTTATTAAGTTTGTTAAATTATTTGCAATTGAATTTTCATATTAAAGTTTTGTTGGGATTTAAAAACTAAGATGGGCTTGAAAGTTAGGTTATTTTATTGTATTGAACATATTCACTACATGAAGATGGCATTATACCTAAATATTAAATTTCAAATCACTAGAATTGGTTATAAAAAATCATATTTATTTTCTTTTGGTGAAAGAGTGATCATATGAGAATGCCATAATCAAAAGTGCATAAATTGAATAAAAGATCCATATAGAATCCACAAAATTAGACACATCTAATTTTGTTAATAAATATTTACATGAATTAATTCTCAAGTAGATATGAAGATCATAATGCTTTATTGATGAAGTATATCTAAAATGACTTGAGTTTTAAGAAACACGTCTAAATACATCCCCTTATAAAAATTTGTTGTGTGTACTCAATTTTACTATAGGTATTAAGTAAATTTAATATATAATTATTTAAAATTACCATTAAAATTTATATTATAAATTATAAATTTACTATTACAATTTTTTTCTTTATGCTTTATTGATAGTATTATAATGGAATAGAACATTTATTGTATCTATGTTATTTTATTTAAAATAATTAAGTGTTATTAAGTTTGTTAAATTATTGGTAATTAAATTTTAATATTAAATTTTTAGTGGGATTTAAACAACAAGATGGTCTTGAAAGTTAGGTTGTTTTATTGCATTGAACACATTCACTACATGAAGAAGGCATTATACCTAAATATTAATTTTCAAATCACTAGAATTGGTTATAAAAAATTATATTTATATTCTTTTCATGAAAGAGTGATCATATGAGAATACCATAATCAAAAGTGCATGGATTGAATAATAGATCTATATAAAATCCACACAATTAGACACATATAATTTTGTTAATAAAATATTTATTTGAATTAATTCTCAAGTAGATATGAAGCTCATATAAAATCCACCCAATTAAATATATAACTTTGTTAATAAAATATGTACGTGAATTAATTCTCAAGTAGATATGAATCTCATAATGTTTTATCGATGAAGTATATCTAAAATGAAATGAGTTTCAAAAAAACTCATCTAAATACATCCCCTTATAAAAATTTGTTGTGTGTACTCAATTTTACTATAGGTATTAAATCAATTTAATAAATAATTATTTAAAATTACCATTAAATTTTATATTATAAATTATAAATTTATTAATATGATTTTTTTATTTATTCTTTATTGATCATATTATAACGGAATAGAACCTTTATTGTATCTATGTTATTTTATTTAAAATAATTAAGTGTTATTAAGTTCGTTAAATTATTGAAAATTGAATTGTCATATTAAAATTTTAGTGGGATTTAAACAACAAGATGGTCTTGAAAGTTAGGTTGTTTTATTGCATTGAACACATTCACTACATGAAGATGGAATTATACCTAAATATTAAATTTCAAATCACTAGAATTGGTTATAAAAAACCATATTTATATTCTTTTGGTGAAAGAGTGATCATATAAGAATGCCATAATCAAAAGTGCATAAATTGAATAACATATCCATATAAAATCTACAAAATAAGACACATCTAGTTTTGTTAATAAAATATTCACATGAATTAATTCTCAAGTAGATATGAAGCTCATAATGCTTTATCGATGAAGTATATCTAAAATGACTTGAGTTTAAAAAAAACACATCTAAATACATCCCCATGTGTACTCAATTTTACTATAGGTATTAAGTCAATTTAATATATAATCATTTAAAATTACCATTAAAATTTATATTAAAAATTAAAAATTTATTAATATGATTTTTTTCTTTAATATTTATTGATAGTATTATAATGGAATAGAACCTTTATTGTATATATGTTATTTTATTTAAAATGAGATTTTTATATATTTAAAAAAATCCACAACCATCATATATACTTAAATTATTTTTTACTTGAAAAATATTATATAGTTAGTATGTTGTATATGAAAGATAGTTGAAATACCCAATTATACGAACAAAAAACATGATAAGAATAAAGATAAACATATATTGAAATTCATATTGTTCATGGATATTTAATTTAATTAGTGTATATAACTAATAAATGTGTAATCCAAAAACTCATGAGTAATATTTGCTACATCCAACTTTATTAACATCTTCTAGATTATATGCTTTTGTGCATTCATTTTATGTTTAGTAGGTCATCTCAATTTTAGATTAAATTTTAAATTTTATAAATTAAAACTAAATTTATGTATCATATGTGATTTTCATTATACTCATATTTTTATTTTGTACTACATATTTTTCCCTCAGATAAATTTTAATAGTATGGCAACTAGGAGTCACAAAAATGCAATTATATTGTAGAACAGTTCGACATGGTCTTTGACTGTTAAACATATATAGTGTATCAATATTTAATATAATTTTTTTTTTTTTTTTCATTTATTTATCATAGAATGCCAAACCTTTCTATCATTGATACAAAACAAAACTTAATGAAGCATTTTTCAATTACAAATCCTCGTGAAATTTTCATCATAAGGTTTAAAATCAACAAAACATACTCTATATGCTTTGATATCATATATGATACTATCAAGCATGCCTTAAAATATGAACCTATAGATTTTTTAATCCAAAATTAAATCCATATCCCAATCCCAAGTTCAGATTACACTACCCTAATAGACTAAATTTTTTGAAATGTTAAATAATTTTAACTAGCTTGATTTTATTTATAATTTTATATGTTGAAAAAGATGTAAATTATCACACAAATGTATAAAACTTTGTTATTTTGTATTGAAAAAAACCCTTTCATATATTTATTTCATATGGGTCTATATTGAATATGGTATGGATAAGGAAAAAAATTATAATATTGTAATAATTACTAAAAAAAAATATAAATTGTTACAAAGTTGTTTGTTATTGTCATTATATTTGTATTATTCTATTTATATTTATATATTTCTATTGAACTTAATTTCTTTATATACAAATATATTTTTTTAAATTTTCTTTTTTTTTATCTTTATATTTTACAATTGTGAAACACAAAAAAACTATTGTATATATGACATAGAATTCATATTATAATGTTATTTCTTTTAGATATCCATCAAAATTGAAATGTTTCATTTCATATACAATGTCTTTAAACATTTATTAAGATATAGATACTACAAGACAAAATAAACTTTCACATTCAATTTTCACGCATTGCTTTGTCTTGTTTGCACTTAATAAAAACTCTCACTCATTATTTTTAAATTATATTCTTTTTTATAGGAAGGTATCCACACTTATAAAAATATATCACACGTCTTCCCCTATACACCAACTTTAGACTTCAAAAAATATGGACAACTGGAGAAAATAAATTGATACATATGAACAAAGTATCGAGAATGGAATCTAAAAGAGAATGCATGAAAATAGTACCACACACTATAGTTATAAATTTTAATCCTTAAAAAAAAAATGTACTATAGAGGCTAAAGCTCTTTAAAATGGGATTATACGTACTTACACAAATTCTAGTGGTACATGGCAGGTTTTTAGTTTCAATGTCATCGATTATGAATGATATGACATCACTATGACTTATTATGGCCAAGTAGAAAATCTATGCTTCAATAAAATTCAAAAATAAAAACACTCAAAATATCCATAGGATATTTTCCTTGATATGACATCCTACGTTTTGAGTAAAATCACAATATTTCACTATACCAACTCAACTTCAAAATAATTAAGGACATCAAAGATGCAACTGCAATCACAAAGATTGACATTATTGGTGTTATTTTATCTATTATTTTTTCTTATATTTTCACAAGTCTATATGGAACTTTAAATATGAAAATAACACTAATATTATCAGATAATTTTGAATATACTATTCAATTAGCCTTTTGGAGAAATTTTTGTAATGAAGAAAGAAAAAAATTAGCTATTTTTTGTGAGTTTTGAGATACTATCAATTCCATTTTTTACAATTAGAAAAGGTAAACTTTAAGCATATAATGGAAAAATAATAGGGACCAACTTAAATACACAATTCTTCATCAATCTATATATACATTGGGCATGTGAAATGAGGAAATGGTATGAATAAAATAGTGCAAACTTGCCAACATCATCACTGAGTTTAAATGTTACTAAAAATAAAAAAATTGTAGACATCTAGAAAATAAGGGTTATGGGAAATCAATTTCATTCACATTGGAATCAAAATTCATACACATTGGAGAACCCAAAATCTTATTGCAAATCTACATCTTGTAACTTCATACATGGATAAATAAATTCAATCTTCCATGAAGAAATAATTGATAAACATCTACATACAAAGGATTATTGGTACATGTCTTGATATTTAGCCTATATTTAATTGGCATAACTACATTAAAAACCTATAGAATCATATTTAGTAATTTATATTTTTAAAATGAGGGATTAATGGTAACATAGAGGATATGCACACATCCATGGATTTATATGGTTAGAAAAAACACCCAATAGGGATGCATTTAATCGGGAAGACCCTTTTTAGGTGGATTATGTAAAGTTATTCTTTGATTGTTACATGATAACATGGAATACATGTAATAATAATATAATCCATGATAGAATACATCATTACAGTCTATATGATACATGCTTGTTCACCACAAAATAAATATTTACTGCTAATGCTAAAAAATATTATGAGGATCTTATATATTGGGTTTAATGTCACACCAAATGTAGTGAATATACATGTTTACGAAAAAAAGGCACTATTCTATAATGCAAATATAAATATTTATGGACGTTTAAAATTATTTAAATAATGTTTATCAAAAATGAAGGCCAAAAAACATACCTTTTGGCATGTAATGATGATAGAGTTAACATCCACAATACAATCATTATTTCAATATATGACATGTAAATGTTGGTTGCCAACTAATTATATCCCACCACATTGTTCTCCAATATATAGAAAAGTATGTTACTAAAGATAAAAATAAATTTGAAAGATACCACCATAATTTGACTACAATATCATCTAAAATTG